>CM025785.1:16167414-16228784 GCA_014636745.2 Centella asiatica
GGGAATTGACAGAGAAAGAGATGACTTCTCCACTTAAATTTCTCGGAAACAAACGACAAACGAAAAACTTCTTAGTAGAAGTCAATCTATTACTATCATAGTATTAATGTCATTCAAATTCAGTCATCAATGTAGTATTACCTTTCATAATATAAAACTGTTTAAGAAAACAAATAGAAATCGATCTCGATATTGTTTGATATTCCACATTTATTAGTAGTTGAAGCATCAATAGTCAAATTCTCTCCCTTTTTTTTTTTTTTGTGGGGGTGGGGGTGGGGGCACCTTGATTTTTTTTCTTAGTTTTGGTTTCTTATTTTTGGAGTTTTTCTTCTCCTTGTTTAGAATTTTTTTCAATTCTGCGGGGTTTCAAGTTTTTATTTCTTCCACCTATAATTGTTTGCACTGAATTCGGATTCAAACTTATAAGATTCTTTTTTTAATGGAGAATTATGATGAATACAAATCTATGCAAATTTGATTTTGAAGTTTTCAAAAAATTATTACGGTTGATTATGTTGAGAATAACTGAAGTCTGTATATTTTATTTTTACTTAGTTTTTTTTTATATACTATGTTTTTGTCTTGAATTTATAGACAATTTCGAATTAATTTGCTATGAAAAATCGTAATGATTTCATCTCAACCATATTTGTATTCCGATTCTCTTAATGAATGAAATGTTTCTCACGAATGAACGAACACCAATTGATTAGAAAAAGAACAAAAAGCAACTAAATTGATAAAGATTGCAAGCACAGCTAGAATATTATATCTAGAATAATATTAACAAGTACATAATTCTGATAAATGTACACTTGATTGTTGTACACCCTTGTATACACGATGTCCTTATACATTTTATAATAAGCTATGACGCTATAAATTTGAAGGGTGTACAACTATCAATTATGCATTTATCAACTCAGTACATATATTTGATATAATTATATAAGTTACTAGTAATATTACTAAATAGCTAATAATGTAGTAATAATAATAATTAACTAATTTACAACTTTTTGATCTTCTTCGTCTCCATCTTAACAGATCAAATCTTGCATATGGGCTGGAGATAAGAATGCTGACGCTAGACGACAAAAAATGCATGATATAATTAATTAATAAAATCCCTGATGAGAAGAAGCGCCTAGCGCGGTACCAAAAGCAGCCATGTCCATCATCATAAGGTCGTCGTCGTCATGTTGTCCTTGAGCAGTAGCAGTATTAGTAGCGGCAACAGTAGATGCATCATCAAGTAACCATTTCTCAAGCAAAGTCAAAGGAGGCATTTGACAATTGCTATTCAAATTTGACTTGCTCTTGTCATGCCCACCACCTGCTTGGAATTTTGTCCCCCCATTATTTTCGCGAGCGGTGGTGGCACTGAAATTGGTTCCACCAGCAGGTTGATTTTCCGCCACCATCACCGACGAGTGATTCGCCAGATCAGCACTGAAACTGATTATGGGTTCGGAACCACCGCCCACCTCCGGTGCTCTTCCTTGACTAGGAGTAGTGATGTTGCAACCATTCCAGAACTTGTTGAATGAGGACTCATGAGTAGCATTAGCAACAGCGGCTACTTCTGAATTAGTGTTTGTTTGGCGAGACGACGATTTGGGTGAGTTGTTCATCCAGTTCTGGAGCAAACGGGCTATGTTATCGGCGCTGGAAGCGTATGTTGCTGATGATGATGGTTGAAGTACTTGGGGTGGATAGAAACTGGGATTTGATGGGGCCAATCGTACAGCAAGAGGTATGGCAGTGCGAGGAGTGGTGGAATTTGAACTTGGTTTGTCAATGGACAGAGCCTCACAAAGGGCTTGTTTAGCCATGTGAATGTCAGTTTGAAGCTTTCTCTCCCACTGTCCCTTTGAAGCTGAGGAAGACTCTGAGTTGCTATCATTCTCATCATGACTGCTGCTGCTGCTACTCTTGTTCAGCTTCTTCTTCAAATGGGTATTCCAGTAATTCTTTATATCATTGTCTGTTCTCTCAGGAAGGTAAGAAGCTATGGCAGCCCACCTACAAATTACATCAATTTTCATTACCATATTAGAAAATAAATATAATGAGTACAAAAAAAATATGTATTTAATGTATCACAATTCAATTTGGATATGCCAAACATTATTAAACACTGAGCATACACAAATTGTGCTATTTGAGATCAATAATTTTTCATAGAGGGTACTTGACTTAACTTATCCATATCAGAAGAAGATCATATCTAAATTTATAAATTATCAAAGAATATATGTATACACACAATATATTTTATAAAGCACCTGTTTCCAAGAAGAGCCTGGAGGTGGATAATCATCCTCTCTTCTTGATCAGAGAAGTTACCACGCTTGATACCGGGACGGAGATAGTTAGTCCATCTCAGTCTGCAACTCTTGCTGCATCTCTGCAATCCTGCAGTGTATGAAATCACAAATTAGTAACCAATTCAAAAAAAAAAAAAAAAAAACCATGTGTATATTATGTATGATTAAAATGCAATTAAATTGAAATAAATGAAAACATAGAAATAAATATATACCGGTATTGGTAGGAACGGCTCTCCAATTGCCAGGACCATGTTCTTGAATGTAAGAGACTAAGATGATGTCCTCTTCAGGAGTCCATGGCCCTTTCTTGACACCTACTTTCTCACAGCAAGGTGGCCTTCCCATCTCAACTTATTTCTTCAGAAAATCTAAATCTTTTACTGATATATATATATATATATATATATATATATATATATATATAGAGAGAGAGAGAGAGAGAGAGAGAGAGAGAGAGAGAGAATATAAAATACTGAAAACAAGTCTAAGGCAGGGGTTACTTGGTCAGGGACTATGTATATTTATACTAGTAGTACTATAAAGAGAGAGGATGGATGTTTACTGATATGTTGACCAAATAAAAGGTACAGTTAAAGGTGGGATGGAGCAAAAGTCAATGCCTACAACTAAGAGCATTTATTATATTGTACCATACCAGTATATTACTCTCTTATCCTTAAGAACTAAGTTGATTTTGTTTGACTTTTTTAAGTACTTAGTCTATCCTAAAAGAGAGTTATATGCATATTTTATTTTATTTATTCAATAATCAATAATTTTGAATTGTAATTCTTTAAAAGATTAATATCATAAATTACGTAAAATGTTGAACGATAACTCAGTTCTTTAGAAGTTTTGTTAAGTTTACATTACAATTAAGATCTTAGTCTTAGAATTTCACAATTTTTCAATTTAGGAAATGTTGTTGTCAAAGTAAAAAGTATGTTGTTAGATTAATTTGTTATTTAATAATATTTTTTTAATGACAAAAAAATACTTTCATTGACACTTATTATTTTATTACCAGAATTTTTACCGTGATATATCACGTTCTAATTTTTATACAAACAAGAACATATAATTCTTTTACGAGGGAGTAATAACTAATTCTTTCTACTTCATGAATATGGTTCATTTTGATTTTTCAAGGTGTCAGCAAATAAAATGAATTTTTCAATATCAAAATTATTACAAATGAAGGATAATGATACACTGCAGCTAACTTTCATAGATTGGCATGTCTTTTATGCATTGATAATTTGTACAGTACAATAATAAAATGCATGGTAAACAATTGGCATATAGAGATGCATTGAAATGAAGGGAGTAACTTCTTACCACTTTTCATTCTAATAAATTTTAGAGGGCTTATATAGATTTTGTAGCTATTTTAGTCGATTACATATGAAAATAATTTATTCTTTAATAATCATTTTTTTCTTTAACCACTTAAAGAGTTGTACTCCTTCCATTTTATAAAAAGAGTAATTATATATTTGGACTTTTGATAAATATTAATACTACATGTTTTGTTGAGAATTATATATATAAATAATAAATTTTTCTCATGAATTTTGTTATGAATATTCAACTAAAGATAAGATTAAAAAATTATAATGACACATTATACATAATACAACATTATAATAAAAAATTATGCATGTTTAGTTCTTTTATGAAATAAATCTTATTTTCAAATATTTTGTTAACAGAGGGAGTACTTAATTACAATTATTTTAAAAGTAAAGATATAGAGGACTTTTTTTGAACGAGAAAGTGCAGTATTCTTAAAATTACATTAAACCCGTTACGCTATTAATATCTAAAATTTAAAATTTTAAGTCATAAACTTCTTTTGATTTATTTAATTTTTAAAAGTTTAGAATGTAATATCACTTCGTATTTAATTGTTGATTTACGGAGTAAATCGAAAAGGTCAGCGCGATGCCTGAAGCCGTTTTTTGGACTCTTTCCGTTTCACTTAAACGCGTGGCATTGAATAACCTGGATCAGACGCGTCAGTGCAAACAGTATTAATCAATTTCTTGTTTCTGGTCATGCAAAATGTTGTACGTAATTCCTCCGTCTTTAAAAGTGTGTTTTAACTTCTTTTTTTTTTCTTTTTTTTACGGAGTAATTTTTAAAGATAATTTCGTACAAGATTAATTTGATATGGAGTAAAAATTTATGAGAAGTACCACTATAATAATTGAAATATCATCTTAAAACGGAGATAATAGCATAATACTTGGTACTATTTATAACTTTAGTTTGTTTAATAGAGGTTATAATTAATTCAAGTTTACAGCAGAGATCAATCATAAAATATTTGATGTGATACGTCATTCTATCGTTTTAGATTTACTCCCCCTCTCTCTCATCCGTCCCTTTTGGCTTTTATAAAACTGAAAACATGATTGATCGAGGATATTAATTTGGTCAAATTAGGACTGACCCATAATTTACATCCTGCACTTTATTTAGAATATTGATTTACACATCAATTTTAAATTTGAGCAAAACGAACTTTTTGTTTCAATTAGTTTTAATTATTTAATACGCTTATAAATTTTGTTCGTTTAATTAGCCTTAAAATTAAGATTGAGATACTGTTAACTAGTCGAAACAGAATATATGGTGTTATTAATTTTATTTACATTTAAGGTGCAAATCAAAATCTAAAATAAAATAAAAAGTAAAAACTGTACTTCAGGTATTATCACGAAATGAGATACCCTCTTACAATTTGTACTATATTTTCTGCTACAAATTTGTCAACTATTTTTGTTTTTCTTTCTAACCCCTACATTCGATAACTATTGTTGCACATATTGAATTTTAAAAACTTATAATAATAGGGGATAAAGTTTCTTTTGAAGCTGGTTAACCGCTTTTGATTATCACAATAGTCCGAACCTCTCTTGACACTTGAGTGTAGACTCCAAAAAATTAAGAGTTTATTTTATTTTATTTTTTGGACACATTATGGGTGTATGTAGGTTGTGGGATTTTTTTAGCCAACTTTACAAAAAAAAAGAAAGAAAGAAAGATAATTATAAATGAAAAGACAACAATGGGTCTCAACTGTCAACCTAATTACGAGCATAGACCAAGATATTAAGTAAATAAAAAAAGATAAAATTATTTCATTAATTAATGTAATTGATTTATGTGACGTAAAATCATTAGAATTATTCCTTGAATTGTTATAAATCTTATTACTAATAAACAATATATTACAAAATGTAACCGAAAGAAAAATGAATATGCTTAAGGGTATGTATGTCAAAATTGTACACGTATTAATGAGATCTAGCTAACGACAGATCAAGAATATAACGCGAATTAAATAAGTTATAGAAAAGTAAATATCTTCCCAACTAAATCATATGACGTAAAATATTTTAAAAAAATATTTTATTAAGGCTGTTGTGATCTTTATCAGTAGAAATATTATGATAATATTTAAGAAGGAACAAAAAAAAAATACACTGAGAGGAAAGAAATGGAGTAGTACTTATGGCATGTAAATCAGAATTGTAATATCTACGATATTGCTAGAGTTTAAGTGTTCAACCGAGAGGCTTACTGAATACTCCGTATTTACTATACCAATAGAAGAACTAATTCCTCAATTAAATTATGTGATATTATGACCATTTTTTCTGAAAAATAAATAATTTAGTGGTTCAAGATTTATTGTTATTTGTGTGCATGAGTGATTGATTTTTTTTACAGTGGATTATTTTGTAAAAAAAAGAAGTAAGAAATTATGTGCCATACAATTATTAAAAAATAAAAATTCTAAAATGATTGTGAGCTTTATTAATAGAAATATTTTAACTAAAGATTAAGGAAGGGCAGAGGGAAGGAGGGGAGTATGAAAGTCAGAATTGATTATGGCACAATATTTATGAATTTTTTCGCTTAACCATAGAGACTGAGACGTTAAGTAAATATATAATCAATAAATGAATATATTTTTCGCAGTTAATTTACATAAACAATTGTAACAAGAAATAGTTTATTTACAAAATATAAGTAAAAACATTTGGGTAAAATGCAGTTGAATGAAAAACAAATATGGTTACTAACGGAAATTGGTTCAACTATTAAAATTCAATAAACGTTTTCATTAAATTGACAGTTCCAACTTTATCTGTTGCCCTTAGTAAAACTTTGAATCTTATTTATCGTCATAATGTTGATGGTATATTTGACCCTGAACCATTGAATAACATAAACTTTATGTAACCGGGAATAAGAAAAGAAAAAACACACGCCGTTAAATGACCTAAGACATGTATCCCTACTATTGTAATTAGTCAAAAATATAAAATTATTCAAGAAAAAGAAAGTATAATGATGAGAAAATAAAAGAAAAATGGATAACTACTACTAATAATAATAATAAGTAGTTCTTATGAATAATAATTTTTAAGTTCTTATGAATGACATTCACATAATAATAATGATGAGTGAGATAATAACAATAATAATAATAATTATTATTATTATTATTGTTATTATTATTATTATGATTATTATTATGTGAATATCATTCATAAGAATTTAAAAAATGACGAACAAATTATACTTTTTAAATAATTCTAAGGGGTCTATTGACATGAACTGGAGAAAGTAATTCAGAATCATTCTACTAAAGATGCTCATGGGGTCCCAGTCTAACAATAAAGATTGACGCTAAATGCATAAGACCATGTTTCTCTTAATACACAATTACATTTATAGGAATATTATAAATAAAAAATACTTTAAAAAATATATAATTCTCATTATCTATAAAAACAAAAAGTTTTATGCACAGACGTACAAACTAATTTAATTTGAACTTTCAACTTAATAAATCACTTGCTTGCTGAATATCCGTTATTGGACCTACCCTCATTGAACGTTATATATTTATTACTAGTATTTTAGAATAAGAGATCTTATTTGTAAATAATTGGGATAATCAACTCCAATTTAATTTTAAAAGCATACATTTACGTTTAAAATCTTATCTCAGTTCCAATTATCACAATTAAAGAAACCATATCATCTCTTAATTGTTATAATGAAAAGTCAATTAGCTATCATTACCATAATAAATATAAAAACAAACGACCGTAATATATAATTGTACACATAAATACCTTATACATATGCCCTGGCTTATGTAAGTTGTGTTTGTGCCTCTACTTAAAGTTGTTACTTCGTTCGTTCAAAAAAAAAAACAGAGTGAAATTTTAAAAAATAATATAATTCTTTTGCAAAAGTTTATAATTAAAATTTGATTTGAATTTAATTTAATTGATTATGATTGTAAAATGATTAGTATTACGTAGTACATTAAAATTTCAACAAAATAAACTCTTATTACTTGAAAACATTATTAAACTCTTGTCACAATTTGAATTTAGAATTTCACAACCTAATATAAACAAAATGAAATGTTGTTTTTTTTGTAAAACAAGTACTAAAATTATTTCCTCGTGATTATTATTTTATTATTACTCCGTGTTGTCATTGGCAAAATTCCGCTGTAATTAGGGTCCCATAGAGGCTGTTCGGCGATAATCGAATAAAAATGAATGAAATAGTCTATATGAAACTATTTAGGTTGGTTTTAATGTCCAAATAAATGAAAAAAATTAATTTAATTTTTAAAAATGAATAAAATTAGTGGAATTTGTTTTGTAAAATAATGCTTCGGATTAGGTTTGACTTATACCAAAGTGAATCTACTAACAACATTCTCCGTGGCAAATGCGTCGTACGTAATCCGCTTGACTTATATTCTCTGATGGCTCAAAATCCTGGGCGTTTTTGGGTTAGTCAAAGCTGATTTTGTAACGGTCACACTTAATAAAAGATGATGAAACATGAAAACTTACATATGCGCATGCATGAATTGGGGCATCTATAAATAACTCTTGTATCTTCTAAATTCGAACAAGTAATTTTCTATTCTGCAATAAATAATCTATCTTTCTATCTAATATTTAACTATATATTAATAGGGAAATCTTATTTCAGGAACAAAGTCAACTCGATTTCTTGATTCTATCAACTTAATAAATTTTTTTCTTTTGTTGTTGCTAAAAATAATTTAATCGGTTTAAATTCAAATGTTATTTGGTTTGCCATTAAATGTTTCTCTATCACTTTAATTTAAAATTAGAATACCAAAAAGATTGATAAAATCAAAACATGTTAAGTTTTTAAAAATATTTTTAAAATATTTGAATTTTTATTTCACTGAAAAACAAAAAATACAAGTAAAAATAATAAATAAAAACAGTATATTTATAAGACATTATATAAATATATTTGCATATACTAAAAGATATTAAATTAACAACATGTGTTATCTTACAGAAACTATACATACATACATACATACATACATACATACATACATACATACATACATTCATACATACATTCATACATACATTCATACATACATTCATATATACATACATACATACATATATATATATATATACACACGAAAACTTTCCTCCCTTTCTACCGACTGTTTGATTAAAAATACAAATATATGAATTTCTTGATATTATCTAATATAAAAAAATAAAAAAAAATAAAATGACATATACCATGCACGAGTATGGAGACTCATGCTCTTAAAAGATATCCTAAATTAACAAGTTAAAATGAAATGTATATTTCATAAGTCTTAAAAGGATATCTTAGAAATAACTAAAAATAATTATCCTTAAAAAGTAAAATATATTATTCCTTTGTATATTCTTTCTCTATATTTTCTTTCTGGCTTAATTTCTGAATTTTATTCTCTTTAATATTAAATCATACAATTAACATTTGAATGTCTTTGTTAAAAAAGATAATAAAAAAACCTATTTTTTTATTTAATTTGCATGTTTAAATGGAAGGTGGATAATAGAAGCATATCCTTAAAAGATAATGAGGGCAATGTTGGGACTACAACACTGATTCCATCCCTTTGACAATTAAGACAACTATTGACTTGTACCTATCTTTTCTTGGTAAAATGACATGTACTTTTAAATTAATGAGATTATCTTTTATATATTAAAAATTAGAGATATGTTTTAATTTTTTAAATCAAACAGTGCATATTAAGATTTAAAATTAATTTAATTGTTTTTAGTTGATATAAAGTCATTGTAATCTAATAGTTTATAACTAAGCCTTTGCTTGCAGCATAAATTGTATTCTAAGCTTTCATCAATATATTAATTTTAAACTTTAATATACCATCATTTGACTTAAAATGTCCAAATATATTAATATTTTTGAAAAAGGAAGTATTAGTTAGAAGATTTCGAAAATTGTATAAATTTTAAGTTAACTAAATCAGGCCAAACATGCCACATGCTTCAAGAGGTATATATGCATTCATATATTACAGGTATTCATTAAAATTAAGTAATGATCGATGCGGTTCAACCATCAATTTAATAAAAATATTTATTGAGTCTTATCATTCGAAAAATTTCCATTTTATCTATATATATACAAAATGTGCGGTATAAGTTTTACAATAAAGCCAAACGGATCGAGATGAGGACAAAAGCTTTTAAGCTATACCCAACAAAGATAATCAAAAACGAGGAAATATAAACGATTGGTGTTAAGTATATCAATTTGAATATAAATAAATGTACTTAAATTAATATGATTAAACTCAAAAAAAATTAGTGAAATCTCAAGTTGTTTACGTTTTAAAAAGAATAATAGTTCAAGATTTATCATATATATTTGTATATTTTTATTTGTATAATTTATTAGTATGTTTGGTATTGCTAAACTCATAAAATTTATGAGGGAATACATTTAATATTGCAGATACACATGAATCTTTGGAACCGGGAGGAACTAAAATGACGCATTGACTTGTGAGATAGCGTCCACACGACAGAAAAACATGTAGTACATACGTGATATAAGTAGTATCACTTTTCTTTTCATTCTTTATATACTTTTTATTTTGCTGATGTAATAGAATTGAATAGAGCAGCACAGTTGGACGTAAACATATCATATCCGAAGATTAGAGTATCTGATGAATAAGCAGATTTTGGATTTGGATATCTGATGTCTATCTTATTTTTATAAAGCGTAGGATAGGTATATATCGATACAATCAAACACATTTCGTGCATGCATGCATGCATAAACTATCTAGAAACGGTAGTGAAAGTAAATGAGCTGAACACACAATCATAACTTTCAAAATAAATTATAATTATCATAATCGAATTGGCACTACAAAAAAAATAAGTTTTAGTGACGAAAATTTTAATAACGAACAAAATTCTGATCACCAAAAGTAGCCTTTACTGACCGAATTTTTTTTTGGTCACCAAATGTTAGTGAATAAACAAATTTAGTGACCAAAACAAGAAAGTGGTCAATAAATTTTCTTTAGTGACCGAATTTGGTGACCACATCTTTGTATCGTCAATAAATTTTTTTTTAGTGACTAGAGATGTTGGTCACTAAATTTTTTAGTGAAAAATTACATTTTCACTCTATATAATTTTATGATATAATAATGTATAGCAATTTTGTTTACTTTATAATAACATATAACTTTATGATATATTATTTTTTTGTTGTGTAATATTAGTGACAACATTTTTATAAAAAAAAGGTACTTTTTTTTTTTTACTATACCTCTCCATATTAAGCAATTTATTATCATTTATGTTTTAACTTTATATTTATACTTTATATTATCATTTACTTTTTTTACTATATATTTTTTTACTATTTTTTTAATTTATATTATTTTTTACTATTTTTTTCTATTAAAGATTTAAAGAGGTATACATACTTCTCTTTTATTTTTACATTTATTATCATTTTTGTTTATACCATTGTGTAGATCATAATTTTCAGTATCATTTTCATATATAGCACATATTTATAGCATTTATGGTTTGAGAGTTATTGATTTTTAAAGTTTAATAAAAAAAAATAAAAAATCAAGAAATAATTACGTTTGAACATAATACCCGAGATTTTCAGATGCGAATTCCGGCCGGATTACGTGTTTTTTCTCCAAATTGATTATATGAAATCGTTTCTGAACTTATAACCTTCATTCACCCTCAATCAATTTCAAAAATGGCAAAGCATAGCTCGTTTCCTTGTAAAACCCGATAGTTTGAAAACTGAATTCTTCTTCTTAATTTTTCTTGCGATTTTGTTGTTAAAACGTGAAATTGATTCAATGAATAAGTTCCTGGAAGTCTCACGATTCATTTCCATACTTGATTCGTCAAAAATGGTTGAGTTTGAGAGGTTTCGGAGGTCGGGCTTTAATGGAGGTTTCCGGCGTTAATGGCGACTGCCGGCGGTGAATTGGTATCTTCCGTTTCAGTGGTTTTCAGGCGACGGCGTGAAGGGAAACGGGGTAATCGCCTATGGTGATTGTCTCGGTGGTGCCTCTACCTCGTTTTGTTATGTGTGGGTGCGTGTATCAAGCTTGGCATGCCGCGGTCGGCCGGAAACGGCGCCGGCGCCGTCGACGTGCTGCAAGGAAGAAGACGAGTTGATCCAACCCGGATCCGACCCACTTGACATTTGACCCATTGTATTTTTTATTTTTTTTTACTTTTAGTGACCACTTTCCCTATAGGAACTTAATGACCGCGTACAAAATCATGGTCACCAAAGGCTTTAGTGACTGGGCTTCAGTGACGAGCAGGTGACGACCAATTTTCTGGTCACTAAAGGCCTTTAGTGACCATATTTCGTCACTAAAGGTCCTTTTAGTGACCAAAAATCGATCGTCACTGAAATCCATTTTTTTTGTAGTGCGGATATCGAATCGGTGAAACTACTGGTTCATGTTCAACTGAACTATTGTTTTTTCAGAAAAAAAATTATATAAATCATAAATATTCTTATAAATTCATCAAATATTCAAAAAATTCATAGTGAACCGAAAATATTTTTATATAAAAATTCATAGTGAATTGATAATATTCTCATAAATATTCTTATAAATCAAAATAACTTCATCAAATATTCTAAAAATTTATTAAACCGATTCACAAAAAGAAAAAGACACAGTTTTAAGGAACAAAAAAAGAAAACTCACTTAGCAACAAAAAAAAAAATTCGGTTTACTGTTTTTTCCGGTTCAACCGGTTTTTTCCTGATTTTCTCCTGAACCGCTAATTTTTATCAAACCGACAGAACTCATAATCGTTTCGCAGTTAAATCGATCTAACTGAACGGTCCAGTCTAATTTTAATTAGAGTGATTATAACATATATAATGATAAAATGAATCATTACTACATATTAGTTTGACTATGAATTTTTTATACATGTTACTATAGTTTAGTATATGATAAGTGTAAACAAACTACTCTTGAACTAAATCGAGTGAAAAATGTCGTATTCAGATTCGACTAATTTAATTTATCAAATTTTAAATTAAATCTCAAATTTGATTTATTTCTGTATTGAATTTAAATCGAATTAATTATTTTTTTGAATGGAGCTTGAATCGAGCCAGATCCCTTAATTGGCTGATTGTATATAAAGTAATTTAAATTTTACTCGGTATATATAACTGTAAATGGACAAACTATTAATAACCTACTAAAATGTTTGGTTTAAATATTGTAATTTTGGTAACATTCAATACTAGTTTTATTGTCCATGCCAAGCACTAGTTATATTTGTATATATAATTATAAATTTGTATAAATATTTTTTAAATTAAAATATATTGATAATTTTTTGTTGATTTATGTACATATTCATTATCATTATTCATTGATAATTTTGAAAATATATTGATTTATGATAATATTTGTTGTAATAAACATTAAACTATTAATATAAACATAACTATATAAGCTTAATGTCGTCAAGATTTTCTTTCACAATAGTAATAATAAATTATTATTCATTTTCCTTTTTACATCTTAGTAAATAGTAATAATGTTTTGCCTTATTAATTTAGTTAGTTTTTGTTTCAATATTTTTTTATAATTTTTTCTGTAAGAATTTTTTAGATTATTTAGTGTGTGTTTAATGAATAGTTTTATTTTTACATAGTTATCTTAATGATATATTTTAGTACATGCTTTTTATTAAATTTAAGTACTCAATCCAAATTAATTAGATTTATTACTAAATTGTAATTGGGAAATTGATAAGAGATGTTGAACCACATTAAAAATAAAAAATAAAAATCTCTTTTTGACTCTTATATACAAGGAAAGATAACTAGAAATATTAGAAACCATTTATAAACGTCAACTATATTCCTTATTCGAGTAACTCAACGTCACTTCGTTCGGATTAATTTTGAAATTGAAAACGACACCAAATTGGGGTGCAATTTTACGTTGCGGGGCAGTTATGCTTAGATAGAATTAATTTCTAAAGATTTTGAAGAGTTGCTGTCAAGTGAAATCCTTGCTGAGAAACGAAATGCATGGGTTTTAATTCATGGCAACATTTGTTGGTGGGAACCGATGGAGTACAAGATTGGGATATAACAGCAGCCATGCGGCTATTACGCTACTACTCTATACATATATGGCTGTTGCGAGATGGGCGGTGGAGGAACATTATTTTTATTCTTCTTTTAACTTTGATGTTGTTCTGAATCTTCCTTTCGGGAGCAGTACTTGTGCAACCTAATTAATAAATTATATTGTAATTTATTAATGACCCCCCCCCCCCTATTTTCTTAAATAAGTGAAACTAGTTTGTATGTGTAGGTATTTTTATTTTTAGGTAATCTTGAGATAATTAAATTTTTTAATTTCTACTTTTTTTATATATGTAATTCTTTGTGGAAGTTAATATCTTTTTAATTATTAACTCGATTAAAATCAGAACTAAATACTATTTGTTATAAACATGAAAGTAGATACTCGCTCAAAGTCAAACTAAATAATATTTGAATTTGAGTCAATTAAAATTATTCTTAACAACAATAGAAAAATAAAAGAATAACCAAATTAACTGGGTTAATAATTGACTCAATAGAGTCGATTATACCTTTGAAACATGTTTTTTCAATTAATACATAGTTTGGTAATAAATACCAGGGCAATAATTCTTTTGATCATGTTAAATTTTGATAAACCGACTGTCTTCAAGAAAGTTTATTACAAATATATTTATAGCAGGTAAATATAATATTTAAATAATAATAAATAAAAAAAGAATATGAGGATAACATGGTATACTATTAGATATCATTTTTTAAAATAGTCTTTAATTAAGATGGCCCTTCGTGATAGAGGCTTAAAAAAGGTTGAGCTGACTTTAACACGAACCGAATGCATATCTATATTAGAGCAATAAATGTGTGGATCTTCAATCTTCTAGTAAATTAATTAATGTACCTTCCAAATGTCGACCGAATGAAAGCCCAAATCATTCAATTGGGCCCACAAGCAGCCCATTCTGGCATGCACCTGCACACATGACACGTGTATGGCTGACAGATGGCCATATGCTGCGGGTCCATTTAATTTCGAGAGGGGAGGCAACCTACCCTCCCATAATTGGGCTTGTTTGTTGGAGCCCACCAAGTAATTCGAAAGCCCAAAATGTCAAAGGCTGTATGTGACGCAGTGGAATTTAAAGAGTTTATTCATATAGTTTGTATTGGCCAGTAAATGAATTGACACCTGTCATATATGGTTAGGGGCAACTTTTAGGATGGTACATGTTTAAGTACAAAATTCCTTAATAGTATTTGTGTTTTTAGATTCTTCTGTATTGGGTAAGTTATTGTTTTCAAGTAATATTTATAAATTATAATTTTGAAGTTATTATTTTTTTAGTATATTTTTAATACACTCTATAAATTACTATTTATAAGTTATTATATCTATAAAAATACACTTGTAAAGAGTATATTTTATAGAATTTTACGCTTCAAAATATATCTACCCGGAATTATCTCTATTGCTAACCCTTTGGAGTAACCATTAAGGTATGATCGATAATGTTATTAAGAGCATTCCCACGGTATCTGTAAAGTAGCTAAAATCTGTATTTTTAAGGATAGTAAGGCAAAAGTGGTAAGAACACGCACTCCACCAGTGTTTCTATCCCAATCCCAATATTAAGTTTGTGAATGGTAAATATGTAAGTGTTGATGTATCACTATTCATCCACATCAAATTTATACTGTTATTTTATTATTCTTATTTCAACATTACCTTATTCATTGCCAATCTTAAAATTCAAACATAATACACACACACACACACATATATATATATATTGTATTATGAAGAGAGATGACGTATATATTATCACATGTATTTTAGTTGACACATATAAAATATATTGTGAGTTCATTAATAATTTTTTTTATCACAAAGAAATACATCTCTCATCATTTTATAATTACAAATGTAAATTAATATTTTGATTTAAATCATAATATAAATTCAATTAATTTTAGTTGATACAATTATTATGATCATGTACTATATTAATTAAAAAATTAATAAATATAAATAATAAAAGTATGTTGTTGTTATAAAGTGTGAATTAAAAAACTATATATACATGGTTGTTTCTTGACCTACTGGCCTAGATTTTGGATCGGATCAATGTATGTTTGTATATCGATTGTCTTGGATCTTCTCCGGTTCTCCCTAACAAATTGGTATCAGAGTCTAGGTTCGTAATTCGTAATCTACTGCGGTTCACTCTGAATCACTCTTGGATATTTACAAACCTAACATTGTGCTTTTACCTATTATCACTTGATTGTTTAAAGAAAATTGCAAAAAGTGAAAAATCTAACTCCACATAGCAATTAGCAAGAGAGCTTTTTGTCAAAATTTGACGGATTATAAAATTTGGTTCGCGATTTTTGAAATGAAACATTATGAAGTAGTACAAGTAAATGCGGAGAGATAGTGATGGTTTACATGTATTCTTAATACATTGTATGAACAGTGGGAGAGATCGAGTCGTTTCGTCCTTGACAGTAGCTCCCTAATTTGCAAAAGAAGAAGAAGTCAAATTGCGTAGGGGACTTGGAGTGGTATTTATTTTGTCAACCACCCCGGTCCCAAATGAAAATCAAGTCCATTTCTAAACAGAAGCAGACAAAAAGTCAAATATATATTTGGCAGGAACAAAACTATGTATGTTGCCTAAGGCACAAGAACAAGTCCCCCTCGATTCATGACCAAGTCATTCCATTCCATTTCCTTCCAACTGAATGATTCAAATTTTTTCGCATGAAGTTAATTCATTAATTAATAGGCCAGTTAACATGCAGATAGATAGATGCATTAATTTGACACACTCGTCCGCTAATTAATTAATATCACTATCACAAAATTTCCAAATATACATACTAATTATTAATACCGCCCACTTATATCTCCATCAATCAATCACTTGTGGATTGATTAAAATCTGTGTATGTTTGTATATATATATATATTTTTTTTTCTTTTTTCTAAATATATATTTCTAAATATATACAGCAGATATATGCTGCCGACTTGAGCACACGTAACCATCTATCAGTATCACAGTCATTTATACCAACAGCTACCACCACTTAAATTAATTCCAGTATCTTGAAGTACATGCAATTTAAAGATTCGTTTATGCACATTTTTTTTTTTGATTACCAAAGTTTATACTACCCATTACTCAATTTGTATTTAGACGAGATTTGAATATCAATTTATAAATCAAATGTAAGTATTCTAACAGTTGAGCTAACCTACGATTTCATTTATAAATATAAATATATCGTTAGTACACTACTGAATATTGTGGTATATAGTCAGACTAACAATTTTGAATGATGAACTCTTCGGATGTAATAATAATTATCTACAGAGACATCAACTTGTATATATTCAGTACACAATTGAACATATTTTTTAATGCAGCCACGTAGCATTAATCCTATAATAATAAATTTCACAGTTATAAATTACTTCATCATGTTTGACATTATATATTGTACTATTTGTAATGCATTGCATATAACATCCTCTAATTTTTATCCCCGTAAATTGATTTCATAACCCTCCTTTCAACTTATTATGAAATTAAAACTACAAATTTCAAAAGAATTGTTATATTAAATGATGATATAATATTAAAAGTCATTAGACGTGGAGTTAGTAGGGAGCTGTACGAAATTAGATGGTAATCAATAAAAACTATAGTAGAATACAGTGTGAAGATTTAGATGAAAATTGCAAGCTCTAGATATATCAGATTATTCTGGCCTTGGTACTATACGTTTTAGTGCCCGTGACAGTTTGATTATTTATTTGCAGAGTAGCTAGATTGCAAGGTGATTATTCGTTTTGAAATTGTTGAATATTGTTGTGGAATAATCAGACTCTTTGTATGTTATTTAATCTATTATGCACTGTATCGAAGTAGATAATTCCTATTTTTTAAAAAATTTCGATATTATCATGAATGTCACATGATATGCAAGAGTTTTGGAAATCAAATTTTCACTTTGTGAGCAAGAGTTTGAAGTGATGAAGTTCAAAATCAAATGGAGTGTTCTAATTGGTACTCTATCTTGCATTTCATAGGGTTGTCACCTACTAATTCGATCAAATACTTGCTCACCTACTCATTCAAGTCAGCTTCTATAATAATTTTGTCACCTACTCATTCAGGTTAGCTTCTATAATGAGAAAAATACATTAAATGATCAAACATTTGTTAATTTTAAAAACAATAAAATAAATTATGGAATATAAATTAGAACAATTCAACCAATTTTATTAACTTCTCTCGTATTACCAAAGATGGGAGAATCACGTGATATATGAGTTAGCTCGACTCCCCCAACCTTATTACTACTTGTATTTTGCGAGTTTTTGATGGAAAGAAATTCATTCTTTTTTATCAAGCAAAATAAAAAAATTATGAGAATAAAGCAGTTAAAGGAACAAGACTTTGTTCTTCTTTTGGTAAGGGGTTACATATTAATAAATTTTGCACTCGGTCTTCATAAAAAAATAAAAATGAAAAATTGAGACACAAGATCAAGGTTGGCTCCAAGTCCAATGAAGGCAATCTCGATCGTTCAAAGAACGACTACAGCCGTCAGATCTAGGGCATTTGAAGTATTTTAAGTCGTCCGCTCATAATTCCTCCCTAAATTCCTCCATAGTAACCTGCCTCCGTCGTTCTACTTGTACCGATCGAGAGGCTAAAAGACGAAGATGGTGCAGCGTCTCACGTACCGCAAACGCCATAGCTATGCCACCAAATCCAACCAGCATAGAGTTGTCAAAACTCCAGGTACATACGTATAAACTCTTGGTTTATCTTTCTTATATTCTTACATTTACCACTGAATGTGGTTGGATATAACCATAACATAGCTCATTTCCATATCTTGGAAGTCTTAAACCCTAGGATGATGTTTATGGCTGCATAGATATAAAAATTTGTAGGTCTTGTTGCTCTTGTATGATGCTCTGCTGAATTGTGAATGTGAGATGAATTACTTATTTGAGATGAAATTGATTTAAATTATAGGTGGGAAATTGGTTTATCAGACTACCAAGAAGAGAGCAAGTGGCCCCAAATGCCCTGTTACTGGAAAGAGAATTCAAGGGGTAATTCCATTTTTTTGATTTATCTTTCCTGTTAGATATTGAGATGCCATTTTTGGCTGTATATCTAGCTAGCGTAAGGTATCAATTTCTTTTGACTTGTAAGCATTTTATTATAGCTGTATAAACCAATTTGTAGCAATTTATTTGGTTTCTGTTATCCATTACATTTAGCCGTGTAGGATTCATTTTGGGGTAAGTTCTCCTTTGTTAACGTAAGACATCAGAGGCGTGGTTATTTATTTATAATTATGGCCAATCCAATCTACATAGAGTTGAGACTGGCGTAAATTTATAAATAGCTATTCATTCCAAATGGAAGGAAAAGTAGGCTGACTGCAATTTCCCCCTTTTACTCCACATTGTCATAATGGTTTCTACTAATAGACGTTTAAGCTGAATGATAAAGATGGTTTCCAAAACCATGGTTGGACCAAAATTAGTTTCTTATGGGCGTTGGTGCTGAGCTTCATCTCTTGTAGATATTAGGGTTCATTTTGGTCTGTTTTATTAGTGGAAGATTCTATATGTTATATTTTTGCTTGTTTATTTTTGGATGATCTTTCTAATTGTTTTCATCTCTTCTGAAACTCTCTAAATGCTTTTGCTCTCTTTTGTTATTTGGACTTGTGTGTCCAGAAATATATAGGTGTAATGGTCCAATGGAAAAATCATAATATATGGTCATTCTCCTACTTGTCTGCACATTGTAATAAAGAAGCACATTTACTTTATCTGCAGATTCCCCACCTGAGACCTGCTGAATACAAGAGGTCTAGATTACATAGGAACCGAAGGACAGTTAACCGAGCCTATGGTGGCGTATTATCAGGAGGTGCTGTAAGAGAAAGGTTTGTTCTTTTTCCAATTGTGCATGTATGCTAGTATCTCTGGAGTCTTGACTGATTTTAGATTGGTGTTATAGGATAATTCGAGCCTTCTTGGTGGAAGAGCAAAAAATTGTGAAGAAGGTCTTGAAGATTCAAAAGGCTAAAGAAAAATTGGTAGCTAAAAACTAATTGGCTTGATTACTCGATTGAAGCTTTTGTGACTGCTTGAAAGAAATTTTGACCAGAATGGATGATTACAAGTT
Source organism: Centella asiatica (assembly GCA_014636745.2). NCBI lineage: Eukaryota > Viridiplantae > Streptophyta > Magnoliopsida > Apiales > Apiaceae > Centella > Centella asiatica. The sequence goes on from CM025785.1 coordinate 16,187,471, forward strand.
TTTCCCTTCTGTTGCTATCATGTGAATTGTTTTTAATCAAACTGAATTGGAATTTTCTTAAATCTTTTCCTCTATAGTTCTGTCATGTGGATTTTGAATACTGTACTGTAGTTATGGTCAATTGGCCATTGTATTGGTAGCAGTTGGCTCTAATGAAGAATTGAGGCATATTGTTGGCTCATGATTTCTGTTTTTGTGGCTACAAATATTTGAATACCATGTTTCAAGTGATGCAACTATCTGCGCAAGTTAATATTTATTAAAGTAATTTCTTTAAGTTAATAATTGTAATAGATTAGGACTTTTAAAAGGAGAAATGTTTATTTGTCAAACGAGGGATTCAAACCCATGTCGAGGTGTCCTTTCTGATGAGTTTCTGGAATCGACTCTGTAGATCAACCCCGGCCATTTAGACTGTTATGACTGGCGAGCGAGTTGTGAGTGCTACTGCAGTAGATATTCGCTTTGTCTAAAGTCAAAATCACATAAGTTTGAAGAAAACTAGCAAGTTATCGAAGGTGGGGGATTTTGTGAAAATGTGGTTAACATCGGGGGGCTAGGTGGCTACCAAGTGATAATTTATAGACACGAGATTCTTCGTGTCTAAGATGGTTCAAAGTTACGGAAGAAAAACACCTTCAAGATACTTCGCTTGCTATATAATCGGACACGGAAGAAATTTCGTGCATGACCCAATTCGCTAAATCTAATAACAGAGAAGACGGCTGCTCTCCTGCTCCCATTGCCATGACTATTAAGTTGCGAAACCATGAGGTCCAGAAAGGCGACAAGCTGAGTATTTGAGGATTAAAAAGGCACTGATATTGAGATTTTGCGGAGCTTGTTCAACTTGCTCTATATACTAGCATACCGTACCAGCCTGCCATCTTGTTGGAGACATTAATGATGTTGTATAGTCTGTCAAGAGCCACGCCTGAAGGAAGCAGTAACCAGTTTTACTTGTTATCCAGCCTCAGCGTGTATCATCTAGGGTTGAGTATGAGTAATCCCTGCTCAAATCAAGATACATTTTGGTACCTTCACAAGGACTGTCAGCGCAAACTCATGCTTGAAGCTCAAAATTGAAAATGTACCCGTGAACAGATAAATTCTGCTGCTAACGTCGTCAATCAGTTAAAACTGAGACTGAGCTTCTTCCTGCCACTTTGGGACTTCCTGAATTACCATCAAGCTTCTTTGGCGTAAACATCATCCCAGTTCTTTGTTTCGGCAAAAATGTTAGAGAAAATGACACGATCTTCACTATTACTTGAAGTTTTTAGTTCTTTTAGTGAATTAACCATGCTCAACCCGAGATCAGAATGGCCATGTATCCTACAAGCACTCATTAACATCCTCTGGATGATCTCATTTGGTTCTACTGACATTTTCTTGATGAATTGTTGAGCATCCTCTATCATTCCAGCACGAGCATTCATATCAACCATACACCCACAATGCTCAATCTTGGGCTCAATATGGTATACCTTCTGCATAATACCATATAAATTACGGCCCGCTTCGATCCAACCAGCATGGTTACATGCTGACAGAACTCCAAGAAACGTGATGGAGTTCGGCACAATTTTCTCAGCATCCATGCGCTGAAAAGCAACTAGAGCTTCCTCTACTTCACCATTAATGGCATGGCCCATAATGATTGATGTCCATGAAACATCATCTCTATGAGGCATAGCATCAAAAACAGATCTAGCTTGAGTCATGCTACCACATTTTGCATACATGTCTATCAACGCATTGTGCAGATGAGCACTCCCGTTAAGATGGTCATTTCTATCCATATAGGACTGTACATTAATTCCAGCATGCAGTTCCCCAGAATTTAGACAAGCCAAAACTAGTCCTAGCATTGTAACTTCGTTTGCTTCCAGTTTCTGAAACTGAATCCGTTTGAAGAGCTCCAAAGCCTCATAGTTGAAACCACATTCAGCATAAGCATGTATCATGGAGTTCCAAGAGTCGATTGATTGTTTTGGTAGTTCATCAAACACTCTCTTGGCGAACTCTATCACTCCACATCTGGAGTACATGTTAATCAGTGCAGTACCAACAGTAACAGTGCTGGCTATCCCAGTTCCTTTTGTGTAACCCTGAATAAGGTTTCCTGTATCAGAATTTCTACTGTTAGCACATGCTGTAATCAAGCCGATCAAAGTTACTCTATCAACTACTGTAATATCATTCCTCATTTCTTTAAACAATGAAAATGCTTTCTTGGAGTCATTGTTCTTAGCATAAGCTGTGATCAGCGTGTTCCATGACACCATTTCCTTTTCCGACATGTTACTGAACACTCTTGCCGCCTCATGAGTACATCTGAATTTTGCCTAGTAATCAATCAGCACATTACAGACTTCTTTGTTTAAATCAAATCCCGTCTTGCAGCAATACGAGTGAAGCGAGTTTCCTACACCCAATCTGCCAAATTCAACACAACCAGATGTCAAAATCACCGGACTGACATAATTCAGTTTCAGATTCAGCCCAAAACCACCACTTAAAACTTGAACAAACTCAAACCCGAATAAAAGAGGCTTGTTTTGATATACCCAAAAACCATGCAGTTAAATGTAACAATTGTCTTTTCAGAAATTCTATCGAACGACACACAGGCATAATTTCTCAAGTTCGCAGAATCCAAATAAAAATAAACAAGACTGTTCAATACATATACATTATGATCCAGATGAAGCTTGAGAACATGACAATGAACCGATTTTCCATTGAGTACCGCGTTACCTCTGTTACAAGCTTTGATTAAAGAGGCATATATAAATGGGTCGTGAACTGCAGAATTGGGTTTTGTGATAGTCAACATTTCTTGAAATAAAGACAGTGCTCGTAAAGGGTTGGGTTCTTGGGCGTGTTTGAGAAGTAAGAGGCGACATTTGAGAGAATTGGGGTCTTGAATTTGGTGGAAGATGGCGGCGGCGTGAGGTTGAGTTGAAGGGGTTGAGAGGTAAAGCTGGAGGAGAGAGACGAGGCAGGAGGAGCGAGAGCGAAGAAGGCCAGTGGTGAGGAGTTGAAAGTGGATTTGAAAGATACGTCGTGGAGAGAATGTGATTGAAGAAAGTTTCTGGTTTAGAAGTTGGAGCAATCTGTTTATTTGAATGGCGGGATTCATGAAATCACACAAATATATACACACCCATAAACTCACAATATCGCATCACAACAATACAAGCCTGCTGCTTAGGACTGACACTTTTTGTCATAAAAAATTTAGGTGAGCAGGCAGGGCATGTTATCGCCGGACAACAGTATCACCAAGAAATTCTCGACACGACGAAAGCTCTTGTTGAGTGAATCAACTGCAGGACTGATATTTTGTCAGAGTCAAAAATTATTACTAGTTAATTTGTTACTTTCCTTATTTTAAAAAATGACTTTAAATTATATTTATAAGTAAGATTTTATTATTTTGAATATTGAACAAAAGTTAAAAATGACTTAAAACTCATAAGTAGCTCCTGAAAATTCCATGTCCCATGAGTTCCTTCCATTCCAGTTTGTTCAAAGCAATATTGAAACTCTGTTCATTATATATATTTAAAATTTTGCTTTTCTTAGTGTTTAAATTCTATTTGTCTCAAAATTAATTGAATAACTTTTTTGACCCATTATTAATTGAACGATTTTAATTAGGAAGTTTGTTTTAAATTTGACAAATTTTATGTTTCAAATTTAAATAACAACATTCGCTCCAACTTAATTAGTTATATTCTTTAGATTTTACTACTTAAGTATTGCAGCAGATATTTATTTGTTTGAAAAATACATTTGGGGTGCATAATGAGGTTTAACCTTTCATTGTTAAAGTGAATTTTTAGATCAAATAAAACATTTGAAAAATGAGTTGATTTTATTTCTAAGGTGCAGACTAAAGGATAAATTTATAGAAAAATGAAAATTTGTTTTCTTGAGGACTACTTGACATAACAATAATACTAGATACATTAATAATAAATTATACAAATACACATGCCAAAATTTTAAATTATTAATTTTTAAAATGTAGACTTTTAAAGCTCACTAATTTCCTATATAATTTAGTCATATTAGTTTGTGTTAATTAGTATCCCTACTATCGCTCATTTGGCATAATTTATAGTATACGGAAAAAATCGCTGCTCAATTATTTTATTTCCTACTCCGCAGTCCGCACGATAATAATAAAAATGGATTCCGCATGAGTGTGTTGTGTTTTGCTACCATTAGTACGCTAATTACAGGCACTAGGATAAAGTATATATCAATGAAACAGACAAATATTATATATATAGATATATATCCCTTGTGCGAACTGCTCTTTCCAGAGACAAAATAGCATCCTTGTCTTTCCTTTCCACGTGCCCTTTCTTCTTCTTTTTAGATTCAAATCTTTCCCAATCATTGATATGCAGGGACTAAAACAATTTTTACAAACTCTCTTTCCAATCTCCATCATTCCCAATTTTCTCTGTCTAGAATTTCTCCTATTGAAGCCATTTCTGCATCCATCCGCGAAGTTATGATCTAATAGAAAGCGCAGGACCCATTTCGCTCATATCTCTGTTTAAGATCCGTATGATTTCTAATGTTCCATGCAAATCACTGTCTCGTAGCAGTCGGTTATTTTCTTCGTTTATCTAATTCTACATGCAGAATGTCACTATTTTTATTTTAAAATATTATTCTTTTCTGGGTCAAGAATTATACTTGATCTTAGTGATCCTGTTAATGTGAAATTGATTTTTAGTTTTATTTTTTTATGTTCTGGATTAGTTTTATAACAGTTTTTTAGAATGTGATTCGGGTCACCCTCTATTCCATGGCAATAAATCAGAAAGTCAGTAGCTTTTGTTGCTTAATGTTATAAAAACATGAACTTGAACATCACTCATGCTTTACTGTGCACATGTATTACATTCACAGCTTTGTAAATCTGAAGTCATTGTTAGATATCAGTATTGTGTCAATAGAGACCGAACTGCAACTTTTAGTTAGGTGAAGTCTCACATATCATGGGCAGAGACCTAAAAGTTGAGACATTTCTTAAATCAGTTTTGCTTAGGACTACTGAAATAAGAAAATAATTTGAAATTTTTTCATGGTATTTTTAGGTGAATTATGGCTACTAAAGGGAATCCAGGAGACAATAGGAACAAAAGCTCAGGGTCTATCTTTATTGTAGTTGGGTTATGTTGTTTTTTCTACCTTTTGGGGGTTTGGCAAAGAAGTGGTTTCGGTAAGGGAGACAGCATAGCCTACGAAATATCAAAAAAGGCCGATTGCAACATTCTTCCAAATCTGAATGTTGAGACCCATCATGGTGATAAAACTGAATCAGCAGAAGGCTTTAATGTCAAGATCATCAAGCCATGTGATGATCGGTACATTGATTACACACCTTGTCAAGATCAACCACGTGCTATGACATTCCCTCGAGAAAATATGAACTATAGGGAGAGACATTGTCCTCCAGATGAAGAGAAGCTGCGTTGTCTTGTCCCAGCCCCAAAAGGCTATGTTACCCCCTTTCCATGGCCCAAAAGCCGTGACTATGTACCCTATGCTAATGCACCTTACAAGAGCTTGACAGTTGAGAAGGCTGTTCAGAACTGGATCCAATATGAAGGTGATATATTTAGGTTCCCAGGCGGAGGAACCCAGTTTCCTCAGGGGGCAGATGCATATATAAATGAACTTGCTTCTGTGATTCCATTGGACAATGGAATGGTTAGAACGGCATTAGATACTGGTTGTGGGGTAAGCTATAATTGACTACTTACAATCTGCCTACATAGTTATACAAATTTACAAAAGCTTTCCTCTTCTATGGGTCATAAATACATCAATATGTGTTAAATTCTTAAAATTTCCCAACATCCTTGTGACCGGACTTCTCTTAAGGGGTCCGTACTTGCATATGCATCTGTTTCGTTCTTGCATGTGGTATCTGGACAGTCTTGAGATTGTTAATTTTTTATTTGCTTGTGGTTTGTGGTTGTGCTTAGGTTGCAAGTTGGGGTGCTTACCTTTTTAAAAGAAATGTCTTAACTATGTCATTTGCACCTAGAGACTCACATGAAGCACAAGTTCAATTTGCTTTAGAAAGAGGAGTACCAGCAGTCATTGGTGTTCTTGGAACTATAAAGCTGCCATATCCAGTTAGAGCTTTTGATATGGCCCACTGCTCTCGATGCTTAATTCCGTGGGGTGCAAATGGTAAGGATAGAGATGCATTCATTGTACTTTTGTATTTTTTTTATAGTAACCATTATTAGGCATTTTATTTGTTTTCTAATAGACCAAACAAAGTCAAATCAAATGTTCCGACCATTAGGCTTGTGCTTCAACTACGCCTGTAATGGTAACAAGACTAAGGTTGTGTTTGATTAGCACTTATTAGCTCTTAATAGGTTCAGCATCAGAACACGGTCAAATGTTTATCCGTTCAGTGCGTTTGTTTCATCTATCATTTAAGTCTTAACGAATTCATTATTACCTGAACGAACTAAGCCAAAAAAATGAAGATTAGAATGCTCAGACCCTATTTTCGTTTCACTGATAGACTACTTTTGCCCTTCCCCTTCTTTGTTCAATTAGCCATAATACCTAATGAGGTTTCTTCTCTCAACCCACTTTATTCTACAGACATACCTCGAAAAATCAAGTATCTATATGTTCTAGTTAGAACCTTAGAAGTGCATTGAGTTGTGTATTCAGAATTCAGAGAAAAAATTGGGTTATTGAGCACGACAGTTTCAATATAGTGGCTGGATAAAGAAGATGGGAGAGTCTTCCAAAACAATTTGTAGGAAATTGATGATGGATTGTTCTCGCCATAACCCCCAAATTGTTTATCTTGTGTTCTTTGCTATTGATCTAAAGGAACAATTGTTTTTGATATACATATATGTCTGTATGTACTCTGTATGTATATATCTGGTGGAAGTAATTCCCTATTCTTCTAAAACGTGGAGTCATAATTCATTTTCAGTTTTTATTTAATTCTTTTATGGAAGTCGTTGGACATGATACTTTTTATATTACAGAAGGGTAAATTAGTGAAAATAGATCAATTCAGATGTATATGATAAAATGCTAAACAAACAATAAATTTTGTATTTAATTCAGATTCAGACATAAATACTTAACTGATTCATCTAAATTAATCTATTCAGATTCAGTCACTTAATGAAACAAACACAGCCTAAATATGCTACATTTATAATGGTAACAAGCCTAAATATGCTATGCTCGGGACAATACGTTGTTGCTAATGAAATAGGATTGTCGTATACCTCATTTCCAAAACAAACTTTCTAACCAATTAAATAAAGGAAGAAATTTGGGGATAATTAATTAACTGATTTTATTATTCTCGTGTTAAAACTTATAATATTGAGAATGAACAAGGTTCTGGGACTTCGTCTTTGAATTAAATTTCTCAGGCCTTGTGACATCTGACAGCGTTGAGATATGGAGATTGACCTTTCATTAAATATATATCTAGAAGGTGCTTTTTATTTTGCTTTGTTTTCCTGCTTTTTACTATGTCCCATATCCTAGTTCAGTACCTTGCTGATGCATCATATCTAGTTCTGGAAATATATATTTTTTATTGCCATTGACTTCTCTTTGTAGATGGAATGTACATGATGGAAGTTGATCGAGTTCTTAGGCCTGGTGGCTACTGGGTTCTTTCGGGCCCTCCCATCAACTGGAGGACTCATTATAAAGCATGGGAGCGTCCTAAGGATGAACTTGAGGACGAGCAGAGGAAGATTGAAGAATTTGCTAAACTTCTTTGCTGGGAAAAGATATCTGAGAAAGGCGACATTGCCGTCTGGAGGAAAGGAATAAATAAAGAAAATTGTCGTGAACAAGATTCTCATGTTTCCATGTGTAAAACTGCAATCCCGAATGACGTCTGGTATATATTTGTAATTTGATGTTATTGGAACTCTGCTAGATTATTTATTGTGCTCAACGATAGATCTTAGAATCTTACGCAATCAAACTAGCTTACACTTGCGAACTTGTACCACTTTAATCTGGTTTTTTTGGATGTTATAAACAGAAGTTGGATCAGCAGAACTTAAAATAATCATCTGGATAGGATGAAGTGATTTTACAGTTGAAAAGAAATATTATTATTTCTGTTGGATACATAGACGTTGAAGATTATAACATGATCCTGTTTGAAGAGATTTTATTTTGGTTTGGTTTATTGACTTTACCATGTATTATCCACCTTGTGTCATCTTATACACGTAGTATGCTGCATACCTTGTCTAGTTGCGTAGTAATTGGTCATAAATTTCTTTGCCGTGAGAGCTACACTGTTGTATAATGTATTGAACTTCCAAATGGTTGTATGACTATTAAATGGATCATTTGGCAATTCCATTCACTAAGGTCTTGCCTCAGGCCATCAGATATATGGTCTTTGAAGAGAGACTAAAACATTTGAAATCTTCTTAAGGTTTTGTAGGCCTTAGCTGGTAGTCTATTGTGAAATGGTAATTTGCTCTTGGCTGTATGTAGGTACAAGAAGATGGACGCTTGCATAACTCCTTATCCAGAGTCTAGCAGCTCAAGTGAAGTTGCTGGAGGGGAATTGAAGCCATTCCCAGAGAGACTGAATGCAATTCCTCCAATAGTAGCTAGTGGATCCATTCAAGGAGTTTCTGCTGACTCATTCCAGGACGACAACAAATTGTGGCAAAAGCATGTGAAAGCTTATAAGAGGATCAATAAGATCCTTGACTCTGGGAGGTATCGTAATATCATGGATATGAATGCTGGTCTGGGAAGTTTTGCTGCTGCAATTGAATCTCCCAAGTTGTGGGTTATGAATGTGATGCCAACTGTAGCTGAGAGAGATACTTTAGGCATAGTATTTCAGCGAGGCCTCATTGGGATATATCATGATTGGTAAGTGCCTGAACTAATTCATATTTTTAACTACTTATTCTGGTACTGTTTTTGTTGTCCGCATGTGGGACATCATTTTTGTAATTGCTTACTTATTAATGTTTATTTCTTTAGGATTGTCATGACAAGGAATCACAGTAATTGATGTTTATTAGTCTTAAAGATAAAGGTTTAATGATGTTTTCTTTGATAATGAGTCCGTTTCGGGGTCTTACACAGTCTAGAGTGCAGTGTTCATGTAGCTCTTCCCACTTCTGGTTATTACCGTTCATGGTTAAATAATTGTAGTATGTACAAGCTTAAGGCTTGTTTCTTTGCACGATGCTGATTTCATCCTCCCTCTCTCTCTCTCTCTCTCTCTCTCTCTCTCTCTCTCTCTCTCTCTCTGTTTTTATGTTTATGTAGCTGTATTTCTCTTTAAATTTTTACTTTTTTTTCAGGTGTGAAGCCTTCTCCACGTACCCTAGGACATACGACCTTATTCATGCCAATGGTCTTTTCAGCTTGTACAAGAACAAGTATTCCCTTAACTCTGCGCTACTCTAATAGTCAAATGCTGCGGTATATGATATTTGTGCAATTTTGTAGTAGGGAATTGGCTAATTTAGTTCGACGGTTACAAGTTCATTTAGATATTCAATTTAATTCCCGAGTACTCAAAAATCTTTTAACGTAAACTGCCTTGTTGATAATTTGGGTGCACACCACTTTAACAGTCAAATGCCAGCCTGCCAGGGTGTATGATATTTGTGCACACCGTTTTCTAGAAGGGAATTGACTAATTAGTTTGATAATTACAACTCTATCTATTCAATTCAATTTAGTTCCCTAGAATGCCACTCGACACCAATTATGTTTCTGAAAGTAATGGTTTATTTGCCTTTAATGAGAAATAAAGAAGACCACTCGGTAAGATTTTATTTCTTTGAGGCACAGACCTCTGGATTTAAATTTATAGAGTTGAGTGTGTAATCACTGCAGGTGTAATGCAGAAGACATTCTCATAGAGATGGACAGGATACTACGACCAGAAGGCACAGTTATAATTCGAGACCAAGTGCATGTGCTAAACAAAGTGAAAAGAATTATATCCGGCATGAGATGGAACACAAAAATGGTGGATAACGAGGACGGTCCTCTTATTCCGGAGAAGATTTTGTTTGCTGTTAAACAGTACTGGGTTGCTGGTGAGAATAATGATACAACCTCACAGTGAGCAACAAAGCCGATTTTTTTTTTTCGGCAGGTCTTTTCTGGTTTGCAATATCAGATTCAAAGAGTAACATCCATATTTTGACACTAACAGAGACATCAAACTTGCAACTGGAGTGAAGCAAGTGTCAGCATTCTTTCTTTTTGAATTAATGGCCTATCTTCATTGTATTAGTTTTGGATTAAGCTGATTATTTTCACATTTAGTTCATGTTATCCTTAAAATTTACGTTTTTATGCCTTTTCTTGCAAAGCTCGTCAATGAGCTATCAAGCTGTATAAACAATTTTAATTTTTTGTTTTTTGTTTAATGTTGTCAAGCTATATTCTCTTCCCAATTTCCAACATTTTATATGAGATGTTTGATATGCATATCTCCTTATTGTCAAAATTTATGAAAGAGATATTTCATATATTCTTTGAGTTGGCCAAAATGTAGAAGTGCTTAAATGTTTTTTTCTACTTTTGCAAGGTTAAGACTATGAACACTGCTCCAGCTAGTAACTTTTTGATCACTAAACATTGTGCTTCACATTAGCATTCATAAGTTTTGTGGATATAGCTACAGTACATTAGGAATCATGGTTTTACTGGCAAACGGATTTTCTTCTTCCCCATCTGTTCTAGAGCTATTGAAGTAGTCGGGTTAAACCCAAGGATTCAAGATAACAGATGCAATTTAGCAGGCTATTGGGATATGAGTATATAATGAGCAATGAGAAGGAACGAGAAGAAATTTCCATCAGCAGAGAAAGGCAAAAGATGATACCTGCTGCAGCACGTAAATATGGGAGTCTTGGTCGAGTTTAAAGTAGTTTTTGTTAATATGGGAGGGATGTAATTAGGGGTAAAAGAATCGAGCCTATTCGAGCTTGTTCTTTACTCAAGCGGAGCCGAGTCGAATATGTTTTATTTAACGAACAAAAAATTGTATTTGAGATCGACTCGTTTAAGTAATTAACGAGTCAAGTTTTCGAACTTGAATCGAGCCGAATTGAGTTTAAAATTTAAACAAACAAAAAATCTTGTTTGTAATCGGTTCCATTATTTAAACGAGTTGAATCGAATAAATTTTAAACAAATTGAATCAAACAAATTTTAAAACGAGCCAAACATATGAACTACTCAATTAATTTAAAACTCTAATGTCACCCACTAAATAAAGGCTGATTTGTCCAAGTTTGGTTTACTTGGATTCAAAACGTTACGTTTGTGAGTTATGCAAGTAGTTGGACTTACACTCTTCATCCAGCCGTGAATTTTTTTGTTGGGTCTATGACTTTTTGGCATCCTAGATTTCCTTTCTTTAACAATTTCTTTCCGTTTTAGTGGAAATAGTCTAATTTGTTTTTTAAATCAGTTTACAATATTGAAATTTTCATTGAAGAATTTAGGAGAAGTTAATATTAAGAAGTATTCATCAATAATTACAAGATTCAAATTATTATTAGTGTAAGATATTCAGTATAGGTTTTGTTGTTATTATTTTAGCACAGCAAATTGAAAGAGTATCTTATTGCTTGAACATTACTATATATTGAGATAGGCATGCTTTGGAGTGTGGTCAGTGAGTTCGAAGTTTATAAATGAGAAATCAAGCGTTGAATAACCAAAAGATTATGTTCGTAATAGAGTTTGATTAAGACGATATAAATTAGTTGAAATCGAGAAGACTATTGATAAGATACGTCCACATTTAATATTGATAAGATACGTCCACATTTAATAAATTACTTGTTATAAAATAATGATACACTCCATAATTATAAAAATATTTTAAGGATCAACACTCTGTTTTTGGGATTACCAAACCTTTTCAAGTATGGACTGGTGTTAGCAAATCGATAGAAATTTCTTAATAATGAACTTACATACATACATACATACATACATACATATATATATATATATATATATATATATATATATATATATATATATATATATATATAGTTTTTTTGGCCTTTTTTGGGGAGGGGGGTTTAGAAAAATGGACCTTAAAAAAAAAAAATCTTAAATCAGTCGTGGTCCTATCACCGGCTAACGTTGTACGCATCCGAAACACGATGATATAATGGATAATATCTAAACTGCAAAAACCCTAACAGCTTTGTTTTATTATCCCTCCCAAAACCCTAAACTTATACTACTCCCTATTTTCTTTAAGTTGTCCATCCCACCTCTCTATATCCATATATACAGTGTGCATAGTACTTCTAAATTATTACTCCGTATTATACATACATAAATATAAAAATATAAATATTATTACTCCGTACAACAAAGCAGGTCTTGAAGCTGGGAATTTTCATAGGAGGGAGAGAGAGGTAAATAGAGGATTGCTGTAAAGATGGTAGCAGACAAGGGCAAAAAACTGAAGGTCGGTGAAGAGCAAAATGCAGAAAAGATTGATGGGGACCTCGTTTTTTCGATTGAAAAGTTGCAAGAGATCCAAGACCAGCTCGACAAAGTAATACAACATCCTTTCCTTTTTCTTGATACATAACTTGAACAAAATTATTGAATTCAATCCCCTGTTTTCCTTTTATTTGCTTTTATTTTCTTTCTTGGTGTTTCTGAAAGAAAAGGAGATGAAACAGAAATTCATCTCAGTAACCTATAATAGATTCTATTTCGAAAAGATCTATTTTGGTCCTGCTTGTTGAACTGCCCATTTGATGTTCTCTTACCTTATTTGAAATTCAATTATATTTTACTTGAGCAGTTCTGGTGTCCCTTTCTTTCTATTTCTATATATTGTAAAATTCACGTCCAGAGTTTTTATTGGGTATATGGGTTATGCTGTCTATATAATCGTTGAGCTGATTAAGTATAAAATGTTTTCGCTGTCTTGCACCTCAATTTCATGGTGAGGCACATTGTAGATGTCGTTCTATATTTCGGATAATATTAGTGTATATTACTCCGGTCTTACGGCTCAAAATGTGGTATAATACCATTTACTCTATTAGGATATGGAGTAAAGGTTTTAATGTTCTATGCAATCACTTGTTAACAACCTTGATATGTATGTAACTATATCATTGTGGAACAATTACGTTATTCATAAGCTATTATGTTCTATTTTTCATCTTAGCGCACTAGCGCAGTCTGTCGGTCTTTATTAATTAATGTGGACTTTGGTATAGAGGTATTACATTCAACGTGTACAAGATTTGGTCAATCACCTTTTTTTTGAGTGCTTACTTAGGTTTCGTTAATTTTTATTTTCTAGATTAATGAAGAAGCAAGTGATAAAGTCTTGGAAGTAGAGCAGAAGTATAATGAAGTTCGGAAGCCTATCTATGAAAAGAGAGATGATGTCATCAAAGCAATTCCTGACTTTTGGTTGACCGCAGTTCGTATCCATCTTAATCTGTTTCCATTTCCTAATTTTTTATCTCAATAATTATTGAACAAGAGGCTGTGTTTGCGTATCAATGTTTTCAGTTGCATATAGATTCCTTTCACTCCAACTCACCTTCCTTTGCTCCCTGCAGTTTCAGAGTCATCCTGTTCTTGGTGAACTATTGACTGAAGAAGATCATAAGGTTCGGGTTTTAGGTCCACTCTTCCTTCATCACCCTCTGCGGCTGAAAAAACAGAAATTAAAGAATATTGCAGCACTGATATTATGTTTACTGTATTATACTTCATGTTGATTATAGGGGACCCATTACTCAGTTCTTCTAGTCGGTCTTAGTCTTTAACTATAATTTGTCAAACATGAGCTTACTGTTCATTCTTTCTTGTTAGATTTTTAAATATCTGAACTCTATTGATGTGGAAGATTCTAAAGATGTCAAATCAGGTTTTGCCATTTCATTTGTGAGTCTTCGATTCATCACCTGTTTTCAACAGTCGTAATTCACATTTCCACTGTGTATCTTAGTGTATTTGTACTACATATGGACATATATAAAGTGTTTTCTCATCATTAATATAATTGCTCTTACCCTTACTTTTCAAGATTTTCAATTCCAATCCATTCTTTGAAGACACAAAGTTGACAAAGTCTTTTACCTTCCTCGAAGAAGGAACGGTAAAAGTTACTGCTACATCGATCAAGTGGAAAGAGGGCAAGGTAAAAAGTTCTTTTCACATCTTAAAGTACGTGTATGTTTTTCTTTAATGCTTTTACATTAATTACTAGATTCACTTTCTTGTTCATTTCCAAAAGGGCCTTCCTAATGGCGTTGCTCATGAAAAGAAAGGTAACAAACGGCCTCATGCACCAGATGAAAGGTTAATGTCTGCTCTTTCAACTATTATGTTAATTTGTTTCATTATTCGTTATCATTAATGCTATATTGTGCAAGTAACTTTGACCGAATTCTATTTGCAAATTATGTGTACCGCTATAATGGCTGTCCAGGTCACCCAATAACCAAGCTATTAATAATTAAATGTATCTAGACCTACTTTCCCAGTGACATTATTGATATCATCCATCATCATCGGGAAGTCTTCTCTTCGTCTCCTGCTCTTCTTCATGTCTTTGTTTCTCTTTTCTTCTCTCTGCTCTGAACTCTCAATCTCTGTTTCTAAGCAATCGACACCCGACATTTGTTTTTTCTCCGTTTACTTGTGTTTGTAATTAAAGAAGTAAATATATCTATTATGTATTAGCTAAGTCATTAATTTATTATTGGTCTAATTATTTATTAGTTTCATTTGTTAAAAATGTTAATATAGTTCATATAATTCATTTGATATGTTCATTCTATTTAGTTCTCGTTAGAGTAATTTAATAAAATTTGACTAATTAATTAACTTAATAAAACTTAGTCATTAACCTTTAAGTGTATATGTTATTGTTTGCTAAGTTAGTAATCACATGTTTTCTTTAAAGCATTCATATAATCTTGATCAATTATATATGTAATATTGTAATGAATCCCAAATAGCCATATGCCGAATTGGGAGCCCCACATCGAGTCTAAACCATCAAACGAACAGGCCGTGTTGCTCACAGGTCGAGTGGTCATTGATCTTATTTACCCCTCGAGTTCACAGGTCACAGCTTAAAATACCCAAATCCAGCCCTTGTTGGGCTGCATCAACCTGCTAGTCACCTGCATATTAACACTAAAATTTGAAAAATTCCAGAATATTTTTGGGATGATTTCCTACAGTCAGGCTTTCTATTAGGAAATAATATATCCACACACAAATAAAAAAACAACTAAACAACTCACCCAAAAATAATTATTATAAAACCCAAAAAAATTATCAGAAACTATTAACAGAAAATTTCCAGCAATAAGCTACTCAAAACATATCTAATCACTGATATGAAATCAGAAAATCAATTTTGATTCTTATAAATTAAAAGAACTAGTTGACCAGTAGTCGAGGTTGATTAGTGCACTTTACTCTTCTATTTGCTGTTTCCTCATTGGGTTGACTGGTGAGAGAGAGTGACTGAGAGTTGATTTGGCTTTGTCCGCGTTTTGGGAGAAGAATGAGTTGGATAACTCTAATATAGGCCTTGCCATCTATCATACTTGCTTTCTAATGCTTTTAGGGATTTTAGATGGGTGACCCTGCGCCAGCACACGATTTTGTGCGTCAGGTCACCTTTTGAATTTTTTTTTTCTTTTTGTGTGTGTGTGTGTTGGGGGGTGTCTCCCATGCTGTAACCTTTAAATACTATCTGCACACAATTATATCATGTTTTAAGATGAATCAGACATTTATAGTGTAGTTGTCCCGTGTCTTTTTGCTGAGATATTTCTTGAAATTTTGTTTGCTCCAAATTTATGTGGGCAGAATTCCCTTGCAGCCTCTTGAATTTTTTCTCTAATATGATTGTTAATTATCATTGTTGAGGTTCACAACTGTTGGCTTCTATCTTGCTGACAGCTATTGTCGTTTTTATTATTAATGTCGCTCATTATCTCTTTACCATTTTAAATGCAGCTTTCTTAGCTGGTTCAGTGAAACCCATCATAGAGATGATATTGAGGAGATCAACGATGAGGTAAAAGCCGCATGTATTTCAGAGATCTTTAAATCTTCCAAGCTCCATTGTATTTGCTAATGATAATGATTTTGAAGCTATTTCTTCTATGATCTGAAGCTAGTAATGGAGACTTGAACTCTTCTTTGCAGCAGATTGCAGAGATAATTAAGGATGAATTGTGGCCTGATCCTCTTTCTTATTTTAACAATGTAAGTTCTTCAAACACTTCTTTTTTTCCTCTAATGGGATTGTTGCCAGTTTAACCTTTCGACCATTTTGTTGTGACTTCGTGTAGGAGGCTGATGAAGTGGAATTTGAAGGGGATGAAGGTGATGAAGAGGTAATGAATCTTGTTTTAGCTAAATGCAGTTAAATACTAAATGAGCCTAACGATGTTAGGCATTGTTGCTCAAAGGTTTTCCTTTCTATGCAGCATATATAGTTTCCCAATAGACCTATAACTTATTGTTCTATACTTTATATCTGGCACTTTGGTTTCTTTTTGTTTGTATAATTGCCATTATGTTAAATATCATATCTCTTTCTCTCCCCTTACTGAAAAAAATTAAAAAAAAAAAAGAAGAAATATATCTATGCTAATGTTTTTTTGGGCAGCGGAAATGTTTCAATTTTGCGACATGGAATCTTTGTTAAAGGTTATATTATTATACGTAGTAAATGTTTTCTAAAACTGTGTGGAGACATGGTTACTTCCTAGGTGGAGCTCGGAGCATTTATTATTATTTTTGGAAGTGAGGTTGGAAAGTTGGAAATTCCTTAAATAATGTCCTTTCAAACATTTCAATGTTTATATAAAGTGGTATAACAAATTTGTACAAGGATAGCCAATTTCCTCACTATAAATATGAGAGACTAGTAATATCCTTTTTTTATTAATATTTGTGAACTGATAAACTGCTTTTGGGGGGAGGCTTCTTGATGATGGATCTAGAGTGAAGTTAGCCTACATTTCTTTTACAGAAAAAAATTGTTAAAAAGAGAATGTTTTATAAAGATAAATTCATCATATAAATGTTTTGGACTCCTACATTATACATTGCAACTGTGTATTGAGCTTTTGGAGAATTGGTGGGATATCAAGAAAACAACCTACTACTTAAGTACTTACAAAATTTCAGGTGGGAAATAGGATGTTTAGGATATCTGCAACTATTTTAGATTTTGTGTTGATGCAGGACGAGTCCAAAGAAACCCGCCCAACTTGGTTGGACCAATATTATATTTGATTAAATAAGAACTCTAGCAGTAAGTCCAAATATTAGATTATAATGGAATTATTTATTTGTTAAAGGTAGTATCAGTTATTAGGATTTTCTTTATTTTTACTTTCAATATCCCTCACGTTTCTGGCTGTGATCTCTATTTATGATAATGTTTGGCTTGGGCAGTGACATAGCCGTGGTCTGGTTCTGATGACTTCAGTATCAGCACCAGCAGATCAGTTGTATTTCTATTGCCCAAGTTAGTTGTACACAAGGGATTTGAATTTTTGTTGCTCTTAGAAACGTTCGATACTGCTACTTCATTTAAAAATGAAAGGTGTCGATGTCTGTGTGAAAATTTGAATTTATATCCATAGCCTTGAAGAGAGTAGCATGAGCTGCTTAGGGACACTATTTTATAATTTACTAGTAGAAGGCTCGTGGTCGACTTTAAAAGATATTCAGAGGCCAAAACGTGAATATACGAGCTCCCTCTGTTTGACAACTTTATGGCAGAGAGTGAAAGTATTATATTTTATGTCTGGGAGGTCAGGAAGATAAAGGGAATGAGTACTACAGACATTCTTTAATGGGACCCTCGTCCATCAAATTATCCACTTTTGGACCCAGTTTTGGGTTCAAATGGTGATTCTTAAATTTTGGTAGTTTGTCAAATGGGGCTCTGAACGTAAATTTGGTTCAGTCATTTTCAGCAATCGTTAGTTTGTTTAGCAACTATCTGAGCTTTGCTTTACTAAAATATCAGTTAAAGATTGTGCATAAAGGTATTAGCCTATTAGGTATGTTGTTAGTTTGTGAACTATCCAGCAAATAGTATGAGCTTTAGCTTCACTTGATGGCAGTCAAAATCTGATGATGTTATATGTATTATCATGCTGATATCAGATCTACACCAGCCTGGACCTGATCTTAAGATGATGCTAGTTTAGTCATTAATTTTATCTTTTTCTAGTGCTATTGCATTTCCCATGTGATGCTACCAAGCAAATGTAGTTACTGATTCAAGATGCTCTCTAACAGCAAAACGGCACTGATGGCTCTGAAGAAGAAGATGATGATGATGAAGAAGATGGTGATGATGATGAAGAAGGCGACGAAGATGAAGACAATTGAATGCCCCCTTAACTCCTCCACATCTGTGTTGACAATTTCTGGCATTTACTGCGTCGATAACAGTTTTTGTAAAGTGGTGTCTAATCTTGCAACAGAATTTGGTTACAGGGCAAGTTGACTCGAATCATTACTGCGTTTCTACCGTCTTCTAGTAGCTGTTCTCTTACATATTTACTGAACGTTCTAGTTATCTTTTCTCGTTTCATAGGTTAATTCTGTGTTTGCTTAAATGCGGAGTTAATGGATGGTTATATTTTATACTAGTTTTAGTTTAAACTGTGACTACTAGCATAATTGTCAGCTGTTGATTGGTAGGTGGCTGCTGCTCCTTTAATCGATCGTCTTCACTTATTTTGATCACAAAATCCTCTCATCTTTTGGAACTCAGTCGATGGTTCTGTTCTTTGTAAATGCTTGCTTGTTTTGTTTCTACTCTTCCATGCAAGCTTCTGTTTTACGAAATGGTTGCCTTCATTATTTGTTAGTTTGATATGTTTCTCTGCTCGGTTTGTTATCTACTGATTATAATGCACATACATAATTACATAGCACACTCTTGTTCTCCACTGAAACCCAATTCTCCCCCACCCCCACCCACCCCCCACCCCAACAAAAACACACACACACACACACACACACACGACATTTTGCGATTAATCTAGTGTGTTGATAGTGATGGACTATCCATGCAAGTAAAAAAGGGTAAATTTGTTCACAGAATGCAATAGTACAAATTTTGTATGCACAAAATTGGAGCACATCCATACTCTGATAGGTAAAGTCTCTCTCTCTCCTTTCACACTTGAGGAACTTTGTGCTATACATCCTAAACTTTTTGAGTTTTTAAGTGATTGTGGCGGACTTTCTCCCTGGCGAATAGTTAGTTAAATGAATCGTATATAAATAATGAATAACCATTTAAAGAATAAAAGTGTTATTATACGACTCTTCCATTGCAGCCTGTAACAAGTTTTTAGCATGAAACACAGTATGTGCAGATGTGTTGCCCTCCCTCTTGACATAGATAAAATAAGCAGCTGGAGAGAAACTAAAGAGAGCCCGGATAGCATCAACAGTATATGACCACCAATGGCAGTTTTCCACCTACGGGGGGTTGTCGGGTCAAATCTTACTACAGACATTGATGGCGACAGATGAAGAAAGCACTACTTGAAGTTGGAGTGTCCCGCGAATATTTCCTACTCTCTCTTGTCTGCAAGCGACCCTCTCTTGTCTGAAAGCACTACTCTCTTTTTTTTTTCTTTTTTTTTTTTTTGTGTTCCTTTTTAATTTGAAAAATCTTTTGTCTAAGCACTTCAAATTTATGTAGAGGCCAATGAGACGATGAATAAATATAATTTTTGTCTGAAAAATGACGAGTCCAAACACATTTTTTATATATAGTTGCTTACACGCATCCTCATCGACTGTTTCTTTCATTTAGTTTATCTTCAAATATTTTCCCACGGCATATTTAAGATCAACGTTGAGTTGTGAAAAGTTAGCTATTTTAGTTTAGTTTAGATTTAATACTTTTTAAATTTAATTTTATCTTTACGAGGTATTACGGTTCTAATGTATGAAATTAACTTTATTTTCATTTTCAAGGAGTAACTTATGCAATTGGATTACATATGGAAATGAGTCGTACTATTATTGTATTATTGACATGATACGTGTCCAATATAGTTACGCGATCATTTTTTTTGAAAAGTGAACAGATTGAGAGCAAGTCTTGCTTGAATTTTAGACAGTAATTTTTTATATAACTATAATACAATAATAATAATGTAACTATGCTTCCTTTTTTTGGATAAAATTATACTTCATTTTCAATCATTATCTTAATAATTGTGTTCTTGTGTTTTGAGTTGAAATGTCAATTGATTTGGAATGGAGGGAGTATAGACTATACAGAATATTTCTTTTAGTTCTTTCTTGAAAAGAAAAAAAAATTAGAGTTGTGGTAATGTATATTTTTTATGGGAGAGGCTAGTCTAAAGTATTATATAATATATTTCATGATTCAACTTTTTAAGGGTTGCTTTTTTCCGAATAAGATTTTAGATTTGTTTTTTAAAAAATTTAAATTAAAACACTTGTTAATTTTTAACTATTTATATTAGGAGATGATTTATATAGTGCTACAGGGAAGTTGATCCCATTTTTAATAGCCACCGATGCACATCGATTATTAAACTAGAAAAGACGATTCCCCACACTGTAATTTAACAATTTACAGTACGTGAAAAATTAGCAATCATGAGCCAGGAGTCCTGCAATTGTTAAAGACTAGGGTCAAGTTTTGGTGGATTAAAATAAAATGAATACAAATATAATAAGTGGATAAGATAAAAAATAGATGAGAAAAATAAACATTTATAGAATTGTGAGAGGGGTATGAGAAAAAATAAATGATAGATTGTGTGTAAAATTTTTAGTTATAATTAAATGGACAAGTTAGAGTGAGTTTAAAAAAACACATAATTTTGTGAGTATAAATGAAAAAAAGAATAAAATTTACACATAAATAATCTAAGAAATATTATAAAATTTATTTTATTTCATGTTATTTCATTCCATCAAAACTAAACGCAACATATGAATACCAGTTCTTTAGTTCTATTCGTACTAAAGAGGGTGACATTGGAATGTGAATTTATTTTAGAAAAATAGTTATATATTTTAAAAGTTTAGTTATAATGTTATATATTTTAAAATTTATCACCATGATTTTTTAATTTTATCATTAATTAGACATTTATCAAGAAATAAACTAATGTAAATATATAATATTAATGTACGTAAACAACTAAAATTTACCCCTGGGAATGAGAGGGGTAATAATTTTCCATAATCGGCATAGTAGTGCGATTATTGTATTTTTGGTTTGAGCTAGTAATATCATCCCACAATTACGTACGTGGCACATTTTGATCGACCATTCCTTAGCACTCTTAACGTTTTCTACAGCTCCGTCTACAATTCAATCACAAGTAACAGTTACTCCACCACAAAAAATATACAAAGACTTGGTGAACAAAAAAAAAAAAAGAAAGAAAGAAAAAACAGATGGCCAAGTCCATAATTCCGACAATTGATCTCTCCCCTTTCATCGCCAGCGCCGCCGTCGATTGTCCCAAATTGAATGGCGCGGGGAACCATAAAATGGGACAGGCCAATGAAGTGAGTTATAAGGCGGAATTAGAGCAAGTTAAAAAAGGCAAGGCGAAAGAGTTGATAAGTAAAGCGTGTACAGAGTATGGATTTTTCCAGATAGTCAACCACGGTATACCCGTGGATCTAATGAACCAGTCCTTGGAATTAGCCAAAACGTTTTTTGGGTATCCGGAAGAGGAGAAAATGAAGTGCAAAGCCGGGCCGGAAGTTCCTCAACCGGCCGGCTTTAGCAGGCAGTCAGTCCATTCCCCCGATAGGAACGAGTATTTGTCCATTTTTAAAGCTGGTTCTCCTCATAATGTTCTTCCCGACAATCCACCCCAATTCAAGTATGATGAATGTTTTCTTAGTTTTAATACTCCGTATATTAATACTAACGTCTTAATGGCTGCCGATGCATATTTAACCTTCATATAATTACTGCTTTTTTTTCTTCGAACAATTAATTAATGTGTTTATCTATACACTTCTCGCTCCAATTAGTGTGTGTGTGGGTGTGGGTGTGGGTGTGTTTTCTTTTTTGAGATAAGATCGGTTGTTTCAAGATCTTCCTACAAAATGACTACTTATGAAACTGGATAAATGGAGCTATAATCTACGCCAACCACTGTTTCACCCGTAGCGTAGCTTCCCTTAGGGCTTCTTTCTCTTTGTTTTTTTTTTCTATCTCTACTCTTTTCTCATCCCTTTTCCTAAGAAGATGTCGGTAGCTGTAACAGTGTGGTTGAACTATACCCATTCGAGAACTTGAAATCGTAATTGTTTAAGTTAGATTTAACAAAATCATAAAAATCTAAAGAATAATGATTATATATGTTCCCTAGCTTGGCACCGATGTTGTTTGTTTCTAGAGAATTGGTCGCGCACTAATTTAAGGTTAGTTGCTCCGATTTTTAGGATCACCCGGAACTATAGGAACCGTCAAAATTCAATAAGAGTTGTGATATCTATTTTATTTTGTGCATAACTATTTTGTTGCATGTTGAGTGTTAATGTGTTTTTTTTCCCTGGCACATTAAAATGGGGAATGAAGTTGGATATCCACCCCTCCCCATCCTGCAAATCCAGAGCTCACATTATTCATCACCACCGCAGTATGTCGAGACCAAAGCATAGGGTCTCATGCTAAAAAGTATAGTTAACAATATCACTCATGCACGAGGACAACCATCGAACTACTATGAGAAAATTTTGAATTCTCATCAGAGTGTTGAGACTCCGAGGGTCCCTTATCAATTTTCCTACAAATTAAAACCATTTTCAAACACTCAAACAATCTCTGAATTTCCTTGATAGCTCTTTAATTTGAACACCACATCAGATCACAATAATACCCATTGTCTCAAGAGCGTCATCGTATTGGGAAAAACTGACCACAGCAGAATAATAATTTTTCCTAAACTTAAACTTTTGAGAAAACAATTATGTAGAGAAAGAATAAAAGAATAAACTTATAAAACACAAACCACAAGACACACAAGAATTATACGTGAAAGTCTCCCCCAAGACGAGGAGTAGAACCCACTGGACTGTAGTCCACCTAAAAATTTCACTATCACAGATAATTAGGTAATACACCAAGTCTTTCCTAATTAAACTAGAGGCATACAAACTCAGAATATATCGTCACGCTATCTTGGAATAAATGTAAAAAAATATGGAATAAAAATAGAGACAAAATTAGAGAATATCACCTAAAACAAGCAGTCTGTTTATACCCCAAAATTGTACACTTCCAAACCTCCAAAAACGATCTCCACGGTTCAGAATTAAGAACCAAATGTTGCGAAGCCGCTGTCTAAAAATCAGAATGATCCGACCGTCCAAGAAACGCAAAAATAAGATCACTACGTCGTGCTGATGGAAAGTTACGAATTTTACTCTTTCTTCTATTTTATGGTGATTGCTCTCTCTTAAAATCTCTCTCAAAATATCTGATTTTTTTGTGTATCTACAATCATATAAATCAACTTTATTTATAAATAAAATTATTCATCCTAAGACAGATCTAATTTAAGATTCTTATTTCCTATATCCTTGTAGAATCTAAAAATAAGAGTTAATCATTAAGTATTTCTAATTTCAAATAAGAAAGAAAAATACCCCACCATAATCCACCCAAAGATTATATATGAATTTCAGTTTGCTGTTTGCCAATTTTCTTTTGTGTTCTCACTTTAGTTCTGTAACTGCATGTACTCTTTCAAGTTACTAATGTGCAATTGACCACATATGGAATGACAGGGGGGTGCTACTGGATATATTTGATAGATACAGCAACCTAGCATCACTGGTGGAGAGTATAATAAACGATTGTCTGGGGTTGCCCCCAAATTTCTTGAAAGAATACAACAATATCAGAACTTCTGATTTCCTGGTGTCACTCTATTACTTACCAGCTTCTGATGTTGGAAACTCGGGGAAATCTGAACACGAGGATGGGAATATTGTGACCTTTGTGTTGCAGGATGATATTGGAGGCCTAGAAGTACTCCACAATGGTGAATGGATCCCCGTACCTCCATCTCCAGGCACATTGGTGGTCAATGTTGGTGATGTTATTCAGGTATTTTGGCAAAAGCCCTTCTACCCCTTTCCCTATTGTTTTGAGTAAATATAATGTTAAGAATATTCTTATTGCAATATGATAAGATTAGTTAGCAGAAACATCAAACATGGTGAAAAAAAGGTTACTTTATACACGATGAATGAAATATTAAAGAAAAAAGTCGTGATAACTGATCATGCCATCACAATCATCATAATTGATACATCGTTAGTCCCATGCCACAAACTTCTTGCTTTGATCTTATCAATCCTCCTTGTTGATGCTAGGCGATCCCCCACCATTCTGATTTTTGAGCCAGGTCAATAATCCCCGTCTATAAATTAGATTAAACACTTGCCTAGGCATCAGTACTTTCTTGGTCTCGCGATTTGAGAACACTGACCCCGTAAGCCTAACAGCCACCAAGTAATTGCACATATTTCCAAAATTAGTAGTTTAGCTGCAGAATTTCCAGAAACCGTCACAGTATAGAGCTGAACCACTTTCATTAACTTTTTCTTTTGATCGTTCTTGCCATGTTAAATCTTATTATACAATGAAATCCTCCTATATCTAATTTCTGATTTATTACTTGTCTAACTTTCTGCGTCTTTTCTTTCTTATTTTGTAAAACATAAATAAATAATTACTGGTCTGTGCACGGCATCTGATTGGATAAAGGTGTTGAGCAACAACAAATTTAAGAGTGCAACTCATAGGGTGGTGCGCCCAATAGGAACAACCCGAAACTCGTATGCATTTTTTTATAATCCGGACGGAGACAAATGGGTTGAACCATTACCCCAGTTCACAACAGACATTGGGGAGCCTCCAAAATACAGGGGTTTCTATTACAAGGATTATGTTAAATCCAGGGTGATGGACAGGATCAATCCACCTGCTAGATTGGAGGATCGCTTCTGCATTAAACACTATGCTATTTCCACTCCTGGAGTAGCTAGTGTAAATTAGATATCATGATTATTTTCCCTTTTCAATTGCCATTATTAATTTTTCATAAACATTAGTTATATTGTATGTACTAAACTTTCCACATAATGGTAGCAAAAGCTCTCCTGCATTTCAGCTATCACGTCATGATATTTTGATCAATATAGACGTATATAACTATTTTGAGTGAAAATATATGCCGTGGCACCTCTTTTATTTTATTAGTATTACTATAAAAGATCGATTCATTAGAGACTTTTGCTTTGTATATGTACATATTGGTTCCTCTGCAACCATTCTAGTTGCAATTTGTAAATTAAATTAAGAAAAGATAAAAAGTTAATTAGATGTTCTGAGTACATTATTTAAACTGTCACGTTAATTACTTCAGTAAGACATCGATCGAACTCATCTTGAAACCATTTTGCTATTGCTTACAACTTCATTCCCCCTCCATTTTCTCAAATAGATCAATTATGACAGACACACGGTTATAATTTATATTCTAAATTATGACGAATCATCTGTATATATAGACGTACTTATGTTTATTATATGAAGAAGCAATTTCAAACAATCATCTATCTGCTAACTATCTTGAAAAATAAGGGGGAAAAAAACTGTCCACTAATAGGATATTTTTCCTCATTATGTGGCATCCTACTCTTCCAACCATACATGCGAGTTTTCCTTTTTGTGCGACTGCCTTTTTTATTGATGTAAAATTGTTTTTATTTTATTGAGAAATTTTCTTTGAATATTTATGACCAAATTTGCAAAGAAAATTTACATATGACATAAACCGACCATTTTATTATTTAAAAATTGCATGTGTGATTCGCATTAATGTATTTTCTATCAAATTTAACGAGTGATTGATGAAATTTAGTAATTGCACATGTTTTAAAAAATTAATTTGTGTACCAAACAAGTTACGAAAAAAAATCAAAAACAAAAAATATAAAATTAATATAATTTAAGGACCGTCGAAAAAGTTTTGCTTATAGAAACTAACTGCAGTGCCACCAAAATACAGAAGATTCTTAGTACATGGCTTTAAGAAAGCCATTGCGTGTGTGTGTTGTGTATTATGTTAATTCCAATCACGATTACACTTCTAGTGCAATCCTATATATCTTTACACGTTACTTATGAAAAACAACTCTCATTGTTCACGGTATAATTAATGTTACGGAGTATCAGATAACAACTAGCCTAATATAAGGGGGGTGTTTTATAGATTTTTGAAAAGTGGCGTACAAACGAGTTTTTATTTCTTAGCACAGGGCGCTAACAAAAAGGAAATTGGATATGTAAAAATTTTATGTAATGTTGTAGAAGATGATTTACGATAACTACGTTTGCATAGTTTACATAAGATGATTTTATGTAAACTGTAAAAGTGATGCCTGGGCCTTATCATTCTTAACTACGTTGAACACTTTGTGGATGGACCTTTAAGCACCCCACTCCAAATGGATTGGGCTTGTACTTGTTTTTACTTTTTAGCCAGGCCTTTATATATTATTAGGGAAATTATTCGCTATCCTTTTTAATCGAGACAGACAAATTTATTTGGAAGTTGTAAAGTAGCATCACTTTCAAATAAACAATTTTTTAAACTGACCCGAATCGAAATCAAATCTTATTATTAGCACTAAAAAAGATAATAAAGGGATTAGGATTTTCCAACATCCACCGACTGTCACTTTTTAAAGTCATTTTCACATTGAGAGATAAATTATCCCAGCAATTTGACCATTTTGATTTTATAGTTAAAAAAATTATGTTCATGTCTCTGGTAAAGGAGCATGAATATGTATTCTCCAAAGAAAGGGATTGATCAGCTTCGCGTGAACCCACTATACTTTTGAATATACGCTTGCCTATTTCAATTATAATGTCTATTAGTTGTCTTTGTTGTGAGTAATCTATAAATAACAAAGTAAAAATTTTAAATAAATTGGTGATATGTCATGACCCTAGATCGAGAAATATCGTCTTACCTAAATTTTTTTAAAATAAAAAAAAGTCTTATTGTAAACGATTAAATTCATTTTTTTACCAATTTAATGTTGTAATTTTTGCGTACTAAAAAGATCTTCTGCTACAAATAATTTTGTTATAGTTGAATATTGTATTGTAATTATGTCAAAGAAAAAAATTATGTTGTCGAATTATTAATTTGACTTTTTTAATAACAAAAATCCCTTTTAATAATACTTATTAGTTTGACATTATATTAATTTTCATTTTAATAATATCATCTCCCAAATTAACTTACACGTTTGTGTGTTTTTTTTTTTGTTAGTGGCGGTGTAGCTAATAGTAGCTAATATGTCTTTTTATTAAATATATTTTCAAAAAATGTCTTTCATTATAATTGCTATAAAAATATTTAGATAATTTGGAACTATCATTTATTATAAAAAAAAACAACAAACTTTTTCAATAAATAAAAAAATAAATAAAAGTGGAGATGGAGAGAGCATGAACGGAGTATCGGATTTTGATATGGACATTGAAGGAATGTAAACCGTAAGGCACAGAATTATTGGAGGCGGCAGTTAGGAGGAAGATGGAATCGAAAAACCATTTCCCAAAGTAGTCCGTGAGCATCATGTGGATCTATAATACTCGGAGTGCATTTCACGCAGCCCAACAGCGCGTCGACGATTAGATAGAAATATTTCAATTGGAAGACAAAATAAATCGGAGATAGGGATATGGCGGGCTGCTTTTTTGACACACACACACCCCCACACAGAGAAAAGTCGAAAAATTGATGTGACCTCCTCCCCAGTTTTTCAAATTATTCTGTTGATGATGTCAGCCCTACGGTCATACCCACCACTAATGGCGGCAACATTATTCCGTCTCTCTCTCTCTCTTTTTTTTTTTCTTTTACCCCTTCATTTATTTTCCTCCTTTTTTATTTTTGGAATTGCTGTTTCTTGGTGGACAACTTTTTCCTTAATTGGCTTGCAATTTGATATAATTATTGAGTTGATAACCATCGTGTGGACTAGACGTACTCTATTTTTAGTTAGTGTCTCAAGAACTACATTCATGCCACACACCCGCGCACATATATATATCAGATATGATCACCAAAAAAAAAGTTTTCCTTTAATAAACAAGATTTTAGTTGTTCGTTTTAACATTGAAAGTTCGCAACTGAAAATTGTTCAATGCACTTTACAACAAGTTAGTACGGATGTCACGAAGATTCTTTACAAATTATTACCGGAATTAACAAAAATTATTAAAAAAAATTCCATTTTTAATAGTTAAGAATGGTCCATTGAACATTATCAATTATCAATTATATCATATGTTGTAGTTATTAAAGATGGCACAAAACAAACGCACCCTAAAAGTCACAATGTTTGCATCACATTTTCACACAAAACTTACTATTAACGACAAAAAATCTCTATTACATTTTAAGCTTCCATAAATCATGCTAGTTGTAAAATTTAATTAATTAATTTGGTAGATCTTAAATTTTTGTGTCATTTATTCTAGATTGGTAGTACATACCATATAAAGTATGATTGTGAGATGGGAAGGCATAGACTATTAGAATCTCAAACTCACAAGATAAACTCACAAAAGTGTATAAAAATAAAAAAATTAATTGCATAAATTAGCTCAAATCAAAAAATTTGCTTAGCATATTGTTTTTATAAGACTTCCATATATACTTGATTGGTAGTTGTATTTATTAAGAACTTGTGACAAGGGTCAATTAAGATCAATTCGTAAATACATTATTAGCTCTGGTTTTTTGGAAGAAAGGCTTGTTTTCCTTGGTAAACATAATTGAATCAATTATCATTATTCAATTTAAAACCCAAAGGTACTGTTTGGCTACCGAATGAATGAGTTGATAATCATTGTTTATATCATGAGACTAGCATTATTTGATTAACAACTGAAGATGAGATAATCAGCTCCAAAATATCTGCAATAACTAAAATCAATTAAAGACAATCATAAATATTAATTACAAATATTCTGAATGTTTGAGAATTAAGCTACATAAATAAATATATTTCTTACAAAATAATACTACTAAATAATTCGTTTCATAGAAAGAATTACACATAAAAATGAGATTCATTCCACAAAAAAAGGGGTTACATTTACATAATTATTCTATTACAATGTTGTATTTTTCTAAAATTTGTCACTATATTATTCTTATTTTATCATTAATTGAACATGTATAATAAAATTTATACATCATTTTTTTATCATTTGAACATATATATCCATCAAAAAATTCATATACGGAGGTGACTCTTTATGTGACATATATATATATATATATATATATATATATATATATATATATATATAAAATATTAATTGCAGCTGCTAATGCATCCATTAATAGAAACAAGTCGGGTCGTAATTGATGTTATATGTGTCCCAAACCAGTAAAAATCAGTTAAAATTCCAACAGGCCGACGACGGACCCGGGGCTTCAAAAAGTCGTTGATGGTTGAGCTGTCCACTTCAACGGCAAAGGTGGCGACACCTGTGGTCTCAACTATAGGCAACAACATGCATGTATCGATACATACATACATGCTCTCATATATCCATTACCATCCCCTTGCCACATGTTTATCCTCTGTGGGACCTACTACGTACATGAGCTGGACCTATTGTCTCTCTCCTCTCTTGCAATCTCACCACATGGATGTTTCCATATCTTGCTTCTTCCCAATTAATATCATCAGTTTTTAAGTTTTTTAGTTTTTACAATATTCAATATTGACCATCATCTCCCTCCACACAGTAAATGAATTTGTATTATTAAGTCGTCACTAGTCAAGTTATTGAAGCTTATGCATTTAGCTTATAAGAGACTAACATGCATTCCGCTTTTAATTTATGATAATTAAATGAACTCCGATTGGATGAAGTACAGGTATTTTAAAGAATCCTACGTAAATAAGTCTTAAGTTTATCATATATGTTGAGCCAAAACAAAAGGTCCATGGTATAATTACTTGTAATTGATTACATTCTTTTTAATCAGCAAAATAGAAATTCCATAAAAAATCACCGGAGATTACACGGTAACACTGACCAAAAGAATTGTACCAAAACCGAAGATGATCATCATTAAAAAAAACACAAAACCTAGAGAAAACAAACGTAAGGTAGGATTTTCTAGCCCATTGAGAAAAACCCACAACTAATGCAAAGTAAACTCTTCTATGAATATGTTTCTCCAAGTTTAGTGATTTATAATATTCTTATGAAGTAGATCTCGATCTTTCTCCAAGATTAAGAGACTAGCTGTGTCCACTAAACAATGTAAATATTATACCACTAACAAGAATAACGTAATTATAATTGAATCCGCAAGAATGTTGATTTACTATAAGTTTATTTAGAGAGTTTTGTTCTACACTGCAATATTTATCGCAATATTAAAATTTCGTCATCAGTACCATCTAGAGTTCATAATAGTTGAATCTTGAATAAAGTCAACCGTGAAAATTAAATGATGTTGGGGTATAAAATATTTGAAGGTTTTTGTCTTTGAATGCAAGAGATTTTAATTGGATAAGTAAAGTTAAAGTAGATGGAATATATAGTATAAGAACATCCAGTATTGATTAATGCAAATCAGAAATGGACAAAAATTTGGTGTCTCCGATCCTACTTTAGAGATTATTAGCAGCGGTATACAATTATGATTTGGAAGTAAATTTAGTTAAACACATCCATTATTTGGAAGTAAATTATTTTCTAAAAAGAAAAGAAAAACGGAAGGTCCCATTATTACTGATCTGCGGATACAAGGAGGATGAGAAGTTCGCTGGATTGCGAAGTTAGTACGAACTCATGCATATGTATTCATTCATAATATAATACAGATAATTAAACACACACATATAAACATGTCTACCTGTTTCACTTTGTGGAGGCACACACACACACACACACACACACACACACACACACACACATATATATATATATATATATATATATATATATATATATTTTTATTTTTTGGAATAGAGAGTACCAATTACTTTGCCTTGTAAGTTCACATATAACAGAAAAAGGACTTAATCAAGGTGTCAATACTTGGCTCGATCAGAGTCACTTATAAAGTGTACAATTTCCTCACAAAATAAAATTCTCAAAAATCGGACGCTTAAGATTTTGTTTAATGATATCATAATCTCTTTCTTTAGTTTACAATCTGTGTTAAAGGTACTGTAATTGTTGAAAATCCGAGCTTATAAATGGAGGAAGTAAGTTATATTTTTTCAATTCTAAAATTAAAGATACGTAATATCATTTGTGAATTTTATAATTTTATTTGTCATATTAATTTTATAAATATATAAAGGTATAAAAATTTACAAATTAAGAGTAATTTTCACATCATTCCTGATATTTCCTTTCAAATTAAATTATTTTAAAATTTTTAATTCAATTTTTTTTATGTATTTGTAATGTTGAATGGATGAAATATATTTAAACATTTTAATTAATTCCTCAAAACATTTCAATTAATAGCATATATATTTTAACTTTTGATGAGAGATACACCACTTTTTCATTTTCGTACTAAAAGTAAAATTAAGCAATTTTGATTTATTTTGAAATTTAATGTCGGTAAAAAAATCTTTAAAAAAAAGCAGTTTGAAAAATTGACTCGGGTTTCAATTAATTAATGATATAGCTTAGTACGTAGTGCAACAGTCTCTCTTTTTACATTAAAATAATAATAATAGTAAGTTATCAAATCATATTTAGAGAGTACGTTTTGGCAGAATGAATGAATGGGAAATCTGATGGTATCTGAGTCTCTTCTTTTTCCTCATGCACATTTACAAATTAAAAACAAAAAAGAGGGATAGCAGTCAATAAATAAAATGCAATCAGCCTGTCAGCACAAGCTTTACAGAATTATCTCATGAGTGTTACAAATATTCCCCTTCATTACGAGGAGGTGGAGGTGGCAGATCAGAAAATGCTGTTTATCATTTTTATATTTAATTAATTAATTAATTAGTCCAACCAATAAAATATAAAGTAGGAGTAGCAGTTTTATCTCAGTTCTACATCCTTTCCAGGCTGGCAAGCTACCAAGCAGCTACCTTCTTACTTAACAAAAACAACAAACTTATGGAGAATTGAATGCGTGAGAATCCGCAACAATAACGACTTCCACCAAGTAGCCATGCATGAATTTACCGAGTACTCTCAATTCTAAGTTAAAATAGATCGAAGAACGATATATATTGGGAGCAAACAAATATGTGACGGTTCACACTTAATATTAAGTGTGAATAACCATCAAAATTATATAATTTTGAAGATTTAATAATATGAAAGAAAAGATAAAAAATTATTGGACGGTGTGATCTTTTAAAAAATATTATAATACATTTTGAATATATTTGAACTCTTCATGTGCAGTTTATATTACCATGTTATTATCTAATATCTTATGTTACTATCTACTTTATAAATTTTGTTAAATAGATAGTAACATTGCACATGATTACATAAACTTAATGAAAAAATGTTGGAAATTATTTTCACCAACCCACTTCGGCCGGAAAGAAGCCCTAGGAAAAAAAAGGAGCTACCCAACTAGGCATAAATATTTCTATACACATAAACTGTTTTTTATATTTTGTAAAATTTTGAAAAATTGTCATCATACAAATTGAAAAATCATCTAAAAATAAGGAGGAATATTTTTTTTTGGGATTTTTTTGTGATGTTTAATTCATTTATTATAACCATACAAAAACACAATTTTTTAAAAGAAAAAAAATACATTAATATTGTATGGTTATAATAACAATACTAGATCTTATAAAAAAATTGAAAACAAATTATTCATCATTGTTTTTATATGATCTTTTAATCCGTACGGTTGAAATTTTTTAAAATAAAAGATAAATTAATATGTATGAAATTTTCAGTGCCCAATTGGGCATTCAAACTTAATCCCAATATAAAAATATATATAAAAACAATGAAAAATAATTATCGCTCATTCTAATAATTAAAAAATAAACAAATTATAACAACCATCATGGTGGTAGATGGTGGTTGTGGAGAAGGCATTGGTGGTGGCCGATGTTGGTGATAATGGACGGCGGTGGGTAGTGATAGTAGTAGAAATTTATTTATTTTTTAAATAAGAAAATTTATAATTTTATTTTTATATTTTTTAATATTAAAACTATGTAGTTTTAACGTCCAACTCCATGTACATGTATGATTATCTCTCCCTCTATATATATTTTTTAATTTTATAATTGATTTATTTGATTGCCATAAGCTGAGTCACGTACGTATATGCATGTGCACATGTAGTATATTAAACATAATCATTATATTCACTATATTTCAATTTTAAACTTCATAAATTTATTTAAAAATAAAGTTAAATATGAAATTCGTACAATGTTTCCCATTTCATTTTTTCTCTTAACACAGGGTATAGAGAAATAGGGTTCAACTTGTTTCTGTTATTATATGTTTCATCTCGTGCAACATACAATTAGAATTTGATAAGTGTTTTGTTGGTGGAATATAAAACTTTATTTGGCAACGAGGAATCCTTAGTGGATTAAAGTAATAAATGCACATGCAAATTACTTTATTTTGATTTAAAATAGGTGGGTTAATTAAGTAATTTAATTTTGTTGTAGTTTAAACAAGGGGACTATGTTGGTGCAAAATCACTCAACTCTTTCTTTTAACACGAGGTATATAAGAAAATGAGAGACTTTACACACGCACAATCTTTTTTTTAATACATAAAATAAAAAGTTAATTAAGTAATAATATTATTATAATTTAAATAAAAAGATTTTATTTGTACAAAATTTCTCACCTCTTTTTTTTCTCAATTAGATATACAGGTTCTATATGTGTATATGTAATCCATAGTGATGATCTATCAAATGAATGGATCAAGACTGATCATATATGCCACAAACCTAGATTGAATATTCAATAATCCCACACAGCCAAAATGTAGGCTTCGAAATATAGTAGTAAAAGGGCCACCTGGTCTCCTATCTAGTATCTATATATCATCTACAAACCCTTGGTCGGTCGGTCGATCTCCAAAACCCTGAAAATGAAAAACAAGAAGAATAAGGCCCAAGAGGAAAGGTAAGTTCGAAAGAAGAAAATCCCAAAAGTACCCACACCACAGGCCACGTATATATACATATAAATTTATATCGCTGCTTAATGTATAGTTGAGTGAGTAAAAGGGTGCATAAGAAAGGAGAAAGGAAATGATTACATGAATGAAAATGGAGCCCACACTCCTCCGATATTTAATCAATCTTTCCTTTCTCAGTCCCTCCCTCCATATTATTTTATTCTTAAATTTTTTGACTTGGGATTGGGTCCCACACTCGACCACCATTGTCCTATGGATTGAAATATTGAATGATAAAAGGGGCACCTCACGTGGAGTCTGAAACATAGCCTCTCTCCTCCAACCACAGTAAATAAAAAAATAATAATAAAAAAAACAACACCCGGAAGGAAAAAAAAAAAAATCTAATCATCCCCCAAGCAACATTTAAAATTAAAATTTATTTAAAAAATAATAATATTTGTGTTAATATTTTTACTATGATATGACATAATTTTAAAATCTTGTCATTGTAATTTTTTTATTTTATTATTAATTAAATATTTATAATAAATTTCATAAAAAATTAAATTTATTATTTGAATATGTACACATCAAACATTTAATATCAATATTCGTAAAAAAAATTTAAATATTATTATTTTTTCGAAGGAAATGAGTATTACTTATTAGCTGCCAGTTTCAAAATTATTAATTAGTGAACTAAATCGAATTGATCAAAGCTGATAAATACCTCATTTCAATAATAGTTACACAGTTGATTAAAGGACTAGTTATGACATTTTGATTTTGCAAAAATTGTTGGAAAATATTATTTTATTTTCTTAAAAGTTTTATCGGGACCTTAAAATATTGATCTTAATTTGTAAAATTAAAAAAAAAGCACATTTATATCGACTTGAATTACATATTTCAACAAATGTATTCGAGAAAGAATTGTGATGTTGCTCTCATTTTCCTTTTTGAACGAATATAGGATTATTTTCACTGCTCAAACTATAAAATTAATTTTCTGTCAATTAAATTCAAAAAATAAAACTATTTTTAGTTAGCTATTGATATATTTATCAACTTTCATGCATTTTATCCTCTTTTAATTTTTCGTAATTATTTTTAAATTTGCTTAGGACTAAATGCAAAAAGCCAAAATATATATGTAGATTCTAGTTTATGGCTAAATGTGAAGCGAACATATAATTAATAGGGGTACGTATCGATGAAATGAAAATAGGTATCCTTCATTACCTAGATACTTAATTGTTTGTAGTTTAAAAAATAAGTATGTTTAAATATAAGATGATTTTAAAAGTTTGCAGATTATCACATAGGTGTACGTTGAGCGTTATATATAATAATAAACGAAAAATTTATAAAAGAATTAACGACGGTGATAACCCGTTAAAATTTTAAAATTATGTATAATTATTTGGAGAATTTTAAACTACGTGTGATACAATTGAAATTGAGACAAATTACATGTGGTATAATCCCTTTTATCCTTCAATAATTTATTTGAAATTGTTCTTTGTAAAAATAAAAATATATAATAAGACAAATCACATATTAAACTAGTCATGAATATGATATATTATGATTTACATTTCCATCAATTTTTTTGTTAGTCTGGTCAACACAATTTTTTCATTAATTTTGTAATTGAGTCCATCTTACTATATACGGAGTATTTTTAAATGGTTACAAACAAGAGAAATTCTGATAGTTCTTTAAACTCAAACTTTGAGTTACTACTTTCTAGTAGATTTTTTATTAATCTCATAATTATATTAACCAGAATATGAAATGTGAGAATATCTCATATAAATTCTGCTTTAAAAATGAGTTATTAATATGACTTTGAAAAGTCATATTTTGTTTATGGAAAAAGTTTACAATATTTAAAGAAATTAATCCTTTTATTAGGGTTAAAAATAAATAAAGTAAGGTTTTCAAAGCTCACCCTATAATTCCCACTCATTATTTTGTTGCTTAAAGCTTGCCTAGCTGCCTTCTTCCTTATCCCCTCTCTCTCTCTCTCCCCCCCTCTCTCTCTCTCAACACAAACACACAGTTGCAGAAAGAAACACATCGATCGAATTCCATTATAATTCTATGCATATAGTATCCTACAAATACAATTGCGAGAAAGTGAGAGAGAGACATCAGACCCACAACAGATTAAAATAAGGATCCATCGCCACCCATTTCTCATCATTTCTTCTTTTTTTTTTTTCCTAAAAAAGAGAAAACGAAGAGACAATTTTAAAACGAAAAGAAAAAAAAAAGAAGAAACGGAGTGCTTGTGGCTTGGTGTGTATGGTGTTATTGATCGATCGCTTGTGATTAGTCATGGAAAGAGGAGGCCATGATGATCATCTTCTCCACCGTCCAAACTTTCCATTCCAATTGCTCGAAAAGAAAGACGACGACGCCTGCTCCAGCTCCGCCGCTTACCCCATTAACACTAATTCCCTCTCCATAACTTCCGACAACAGCAACTCCGCTGTCGGCGCCGTCCGCCCCTCTTCGTCGGCGCCCGACACAGCAAAGAAGCAGCCACCAAAACGAACTTCCACCAAAGACCGACACACCAAGGTCGACGGTCGCGGCCGTCGAATCCGAATGCCGGCGCTTTGTGCAGCCAGAGTTTTCCAGCTCACCCGCGAGCTCGGCCACAAGTCCGACGGAGAAACCATAGAATGGCTACTTCAACAGGCTGAACCCGCCGTCATAGCCGCCACAGGTACCGGAACTATCCCAGCAAACTTTACTTCACTAAACATATCGCTTCGGAGCTCCGGTTCAAGCATGTCCGTACCTTCTCAACTCCGGTCTACCTATTTCAATCCCAATTTCTCAATGCCTCAGCGCCGGAGTTTGTTCCCGGGAATTGGGTTGTCGTCAGAAAATTCATCGACCCTTCTTAATTTTCAGACGAATAATCAAAACCCCAATAATATCTTCCAAACCAAGCAAGAAGTGCGCGAGGCTACGACGTTGGACTTGTCGGAAACGACGGATGAGGGTTTGGGCCGGAAGCGGCGGCCGGAACTGGATTTATCGTCTCAACAACAAATGGGTTCTTACTTAATGCAGACTTCGAGCACCGGAGCGCTGCCGGCTAGTCACGGGTCGATTCCGGCCAATTTTTGGATGGTGGCGAATTCGAGTAATCAAGTAATGAGTGGAGACCCAATTTGGACATTTCCACCTGTCAATAATAGTGCTGCTTTGTATAGAGGTACTGTTTCTAGTGGTTTACATTTCATGAATTTTCCTACTCCTGTGGCGCTCATGCCAGGTCAGCAACTAGGCTCGAGCGTCAACAGCGGCGGTGGTGGAAATGGTGGTGGCGGCGGCAATGGCGTTTTTAGTGAAGGACAATTGAGTATGCTTGCTGGATTAAACCCTTACCGTCCCATTTTCGGTTCCGGTGTATCGGACTCTCAAGCGAGTGGGTCTCAGTCTCACCACGGCGGTGGTGGCGGTTGCGATGATCGGCACGATACAACGAGTCACCATTCTTAGATTGATTGATCGATGATCATTAATTCCTACGAAAAGCTTGTGTGAAGTTTGATTTGTAACACACGTAGGTGAGGTTTGATTTGTTTAAAGCTTCGAATATTGTTTTTAAGTTTTTTTTTTTTACAAATATATATGAAATTTTTGTGTGCCACAATATGGGGGTCTGTTTTCTTCTTCAAAGGGTTTGGGGAAAACAGTGTTTGAACATTGGACGTTCTGCTAAAGACCCCATTAATGTTTTTTTTTCCCCCTCTAAACTACACAATATATGATGATTGTTTGTGCAATCTTTTCAATTAATTCAAAAGGAATTAATCACCATCACCCCACTTGAAATTGAATGGTTTGATTATTTTGTTGTGCATGGGAGTACTATCATATACTACATAAATTGCTACTTACACTACATTTTGGTTTTTAGCTCATAGGTCCTCAACCTCTAGCTCTCTCTAATCCGGGGACAATATGTACTACTTGTAATACTATATTTATACTCTACTGTTTTGGTACTGTAAGAATAAAATAGTGTCCTAATTCATTGTACATTTGTACACCTTCTATCCCATCTTATCATTTAAATATTTGGTGAAGAGTCCAGTCTAAACTTATATATTAAAAAATGAAACTAGCTAGGTGTACAAAATTAACAGAGAGTAACACTTAACTAGAAGCAAATGATTTTAAACTAAACTAAACTCTCTGCAGCAATTATCACGTTTACAGCATCTATCTATCTATCTAACATGATTTCAAGATTTTGTATCTCTCAATCAGAGAGATGGGCCAGTAACAAACACTGGGCCCCATATCTTATCAGTCCAGGTATTGGCTCAGGTGGTTAGGCCCACCTTGGGCCTGTTGCTACTGGGTAATGTGCCTCTGCTTAAACCAATATACAGCAGTCAGCAGCACTAAAAATTGATACTTACATAAACTGTTGATAATTTGTAGCTCCACTTTCAGTTTTACTACTCTGCTAACATGGTAGCACTAGTTGGGCTAACTGGGTACTGGTGTTACCTATTTTTCTGGCTGGTACCTTAGAGGGTTGATGGTGGGGGTTAGTGACCCTACTGGGCTGGGCCCAGATTATTGATCAAGACCGTCCATTTTCTTGTGGGTCTTTCAATGATTAGTTCTCACTTTTCTGATAAGTTAAAGAAATGTGTGGAAAATCTTTATTGAGTTTTTTATGCCCCATATTGTAAAAAATGTTTCCCATCAAGAATGTTTCTTGTATGATGCCTCCTTTTTAAGAAGTATGATTCAGACTTGCATAGTTGAGGGAATTATTTAAAAATTAAGTGCACCCTTTCCCCACCCCCACCCCACCCCACCCAAAAAAAAAAAGAAGAAGAAGAAGAAGGAAATAATATAATTTTATTTATAAAGTATAGCCAAACTGGTTGTTGGCAAGGAAGGGATGACATAATGTGTGGTGGTGTAAAATAATGGAATGGGATGGATATGAACACAAATGATATAGTTTGATTTGTATTAGATATTTGCATAGAAACTGGGAATCATTTAATTTGTTGTTTTTTACATGGCTCAATAATTCAAGGGGTCGTCATCAACATAATTCAAAGTGGTAGCTGCACGTATGACGAACCCTCCTCCTCAACCTCCTCCTTAACCCCTCGAAGGATGCAAAACTTGGAAACTGGATAAGCATGGATTTTTCTTCTAGTTTATTTGCCAATTTTTTATGTTACGCAAAATTAATAAATTGAAGGACTGACATAGTTATAAATGAAAATAACTTTAATTTATTTAATTAAATGTCTCGATTTTGAGTTGGGAGAATGTAAGGTACACTGTACACATTAACTCATATATGAATTAGGATGGGAAAAAAAATTATACGGAGCACTCCGTATCTCTGCTATCAGTTACTTCTCAAAGTAATGGTCAAAATCATGAACTCACAATGATATCAAATTCACAAAGTTTAAGCATAATTAATATTTTCTCTATTTTGCAAAAATAGTTATATATAAAAATAAAATTTGTTTCAATGTAATGTTATATTTTTTAAAATTTGTCACTACAATTTTCTTATTTTATCATTATTGAACACTCATGACAAATTTAATTAAAAAATTATTATTTAAACATGTAATTTTTATTTAAATATGTAATATTAATATCGTCAAATTTTACCGAACAGATCGAGCTGATTCAAGTTCGAAAAGGGATATTAAAATCCATTAAGTGGTCCAGCACATACTAGGGCTCTAATATAATTCAAAACGATTTGAGATTTGTCCCGACTCCATTTGAAAATTAGTGGACTCGATTTAAATTTGATATAAAAATAAATTAGACTTTATATTCTATTTAAAATTCGATAAGTTAAGTGAATAGAATTCGAGCATTGAGGTACTCACTCGAATATATTCGTGAATAGTTCGATTATTCTTTTTATACTAAAATATTATAACATATATCAAAATTTTACGGCAAATTTTATCCTAATAATTTATTCAAGTATAATATATATTGTATAAATTATTTTAGAAGTGAAGTTTGTAAGTAAAATGATTATTACATATATAAAATATGTTACAAATTATAAAAACTTATATAAATATAATTTATATTTTGTAAAATTTATCAAATATAAATACTCGCGAGTAGTTCGAATTCGACTAGAGTAGAATCTGAATATCAAAATAATATTCGATCTAATACTCAAGTTCGAATTTGAATATCGAAAATATAATCTAAATACACTAATATTTGCTCTTATTCGAGTCGTTTACACTCCTATACATACCTGAAACACAAAGCAGAGAAAAGGAAAATATTGCGGGGGATATTTAGGGGATTGAGACATTTCAAGATTTTGGGGGTAATCACTTCAAATCCAAAATGTGGGTTGAAACTTCAAATAAAGATTCATTCATATATCAACTCCAAACAGTTGGCAATTTCCAAATTCAATTCCATCAGTAAACATCATAAATATCACTACATTATTGTCATCCAATTTTCTTTTTCTTTTTTTCTTTTTTTGCGCTTTGTAATTTTATTTTTTGGGTTTTTTATTGTGAGTGTCACACTCATCATAGTGAAATAGAAACTGTCTCCTTCGTACACATAATGCACATGGATATAACAACCAAATGGTCCCTCAATTTTGTTAAACCCAAAAAAAAAAAAAAATCTTGTGACTAAATATGGTATATATGATTAAGCCATCCAAAGATAAATTATGTAAAGAAGTTGGTAGTGATTAATTTGGAAAGTAAGGTGATGTATTACTGTATGTGATACTAAGAATCATTGGTTTTTGCTAATTATGTAAGATTGGGCCAGCAAATCTATTAATCCCCTCAAAACCTAATTGGGATGTTTTGGATTAGCTAGCTAGGCAGCCTAGTTAGGCCACACGCACGCGCATATATATATATATATATATATATATATATATATATATATATATATATATATAT
>CM025785.1:16228794-16263444 GCA_014636745.2 Centella asiatica
TATATATATATATATATATATATATATATATATATATATATATATATGTATGTTGGTTGTGACATTGATGTATGTTTATAATGTTGGGTGATGATTTTTGCTTCCTTGAAGATTTATGGTACTGTTTAATGATATTGATACATTACATACCATGTGCTCCTTTGTCCAACTTTCTGGCAATATAATTAGCTACTTGCAGCCTGCTGCAGGTAATAAGCTGAATCACAATTAATTTTCCTCCAAAAACTTCTTCAAAACCCCCTACCTTTTTCTTATAATTTTTGGGAAATGATATTTTTGCCCCCATTTGATACCTTCAAGTATATAAACTAGAGTAGTACTTTTGTGAGTAAATAGAGTGCATGCAAGTAAATATGTTACGCGATCTCCCAAAAATTCGAAATATTTATGTCTTTGTTAAAATTCTTTCTGGGAGTCGCTCTACTAAATCTTTTTCACATATATTGAAGAGTGAATATTGATTTTTGGTATCTTTATTAATGTGATCTCATACTTTTTCCATTTCTAAAAAGAGGTCCTTTTTAATTTTGTAACAACATTTCCAAACTCAAAGATTGATTATAACTTATGTGACTCTAGTTTACGTAACTACTGTACAATAAATTATCCACGCGTAGAATAAATTAAAGAAGAACTAGTAAAAAAAAGAACTAAAACACTCTCTTGAGGACAAATATAGTAATTACGATATAATTAATTAACCATCTAAACTCCTCGTATCCTGATTAATTATGAAAGTCTCTTTGATGATGGGCGAACTCAATTTTTCACTACAATTTGTGACTGCGTACTATTTAATCTTTATTCACTAATTTCACGCCATTTTCTTGAATATATTTATAAATCATCACTAATAACATTTACATAATGTGGAAATCTAATAGTGTCCTACATATACTGGTTGAATTTTGCAGGAAGTTTGGACTCTATGCCGAATTATGAAGCGAAATACATCGCATAGAAAGTGCGGCATATCAAATTGGAGATAAAATAAAAATCTAACTTGCGGATTTATTTAAAAAACATACTACAAAACACAAAAGTATTTGTATCCGGAGATTATATATGCAAACTTTCTTCCAAACAATCGAGACCGTTAGAATACCAAGTGGCAAGCGCTCAGATGCCTACTAGTTGAGCCTCAGCCCTCAGGTCAAAAAAGTTTCATTGTCGCCTCTTCAATTTTTTTGTTGACGTAAGGACCAAAAAAATCCTTTATCTTTTTATTTTATTTTAATTATACCCTTCTATTAAATTTTTATCACGTATCATGAAACTTTAATACGAGTTTTCAAAAATATCAATATGCGAGTTAAGTTATGAACCATGGTTAACTTTTTCTAATGTGGCGAGCTGACGTGTAATTTTCAAAAAACATTAATGATATAAATTTTGCAAATCATATTTAAAAAGAAAAACTTTAAATTCCCTCACATGAGTTGCACTTATCTCCTTCAGAAATGGTTTTGAAAATAAACATAAGTTGTTTCAATATATCTATGTAGACACGTGTAACTCACATGACAGCATTTAAAAGACTTTTTAGTTTAATCTGATGTGCAAAATCCATGTCATTCACTTTTTTTAAAAAATTACACGTCAACGCCCCACATTAATAAAATTTAACCATGGTTCATAATTTAACTCGCATATTGACCTGTTTGAAAATTCGTGTTAAAGTTTCATGGCATAAGCGATAAAAAATTAGATAGAGGGTATAAATGAAAAAACTAAAAAGTTAAAGAGTTTTTTTTATCATTAAGTCTTTTTTATTTGTAGATATCGGGACTAATTTTTTGTTGTCTAAATCCAAAATTAAGTTGTTTGATTTGTTGTTGATTTCAAAATAGTTTATTGTTAAGTTAGTTCACTCTCAATACTTATAATTAAGTCAAAATAAAATTAATTAATGATTGTGGAGTTCAAGCTTCTTCTTTTTATTTGCTGTATAGTATAAGATTGATAACCATTTTCTAAACTCTTTAGGTATACAACAGTTGGGAAGGATCGGAGGTACGTAGATATCAACTGATTTAAAATCTTCTATCCCACTTTGTGTTTCATATCGTGTTTCGTTTCTCTCTACAGTTGTCACGTCATTTTAAGATTTTAGATCATTCAATAAAAATAAATAAAAAAATTTATGTGTCATTTACAAAAAGTGACTAGACATAAAATAGAAAACAAAATGACCCCGTTTGTTTCAGCTTAAGATCGATTAGGAGATTATAAATTCTGATGATATAATTTTTAACTAAAATAACTTATAATATCTAAAATTTAAGGTGAAACAAACAAGTTCCGTATCATATCGATCATCGTGTATATAATATATATATATATGCCCGGATCTATTTCCATGCTTGTTGTCCTACATACTATACGTACTGCTCGAATTGCCTCTAAGCCCATTAATATGCAGTGTGAGCTAGCCAGCATCATATATGCGAGGGACATGGCCAGATGCCTTCCCAACTTCTTGCCTCTACAGTCTCCAGAAAAGATAGACTAGCTTGTGATAGATTATATATGGATCATGATCGATGACAAACGGTGCTCTAATCTGCAGGCTTGTTTTGTTATTTGTTTGTTTTTTTGTTTAATCAAAATTTATTGCCTAAAGCAATGAATTGTTTCCAAACCAAATCTCCGATTATTTCAAAGTAATTATTCCTTCCATTCTAAAATTAAACATATATAGGTTTGCGAAATCTTATAATTCAAAATAAAAGTTTACTTTAAAACATTTGAAGTTAAATAACATAAAGTATACGAAAAGTACTCTTAAATATAATTTTTTATATTTTGATATTTTTATAAATTTATATAAAAAATAAAATATTAAAATTCACAAATAATATTACACTAAAAGAGAAAGGTATCTTTAATTTTGGAACGGATGGAGTATTATATTTCAATTCTTTTTCCAAACATTGGTGTTCTAACTTATTTCTTTTTATATTTCTGATAAATAATAATATTATCAATTTTTGCTTCCTTAATTATGTTTTGAACACCGAGTCAACCAAATGAAATAAATAAGAAAAAACGAAAAATAAGAACCGGTGAATGAAGAGTCACTATTTTTTATCATTGATTTGATTCTGGTGATCAGTGATCCCCATCATTATCAAATATACATTATATGCTCCCTTTGTTTATTTTTAATAGTCGTTTAAGGTTAAAACACACATATTAAAGAACCTCATTAATATTAAGTGTTACAAAATCCAATTTTATCCTCTTTTTTTATGCTCAACTACTTCAAGTAATTAACTTTCCAATATAAGGATATTATAAGAATGAAACCTTTTAAACCTTCCTGATTGATTGCAGCAAACGTCTAACATTAGTGGAAAAGGAAAAAAAATCTTCCGGGGAAGTATATGATAGTAATTTTATTCCTATATAAAAAAGTGACGGTCAATCCCTAATAAATAGATGAATAATAAGAAGTCTTGGATCGCTTGCTAAGCGTTACGA
The DNA here is from genome assembly GCA_014636745.2 of Centella asiatica. Lineage (NCBI taxonomy): Eukaryota > Viridiplantae > Streptophyta > Magnoliopsida > Apiales > Apiaceae > Centella > Centella asiatica. The sequence goes on from CM025785.1 coordinate 16,232,299, forward strand.
TCCGTGCCATGTTATGGTTTCATTGATTATTACTGTGCGCTCTATTTTCGTTCTGGACCACTCTCCTATCAGGCTCTAACTCTCAACCAAACTAGTGAACTGTCTTCGTCTTCTTCTTCTTCCTCTTCCTCTTTAGAAATTTCGGTTCAAACAAAAAACAATCCGAAAGAAGCTCTAATAATAGTCTGTGGGTACGACTTAATTAAGCTAGCGATGGGATCTGGTGCTGGAAGCTTCCTAAAAGTGCTGGCCAACAACTTTGATGTGCTTGCTGGGTATGCCTGATATGCCTTTCTTTCTCACTTCTTTACTCTTCTCAACACTTCATTTTAATTTTTCTCTAGCTTCCTCTAATTTTTTGCTATTGGGTGCTCTAATGGTTTTTCCCCATTTCAGAAATATAATTGATACCCCAGTTAATTTTCTGATTTAGTGGGAGTTTAAAAAAAAAATTAATAATGTAAATAAATACACTCCTGCAGTAAGATTTGGTAATTATTGATCTCTGATCTTGTTTATGTGCAGGCCTGTGGTCAGTCTTGTTTATCCTCTGTAAGTGGGTTCCCTTTCCCTTCCAACATTTTTAGTTTATTAATTTCCCACCTGCCTTTACCTATCTTTACTATTAAGTTTGCAAGAAATTGAATTCTTCTGTAGATGGTGAGGATGTAATTTTATTTAAATATCATGTTTAAATTTAAATATCAATTTCGTTCTGGGTATAGAAAAATGCAAATATATAATGTCTGTGTTTTGGATTTTTTAACAGCTATGCCTCAATCAGAGCAATTGAGACAAAGTCCCTTGTGGATGATCAGCAGTGGCTTACATATTGGATTTTATATTCCATGATCACTCTCTTCGAGCTTACCTTTTCTAAACTCATTGAATGGTAATTTTTCTGTATCTGGGAAGTTAACTCATTTGTTGGTAGGAGCTTGAATTTAAATACAGTTTCTTTTGTTTAATTTTAAATAAGTTTAAAGAATTGATCAAGAAATCAGTATCATTTAAGTAAGTATCTAAGAAGTAAAGTTCTTATTGGTTTGCATATATTTGAATCCAAATTCGGACGAACATATTACCGTTACTGCATAATGTATGGCCTAATATGATGTTTTATAGAACTATAGTATTTTGCCGATTATCTGCAGAAGAAATAATAATTTCGGCTTTCTTGCTTTATCGCAGGATCCCTTTCTGGTCATATGCAAAACTGATTGTAACATGCTGGTTGGTCCTACCATACTTTAATGGAGCTGCATATGTTTATGAGCACTATATTAGGACTTTCTTTTTAAACCGAGAAACTGTTAATATTTGGTATGTCCCGAGAAAGAAGGACGTTTTCGGTAAGCCCGATAATATTCTAACTGCTGCAGAGAAATATATTGAAGAAAATGGACCTGAAGCATTTCAAAAGCTGATTCACAGGGTACGTTCACAGTTCACCTTAATTTAAATTTTTTTAAAAAAAAGAACGTGTTTCTGATTAGAATTTGCTAATGTGATGTATGAAAACTGTTAGTGCTTGGTTTGGTTTGGCTTGGTTTATAAAGGTATCTATTTCTTTGCTTTGGGTACGTTCATATGTAATTACATTTGAAAAGCTGATTCACAGGGTAGGTTCATAGTCTCCATGGGAGATGGCGGTAGAATGAACTATTCCTCCCATATGTAATTTCATTCCATGTGTAAGAAGAAGGAATGATTCATTCTTTTTTCTTCGTTGTGATTCTCCCTCACATACCTCCTTATCACTCATTTAATCACTGTTTTTCACTAAATTCTTTCTAATTTTTTTTATTTATTTCTCATCTCATTCCGTTCACTCAGTCTAAATACAACCTGAGGAGCAAGAATTAACCGTCCAGAAGTTTCTGTGATTTTCTATCTTCCTGGGGACATTGTGGAACTGACTAAAATCAATCGTAACTTCCAACATCTAATGAGATATATGTCATCATCATTTGCATTATTGATATCATCTCAAGATTTGCAAGAGTTTAATTTTGAAGAGATTTTAACTGTTGAGATGTAAAGTTGTGATTTTTGTTGTAAAGTTTGTTGCAGTGAAGCAAAATTCTTAATAATATTCTCTATTGACAGGATTAATTCATGAATTTTATGATTCTATGCAGGGTGGTGCCAAGGAAGGAAAGACCATGAGTAGCAATTACATCTTCTCAGGCGAGGACTACAGATATTGAGATTTTGGATTTGAATTATGACCCTCTTTTTTTTCCCCTTCTCTTTTGGCTTGTTACCTTTGTGGAGAGACTAGAGAGAATAACCCACCATCATTTACAATGACACTATGACTAATACTTTATTATGCTACCCCTTAGGAGTTGTTATAAAATATATGTACCCTGTAATTTTCTGCTTTCTTTTTGTCTGCATAGAACTAGTAAGTGATTTGTGTAAATTCATAACAATAAGATATGTACCGCTTTGGGGTCTTACAATGTGAGAAAAACTTGGACTCGCTATCCTTTATTGTTATTATGAATTTATTTTTATTATTCTTACAATTATTGGCCGAAGATGGACGAGTATGGATCTGTAATTTGGGCATCAATGGCTTATAGACTTGAGCCCTGCGTGTATCTTCCTTTATATGTAGTACTATACTACTATATATATACCGAACAAATTAATAATAATAATAATAATAACAAAACTATTCAATCAGCTTAAGTAAATGCTAACATCCCAAGTTTTCAAAAATTTAAATAAAAAATTAAAAGGGGTTATGCTTAGCACAATACGTCTCTAACTTGTTAGATAGCATTATTGAAATAAACATGTCCAATTGAATCCTAAACAAACTTCAGAACAGCTGAGCCATAAACAACGCATTCACGACCAGTCGACTTGTAGTGGGTCTGATAGTACCTTGACTAACAATCCACCGTTAAAGACTGGACACTACTTAACCAAACAATATTCAAATTCTGGAAGTTGCTTAGCAAAAAGCATTTGTTAATCAGGATGCCCCTACTAAAGGCCCTTAAATTTGCAATCAAGAAGAAAGACTAATTAATTCTCGGTAATGTCTTCGCTTGTATCACCTTCATCATCTATACTCTGTCCAACTTCTTGAGCTTCTGCAGGTGCAGAGTCCTTTGATTCAGATGCATACAATATTCTTTTTACCGACAGCGACATCTGCCAAAAATTTGAACAAGATGGCTTGTTAAGGGCATCATCAATAAAAAGTGTTAACATCATCAATTAATTTTATGTTTAGCAAAGCATCTATCAAATCAATTGCACTTGCAAAAGTATGTTACAAGGGAAAGGAGATGCTATTAATTTCAGGATTGCAGAACTTCAGCTTCGGCAAAGATAGGTAGGGTGGTTGGCTACTTGTCTCTGGTAGCTACTCACCACAAAGTATATCCTGCGGGTTAGGTGCTATGTCTGCCTGTCTTTCTGTTTTCTCTTTATACAGGGTGCCCCCTTGGCAAGTTCTATAGGAAGTCCTACTATCCAACACACTGCATGATAATACTCCACCAAATAGCATGTTCTGGGGAGTGTCAAACCTACGCATGTATATTATAGAATATCCTCTAAAAGTTCTGGATTTTAAAATCAATATTGACTTTTGAAAGTTGGTTCGAGTTATTTTCAAACTAAAGATTGTCATGATTAATTAGAGTTTTGGAAGTGAGAATTCATGAGGAGATAGTAGGTTGTTTGATTGTAATAAAGAGAATCATTTTATTATTTAACTAGAAATGTTTTAAGTTGGATTTTCATTAGTGTTCGATTTTATATTTAGAGGGAGTATAAGACAAGAATAAAGTCTGAAAGGGGGAAAGTTTGCATAGCCATACTATAGACGGTAAAGGGTTAAGGAAACACATTAACCATATACAAAATTTTATTGTTTATCAGAAGCCACAAACACTATATGACCACAGAATCAACATGTCAACAAGCATGTGCAATAAAAAAGGAATTGTTATTGATTTTACAGGAAGGAAAAACTGCAAATGAAGAAACTGATGACTATAATAGGCATTTATAATAATACACTAACAAATAGGTACTGATTTACTCCCTCCATTCCAAAACTAAATATACATATTTTTTTTTTGGTTGTTCCAAAATTAGAGACATTTTTATTGCCATGAAGTTCCTTAAATGTCATCACCATTCTACTATTCCAACTAACTCCACTGTTCACTACTCCAACTAGTTCCACTGTTTCCACTATTTAGTGGTCCCTACCATAACAACCGCTATTGTTCCTCCAAAAAACATGATAATAGAAGTATATTTGGAACATATAAATTTTCTTTAAAAACCATCGTTTTAAAAATGTATCTCTAATTTTGGAACTAGTAACATATTTTCTTGGAGATGATATGATTTTTGATACCAATAGCAATCCATACCATGAACTTCTGTGACGTGCAAACAGGAAGACTAAAACCATAGGGGCAAAAGGATCGACAACAATAAATAAAGGGGGGAGGAGGGGTGTTCAACTGGTAGCATTGTGAAAGAATTACCGGAAGATTCTCCAGTTCAGGAGTCTGACAAAGCATTTCAATATCCCGTAGTTTTGTGAAATAGAAGTCTCTTTCCTTCTCCAACAGGTCCACAGAGAGCTTCAGCTCTGTAACCTGAATGATTGATTGACAAAATCACAACTAAGAAACAAAATAGACAGAGCAGAGCCGAAGAAAGTCTTTCCTGTCTTAACATGGCATTCACATAATAAACCAAGAGGCAACAGTAGAACAGTGTCCGATGAGCATTTCAATAGATTTATTAGGATAGAATGCAAGATCCATAAGAAAAGCTAGTCCTACACTCCTATAATATATTAGACGAGTAAGTGATGAAGTATTATTGAAACTTAAGCTAGCATCAAGACGGCTTAATCATGTTTACAACCTTGATATAGAAATTGATTATTTCTTGTGTAATCACATAACTTCTACATCCTGAGGAATAATGAATTAGTCAGAATGATAGCAAATCGTAGAGTTTCTTTGAAATTACCTCCTTAGTCAGAGTATGTATTTCTTCTATTAGATTAGCCTCTGCTGGTGCATTTGTTTTCCCTTGCTTGGCTCCTAACAGAACAACAAATAGTGAGGCTAAAAGACTGAAACTTCAAAGAAACAATCAGTGCAAAATGGTGATAAGAGCTGACCAGATACTCCATTCCCTGAGTCAGGATCATGGGAGTTATTGGCTTGCAGTGACTTTGTGTTCTTGTTTAAGCCCTTCGAGCTTCGTTCTTTACCCAGCCTACTTCTGCGTTCAACAGGATTATAGTTCCTGAAAGATGTTAAATTTCAAAATTAGACCAAAGTTTGAAATTCTATATTCACCAGAAAATAATGTATGCAGCATTTTAAATGGAGTTCATACTCATTCATCATGCCCCCATTTACGGAGTCGCAATAACGTTTAAGCCATTGCAGAAACTCCAAGTTATCCAGTGGTCGACCTTTGACAAGTCTGTTAACTTCAATATGCTGTCAAAATAATGAAAATATGCAGTGAAGTTTATCCTCCCCAGGACTTGAGCAAAAGAATACATCACAAACAGCAAAAGTGCTGTTCAGGAATGACAAAATTAAAAGTGGGACATATAAAAGGTGATAGAAATGGATAACAAGTTTTGAAACACACAAAAATTGTAGTGTAACCAGTAAAGTTATTCAATTACCTTATCAATTTTGAGTTTATTAAATACATCTTGCAGCACCTTGTAGTTTTGGATCATATCATATTCAGTCTTTGCATTAAAGTTCACCTGTATTTATGTGATGCCAGTACCATACAACGCAATAAAACAAATATTCAGTATATATCTTATGGAGAGAACAGACATGCCAAGGAAGAACTTATCAGAGAAAGATAAATTACCTTGTGCATGGGAACAGCTCCTGGATAGGTCATATCCATCATCTGGCATTGAACAGCACCAGACGCAGCCTAGAACAATAGTTTTAAGCCAAACTAGACATTAGATATTCCAAGCATGAAAGATAAATTTCATGCATTTAAGTATTCCATGGCTAGCTGCATGACAATTTCTAGATAATAACAGTTACTTCATAATGGCATTGATGATCAAAGGTAGTAAACAAAGTAGTGGCTTTTTTCTTGATGGTTTTTGGGGAAAAAAATTGTTAATATTTTCTAGGATCCTACACTCATTATAGTTCAGCTTCATATTCCTTAGGTCATGCACTGGCAGGATTGAACTAGAGCCCAGATGGCCACTGAAACATTACATTATGAGTAATATATGGTACACTCTGTACATGATATCCTTTTATCCGTCACTCGGTAGATGTGTGTAGAGAATGGTCATTAAAAATGCACAGAGTAATCAGGCAGACGTCATGCAAGACCACACAGAGTGATGAAATATGACTTGTTAACATTACTCTCTGCCTCTGTTCAATGGCAGAACAAACTGCAATTAAGTGGAATGTTCTATTCCTTAATCATTTCATCTGTAAAATTATGAAGATGAATAGGGAGCACCGAAATTAGGCTCCCTTTTTGAGATGATTATATGTCCACAAAGACTACAAGGCAAATGTATGAATAGTAACCTTAGAATTGTATTAGTTAAGCTAACAACTGATGGACACGTTCAAACGATCATGGCAAAGCTAATGACTTCACTCAGCCATCATTCAGTATGTTAATACTTCAAAAGATGAGAGATAAAACTTAAGAAGTGCAGTCTCATGGTATTGGGTCAGAAAGCACCCACGACCCACCAATTGTTTACTTTCAGAGATAATGGAGTGACAGAGTATGAAAGTAAATAGAGGGGACCGCACATGATCATATTACCCTATTAAATTGATGGCCCATAATGGAAGAAATTAAGCTAGGTTAGGTGTAGAAATAACAATATGATCTCGTTCGGGAGGAGCAAAAATCATCCCCCATACCTGTTTTTTTTTCTTTTCAATTTTAGGTGTTGACATATAATAAATCCGCTGGTTCCCAAAAATTAGGAAAAAAGGCTCAATCTTTAACATAGAAGCTAAACATCCATATGTCAAAAGAAAAAAAGAAAAAGAAAAAAGAAAAGAAACATTACCGGTACCTGTTTTTATGTTACAGTACATCATAGCTTAAAAGAGTTAAGACATACAATATGAAAGGAAAATTAAAACAAGTATGTTTCGTTCATAAAATTATGAACCAGCAAACCAGGATACTAGTACATTGCTAACAGTAAGAGAAGAGAGATGGGAAGGGGGTTACCTCCTCGATGCGAGAGAGATTGAGGTGAAGAGTAGCGTTGATCCACGACAAAATCTCATTCCTCCCAACGAAGTACGCACTATCCATCATCCCTATATTCGTCGCCATTCCTAATCAACAATCAACTCCTCTCTCTCAATTCGCAGTATCAGAAATGTAAGAGGGATTGGGTGATTTCGAAATTTAGGGTTTCTAATTTGTGTTATTATAGATTATAGATTTCACAAGTTCTATGGAAATGGAGGATTTTCAGCTCCCCTTTTTATGAGAAAAGACTAGAGAGAGAAAGGGGTTTACACAGTATACACAGCACAGAGGAGGAGATAAATAAACGCAACTGCCCAGCAATAGTAGAGTTACACAGGACTAACGAGAGAGCGAGCGAGCGAGAGAGAGAGAACGGAAAACGGGAAAAGCAAAACGGCAGAAAGAAAGTGAGAAAATAAACAAACAACGGGCACCGCCGGCCAGCTTTTTGTTGCGAGTATTGTTTATGCTAACGCATTTCATTACCATTTAACAAACGAAAGCGAAATCTTATTTAAATTTCTTAAAATTCAAAAGTCTTATGCATCGCATAGATTATGTGTATTGTATTATCTAATTCTTTGTTTGTGTGCACGAACCACTGCAAAATTATAGTATTTGGTGTTTTTTTTTTCGTTTCAGAATATTAGTCTCCAATTATTAAAATGCACATATTAAAGATTATAGATTTTAAAATAATTAAGTAACAATATTTAATCAAGAATATGAATATAAAATTGTCTAAAAGAGAAAAACTTGAACAAAAAAAAATTCAAAAGAAAAGTGGTTAATATTATTAATAAAAAAAAATCTATTTTTATATCTGATTTTACAAAATAAACTAGGTACTAGCCTACCAGGTGATAAGATTATTCGGTTACTACTGTATTGTCTGTTACGATTAGTACTACGTATTGATTTACAGATACTATGCAATTTATGTGTCATTATATTTGGATTAATCTATATAATGTTTCAAACTTGTACAGTATTAACCGTGGAAGTTAAAGATAGTCAAATATTTTGGTGTTTGACGTACATAATTTAAACAGTTAAAAAAGTTATTAAAAGTAGAATGGCAAAAGTTGAGTCGAATACAACTTATTATTCGGTATTAATTATATGACATATATACGTAATATAGTTATGTGTAGTTACGATTTCATCAACCATTTAAATTAAATTAAATTTTAACTAGTAAAATTAATATATTTCATATTATTAAATTATATAAAACTTGGCATGTTTTCATTTTTTTTTATCTAACCGTACGATATTATATAAAATAAATTTTATTTAAGATTACAAGGTGTAACGAGAGAAATATAATAGAATGGAGCCAAGTTCCCCAATTTAATAATGATCACAGCAGGAGTTTTTATCTATTTTTAGTCATGAACAAACAAAACAAAGATCACGAGAGACGAAGACTAATGAGTAATGGCTAATGACTAATTTGACTAATTCCATTAACCTTATCCAAATCAGACAAATACTTCCGACAAAATCACAAAATCATTGCCACAGAAGATCACAAAGGCATTTATTAACGGTACTGCCATTTTCTGTTCATATCATAAACGAAACAGTAAACACCATTTCTATTTTCATTATCTATCCATGTAGCAAATGCCTACTTTTTAGTACATTGCATTTCCCAGATCTCCATGCTAGATAGTGATTTTTTCATGCATATTTAATGTGGAGTAAATAATAGTTTTACACGTTGTTTTTACAATCTTCTCCACGGTATTATAAACTAGATTATGTATCGCTCTCATCTTAACCATTTCTTGTTTAAGATTTTTGTTAACCCAAACAAGAATTAGAGACGAGAGCTAAAAATGAACATGTTTAGCAACAAGACCCACAACAATCTTCAGACTTAAAATTAAATGACATTTCGAACTCTGCACTTTGAATATGGTGAATAATTATATCTAATCACTTAATTCTTAATCTAGAAATTAGCCGTGACATTAATTATAGTTTAATTTTAATTATACATCTCTCATACGGAGTACTTTACTCGTACTTTACAATATCATCATTACATAATATGCAAACAATGACATAGCATTTAGTAACCCCTTCTACTTTACTGACGGGTCCAACCACTGTAGCGAGTGCAGTATGTAAACTAGTTGGTGTATTTACTTACTAATAAATGTCATAAATGCCTTTCAGTGAGGGTCCAGCAAGGGTCGTGTACCAGTCGCACAAATAATTTTCTTTTATCGGTACTCCTCTCAATTGATAACTTTCAAATTTTATATTTTGTTTGTGCATCATTATTTGCTATTTTGGTATTTTTATTTATTTCAACATAATTGTCATACAAAATTTACAAGAAGAAGAGTAAATAAGTATTTTTTTATATTAATATTAATTTTAAATAATATATTAACATCATTTCTAAGACTAGGAATAGATATGAATTGAAAGAGTACTTGTTGTTTGAATCTTTTCCTCCTTTTTTTTTTGGGCGGAGTGGGGTGGGGGTGATGGGAGCTAAGCCCATACATGCTGGAAACAGAACCTGATAATATTATGGACTATGGAGTGGTTTTAAAACTGAGGCCCAAGAACTTTGAGACGTTTCAAATCAATTGACTGGAGAGTGGAGATTGGACTCAGATGAAAAATTATGAAAAGAGTAAGGTAATATCACTCACATGGGTCCCATATATTTTCTATTATCTCTATTATTTTAAGAAGTCAAAAAATTTGAAATTTTAAAAATTATTTTTACACCAGAATCCTTAAAATAGAGAATTAATTTGTTAAGAAATTTGATTAGTAAATCTATGTCAAAGGATTTACATTCTAATCTCTTTAATTTATATAATAAGAATACTGGTGTAATTCTTAAAAATAAAAAGAGATTTTGAAAGATATGAAAAAATATAATTTAATTCATAAAATAGGGATCTTATGTCCATTCTTTTTTTCTTTTTCTCTTTTGTTTCTTGGCGACAAAATAATGTATTCTAGTTGAATCTATGGAAAAAGGTTAGAAATATGTGTTCAAATAATAAAAATTTTCATAAGAGTTGTTATAAAGATTCAATTAATAATAAAATAAAAAATTTATAATGATAAAATTTAGAAAATACGTAGCATAACAATATAATATTAAAAAATATTATATAAAAGCAAATCCTATTTTTAAATATACGTAGCAACATTTTTATGTGAAACGAGAAGAGTATTTATTAGTGTCATAATATACTCAAAGATTAGATTAAAGATTCAATCATAACATATTAGTCAACTTACAACCTGGAGATTGCAGAAAATTGTTGATTAATAACTCGAGATTTATTTGCAAAGCTCTTGTGTAGTTTTAATGGATTCCTTCGAAAATACAAGCAAAATAAGTCTTCTCGGTCATCAAAAATCATCAAAACCAATAGAAAAGGAAAAGGATGGTGACCCAAAACCTCTTATTCTAATCATCGTCGTTACTACCATGGGATTCACAGCCATTACTTTTCTTATCAACCACAAGCCCTTTGCCAAGTTCTCATTCCTCGACGCAACCCCCGCCGAGTCAATCCGAGTCATCTGTTCCTTTACACCATACAGACACGTATGTTTCCACACCATATCCACCTCCATTGCCGTCACAGCCCCCACCAACTCGGACGACTCGGTCGTGCTCAACCCAGAAGACATTATCTTTCTCTCTCTTCAACTAGCCATCACCCAACTTTCCCAACTCTCTTCTCTCCCCAGAATGCTCCTTTCCAAACCCAACGACCCAAAGACCGAGTCAGCCTTGCTTGAATGCCAGATTCAACTATGCAGCGACGTGAGTCGACTCAATAACTCGGTGAGTCTGATGGACCGATACGCATTCACGGATCCCGAGGTCAACGATCTGATGGTGTGGTTCAATGCGGTTGGGACCCACCAGCAGGCTTGTTTAGATAGATTGGAAGAGAATGAATCGACGGTGGTTGATGAAGTGAGATTGAAGGTGCAACAGACCAGCAAATACACGAGCAACACCTTAGCAATTCTGGGTAGCATCAACGCAATTTTTGACAATTTTTATTGCCCTTTTGCCATTGAAGGCGATGATTATCATGGCTGGACTTCCTTCGTCTTTAATTATGAGTACGCGATTATATGTATCGTACAATATGTGGTTGTGATTTTTATATTTTGTTTGTTTTTAAGAGAATAAGAGTAAAGTGGTTCGAGACAATTTTTCGTTGCCATAATTCTAGTTTGAATTTACTCTTTTTTTTCAGTTTGGTGCTAGAAAGTAAGATGAATGAATATTTTTGGAATTACGAATTTACCTGTTCAATCATAACAAATGACTTTAATTTTGATCACATAATTTTTATGAGTCACCAAATGACGATATAAAATTTATTTTCCTTAAACTATTCTCTATCGAGCTCGATAAGAAAAGCTTACAAAAAAGATAATTTAGAAAAGAGAAAAAAACGTGTAGAATCCTCCACAAGGGTATTGGAGAAACAAACATTTTGTTTAGTTGAAAGCTAATAGTTCATTCCATTTCAAAATTAGACATAATTGTACTTGTTACTTTCATTTGGGAATTTAAGCATGAAATAAATATGTTTAATTTTAATCCGTATGAACCAAAGTTACTTAAATGCAAGTGTTATTATAAGTGAACTTGATGTCTTAGATGTAATCCATCGAAAAAAATCATGGTTTTGGAGGGCTGATGTTCATTTTTAACATTAGAGGGTAATGTTGTTGATCTAAGGGTAATAATTTATTCAGTCTATGTTATTAAGGCTCCATACCATTTTGTGTGTGTGGGGGGGGGGGGGGGGGGGGGGGCACTGCATTTAGATCCAAAAATAAATAAGAAGACATCAAGAGCTGATGTTAAAAATAAACATTATCCCCTTAAAACTCCAAAACTCACATTTCATATGCAATCATACTAAGAATTGCTTAACCAACTTTTTCCGAGCCAAGAATGAAGTGCTCAAGTTAAATAGCACCCTCATTGTAACCACCTCCACTTTCCCAAGTTGGTAGCAAATTCTCAATTTCAAACCTCAGAAAAGAGAGAGGAAGGTGGAGAAGACCATCACTTTCAACGACAAAGTCCAATTTGGAAATTTTAGCAGCGAACTTACCTATCACTACCACTACCCCAAAAGTCTGTCGATGCAAATTCCCAAGCACATATTATTAGTACTCCACTAGTCAATAACACTTTTCACAACAAAGACTCCTCGATCACTTGTTTGATTACCACAATAAAATAAAATAATTCCGTCGTAGAATCGAAAACTATGGATTCCACCAAAACAAATCTCCTCCAACAACAATCGTCGCCGCCGCTAAATCCTGACAAAAACTCCCGTAAACACTTGATCGTTTCTTTAATCATTCTACTCACTATAATTGTCGCCGCATTCATTACTTTCATCGCTCTTCTAATCAACCACCAATCCAAGCAGAAAATCAATTCCACGTATCTGTTTCATTCATCTTCTAGCTCTATTAAAACCCTCTGTTCCTTCGCCCCGTACAAACGCTTATGCCTCGCCGCCCTGTCCTCCGCCACCGCCACCAACTCCGACAACTACACATCGGAACACGAATTCTACCGACCTGAAACATTCATCTTATTCTCGCTTCTAACCGCCGTTACCCAACTCACAAATCTCTCCTCTCTCCCCACAACCCTCCTTTCCAAACCCAACGTCGACTCACCCACCGACTCAGCCTTGCGCGAGTGCCACATTTTGTTCAATAAGGAGCTGAGTCAACTCAACGACTCGGTAACTGCTATCATGGACCAGTACCGGTTGACCGATTTAGATATAGCCGAACTCGTTGACCGGTTTAACACGACTGCCAAAAATCAGCAGGCGTGTTTGGATAAGTTGTTGGTGGCTGACGGCGGAGCAACGGTGGTTGATAGAGTGAGGTTGAATGTGCAAAAGTGCAGGAGATACATGAGGAACGCCGTAGCAATTTTGTCACAAGTCAATACCATTTATGACCAATTTTATTACACCACCACCACTGTTGATGATTCCTCGTATAATTATTATTTTATCTATGATGTTTTTGGCCTTGAATATGTCCTTGTGCTTTGTATGCAGTATGGGTTTTTAATTTTACTAATGTGTTTGATGTTAAGGATGTTTTGATATGTGCAAAAGTTTCCCTGTTGTAATATCGAATGTTCGTACACGTTATTGCATCCAAATGGCCCTTTAGTATGGTCAAGTTCTGTATCAACATTCAAGTACTAATTCTTGACATTTTACGTCAGAAATAATAAACTTTAAATTTTGATCAGTTATATACAAGGTTAATTTCTTAAGTAATTTTACAAGTTTCCATAACCATGTCTTAAATTATCTCTCAATTTTAAAGCTCACACAGGTGTAACAATTTATCTATTAATTCTTTTTAATATAACTCTATTTTCTTTTCTTTCTTATACTTGCTCAATTACCTTCTATTACGATCACCAACTTAATTTTTTGTCTTTGTATTATTTAATATATAATTATGTCAAATTCAATTTCATTAAAATTACGGTTGTAGGGCCTATGTATTCTAATTTATTTGGTTCCAAAATTGAGGAAGTATTAAGTATAAATTCACCTCCCACACGAGTCCAATTTTCTTAAGTTTCATCCGTTCCGAAATTTTAAGTTTGACGTAATGATTTTAAAAAAGAATAAAACATCAAGTATCATAAAAATTTCAATCATCTCGATCATTCACCATCAAATATCATTAAAGAAAAAAATCTGGTCATTGGTCTCGTATATATAATCACTTGAATGTCATAATTATAATCATTCATATTAAAATAATACTACGTAGAAATATCAAAAACACCGGTAGAAGTATTGTTTCCCTATCTTATATCTTAAAGTTGAAAATATAAATCTACACTAGATTGGAGTAGGGCGAAGTAACAATTTTTACAAGGATTAATGAAAATATGAAATATAATTATGTTTCTAGAACAGATGTAATGAAGGGGAGCAGTGGGTAGTAGAGTCCAGCAAAACATTAGCAATTAGATGGCAATAATTCCAAAGAACAAATCATTGGAAGCACAATAAAATTAGCCAAATCGCGATGTCTTAACCAAATCGTTCAACGCTTTTCAAGAAAGAGGAGCTTTTGGTTAACTCCCGAAGCGGTTTGTCAGTGAATCTGATCACATGGTATACAGATGCTCCGGCTAGAGTTCCTATTACTGGTCCAACCATATACGCCCAAAGTCCCTTGTAAACATGCATAACAATTGCTGGCCCAAGGGTCCTTGCTGGGTTCATAGATGCTCCTGACATCGGTCTGCACCCAATTCATCCTCGTTACTTTTATAAATAAATACTGTCCTCTTTTCCCTCTTCGGGGTCGGGCCAGGGGAGTGGAGTGTTAAACTAACTACCCACCTCTACTTAAAACTTCTTTGTTTTACTCTAACAAATCTAAAATTTTTAAAATTTAAATTAAAACTAACTGCACCATAAACATTCAAAATAGATCCCTAAAAAATCTCTTTGTCAAATGAAACTCAACCCTCGAGAGAGATTTAAAAAAAAGTCGAATTAGTGACACTGACAACACTTTGATTGGTCAATCAATTTACGGTCACATTATTCTCACTAAAAACATGGTAATTTTGGTTTTTCATAACTCTCTACTTTTTATTGATTGAATTGCTACTACAATTTATAATCCAAAAAAAGATATTGTAAGTTGAAAATTTACCCAGCTACAAGGACATTCAACATGATGGTCATTCCAACGGCAATTCCAGCTAACTCTCCTATCTGTGAGTAAACAAAACAAATTAAACGAGATTAACTTGTATTTATAAATTGGTTTGTTTTCTAAACATATATGCTTACAATTATGAAGCCGCAAAATAAGTTAATTAGTTGTATGTTGGTGTAATAATTAATTAATGTACATACATACATACATACCGCTCTATTATCAGTAGCAACACCGCAGATGACGAACATTAGAAGAAATGATATAATGATCTCAATCACAAAAGATTGAATATCTGATCCAGCCGGTACAGTTCCAAAGAATTTCTTACTATCTACATCGAAAAGCTGAACTAAAGTGCCACTCGCTAAAATGGATCCCATTAATTGTGCTAGCGTATATAGAGGCACCTATTCATAAAACAAGAAAATACATGACGATTAATTATAATTACCATGCAAGTCAAATATACTTTCTTTTTATACATTATAATTCTTACTTTAATGGATAGATTATGTATTCTTTGTAATTTTAAACCACATATTCAAGGACAAAAAATAAACAAATGTACTTTTTTTTTTCTTATTAATTTACGCATTTAGGTGTGCTTATGCACCCTTTGGCAAAGGGGCAAAGGAATTACTATGTGTTAATTAGTACGAGGAATGAAAATATAGGATTAGAAAAAAGTATGTAGTACCTCCCTCCACGGGAATCTGCGAAAGACGGCGAAGGTGAGGGTGACAGCAGGATTGAAATGAGCACCAGAAATGTGACCAACAGAATAAACCATAACCATTACAATGAGTCCCCATGTCACACAAATGCCCGGAAAAGTGACCGTGCCATCATACACTTTGTTCGCTGCCACTGAACCACAACCCGCAAATATAACAAAGAATGTGCCTACCAGCTCCGCTATTAGCTGCAACAAACAATACTCCATCCCCATTATATATATATATATACAAAACACATGTAAACATATATTTATGTACTTACACCATCTCAAAGTTATCGACATATATGTATCAAAAGCCGTACATACAACTATATTTCGTACACACATACATTACTAGCACCTTGTTGGTTAAATATTTTAATACGTAGTTTTAAAAGTTTCAGTTTAGTCCGATTAATCATGTCTAGCGCGGGCTAATGTATACAGACCTTTTGCATGAGGGCCACAACGTGATGTGATGAACAGAAATCAGAATCTTGATTGTCAGGAGGTTGGCTATTGGATGAAGTTGAACCCTTGGCGCCCTTTTCGAGGTCCGGGACACAGCTCTCGAGGCCCATTTATCTAAAAAAGAAATGATTACTTGCTACCACGTACTGGAGAATTGACGGGAAAAATAAGTGTAGAGGAGCTAGCGGAGGTGTTTAATTTTTATATATGGAATTTCAATTATGTACGTGTGTTGGCTAGCGGGGTGATTTATATATAAATATGAGAGCTATGAGCTGAGAGAAGTTTTGTGTGTGTGTGTGTGTGTGTATTCTATATATAGGTCATTACCATATATGTCATTAGTCGTTGGAGAGTAAAGCAGATATATCGGACTCTCAAGGTTATGTAATTAGTCAGGACTAGGCAATCTTAGCCTTTTCAACCATTCTTCCATTTCCTTCATTTCAGCTGGTAGCATTTGAACTTGGTCAACTCTTTCTTCTACTATTTTATAACAATATTTTTGTCTCTATCATTTTCTTTGATAAGTCAACAATATTTTCTATTCTTCTTTAATTTCCTTTTCTGGGTAATAAAACAAATTCCATATTGAAAAATCATATAAGTATATAAAGTGAATGTGCATAATCAATATCCACCACTCATCAAGTCACGGCCCCTTGCAATAAGCAATGGGTCCCTTCCTTAATTACTTAATTCCAGACAAAAATGAATGATGGCTAATGATTTAGTATTATAACTTATAGAATTATAATACTATTGTATTCAAATTTCAATTGAATTCCGAAATAAAGTAGCCAAACGCACTCTTATGTTGTGATTTGTGCGAGTCGTATTGCCATTATCAATTACCTAATACTATTGTTGTAATTTGTGATCCATCGCGGGTTACATTTTTAACTTTTCTATGTATTAGTGATGGCTCATGTGTAAATTTGAACGAAGATTTAATTATAACCTGAAAAATTATAACTTCGTTTGTAAATTATTTTGCATAGAGTGTGCTCACTTCTATATTGAGGTTTATATGACCTGTATTCTCTCTATATATGTAGATTATTATTCTAAAAATAATAATATTAATAATATTTTCTTGATGCCTTTATTTTTAGTTGATTATATACTTCAGGGATATTTTTCATTTGTTGCAGAAGCACATCATATGTTTGGTGGCAGTGACTTATTTCGAGATGGACCAATAATTTGTTAAGTCAACATACAGAAAAATTTTATGAGAGTGGTCAGGTCTCAAAATTCTGCAGCATTTTCATAGAACATAAGAAGTTCTTCTGCAGCAGATCTTGTCGATCTATTTAACATTGCCGTCCAGTAGACATGTTAGATAACTAGTGGGCAAGGTTTCTTTAAAGTTTAAACTCTGTATGTGAATAATATATATATATATATATATATATATATATATGAATGACACAATCTTCCTTTTCCCCATTATATATATGTGAGGTTGTCTGGTTGCATATAAAATTCTTCTATACTTTGTTTTCTTGTCATGTAACTTCATTATTACAGATTTTTATATATATGTTGATCACTAGATTAGGATCATTCAAGATAATCTAAATCTATGTAGGACCTGTCATGAATATTCTTGGGAAGTTTATATTGTTGCGTACCATAAACAGAGGAAATAGAAAATGATATTATATTTCTCCAGGAGACAAGATTTCACATAGAGTTGCAGCATCCCCCTCGATCTACGAATGATGGAGAGGAGTATAGCTCCATTTATTTCAGCTTAAATTTCAGAGATTCTAGATCTTGATAGTGTAATTTACGTTATCAGAATATAAAACCTATAAATTTTAAACTGAAACGAACAGCACCTATATATACATCATATTAATGTTCTGACTGGTAAACCAGGATATTTTTTCTACTGTTGCAGAAGGCTTCGGAGGATCTGGACATCCACATCTCTCTCCATGGAATTCAGTAGATGAGAGAGTCTGTCACTCAAATCATCCACCTCCCTCTGCAGCTTCTTGATGTAATCACACGTCTCTTTCACAACATCTGATGCTACTGCTGCTGCTACCTATTAATTTCATGATAAAAGGCCGTATGTCAGAGATTGCATGTACCAATGAATATCATTACTTGCAAACAATGGTTCAAATTTAGGGAGGAAAATTAATCAGATAATTATTCTTGTACGTGTAAAAGAATTCCACGGAGATTTTGTACCTACTTTTCAAATCAATAAATTTGTCATCGTACATCAATCAGTTGCATGTATGCATTGGCTTACACTCTCTTACTAAACCCCTGCTTGTTTTATTGAAGTGGAAGTGTGTTTTATTACTTGAAAAATAGTACTATAGCTTCAACCTTACTGTTAAAAATTTTATGATTGTATTAGTGGTCCTTGTGGGGCTACAATCTCAGTTTTATCGTATGCTTTTTAAGTACAACACCATTTTAAATCATCTTGTATAGAATAACATGTCAAATTAAGTTCCTAAAAGATACATTATCAGATTAATTATCATATATGTTGAGTGCAAGTAAAAGGAAGAAACAGAAAAATGATGATATACCGTTTTAGTGCGCCTTGAACTATTGTTTGGTAGCAATGCTTTCAATTTCAAGACAAGATTGTTAAGTTCATCATCGGTGATCGTAGTAGCTCTTGTTCTTCTGCTAGACATGATTTTGACTATATAATTTATTTCCTTCTCTCTAGTTTCATTGAGAAAATGGTGAGTGAACCCGGAAGCTGAAGTGGAGAAAAATGAGTAGCTTAAATAGGCAAAGTGAGCTTGGATGCAAGTCAGTTGGAGAAGAAGAGAAAGACATCAAACACAAAAATATTAGAGTGAAATAAATTTATAAATTTGCAGGGGTCCAGCTGTCTGAGTGTACTGCAGTACATGGGCCATGGGTCATGGCAACACTAGTATTAAAAAAGGGCCTCCTAATTTATGAGTTTTCAAGTTTAGCTTCAACTACTAAGATATAATTTTCCTAGTAGTAGAAAAAAGGTTAGATACATCTTCTCTTATTATACATGTGTGTGTACTATGTAGTAGATATAAACGTTTGGTGTTAATTGGTATTGCACTAATATGGATGTTTACATGCTAACAGAAAGATACTTTGTTGCGCTATCTTCGGCCTTTTTTTTGTCTGTTACATACATTGCTTTCCCATCTTCTCCGATCTGAGTTTATGAGTTTGTCTCCCACCTTTTAGACTGCAATTTGTCTACCCATATCTAATTTGATCAATCCTTACGTTAATATACATTTATTAGTTTGTGTTTATCATTTATTATTTTTGACGTACAAAAACTTGTTGAATGTGCTCAGAAGTACAATAATCAATATTTACTAGTGGTTGCAATCTCAGATAAAACAAGACTTTCCTTATTTTTTGTCTTCTTCTGAAATTAGATTACTAATTTTGATATATAACTCAACTCTTAAGTTCAATAAACAAATGAAAACAGTGATATCACAAAAGCCTCAACAAACAATCTTGCTTAATTGTCATATTCATAGCAAGTGATTGATGATAGTGGATGGATGTACATACAAATGAATGAACAACACTAGTAGTGTGGCAAAATATAGAGGGAAGTAAAAGGGTTCACCATGATGCTCCAGACACCCCACCCCCACCCCACCCCACCCAACCCCACCCGAAAAAAGGAAACCCCTGCCTGTTCTTTCTTCTATTGAAGATATTTAAGTCCAGTTCGCTGTAAAGCGTTTGATTATTTTACCAATTTTAACTCTCCGTTTGCTTGTTAATATTTGCTGTGTGTCGGATGCTAAATCGAGAGTTTAAGACACCAAATGGAGGCCAGGCAGCCTCTTAGCTGTCAGGAAACAGCACATATATGTATATTACCTGATGCTGATAGAAACTGTGGCCTCTTAACTTCAGGGAGGACTTTGTTTCCTCCATTAAATGAAAGCGCGTCAAACACTTATTGCCAGAGGCCTAACTATTTTGTTTGTGAATCCCTTAACCACCAATCTATCCAAATTTTGATGTACACACTTTTATATTTTACCTACATTCTTTGGACACAATCTCAACCATCACAAGTTTCCATTCGATATATATGTCAACTGATTTACCAGTGTTGAGCTTACTGCAAGATTGAACGACTGCCGAAGCAGCTGCTTTAATCGACTAGTACTACACTACTACTATTAGTAACAGTTTTTGGATGCTTCTACCAACAAGCATTCAATTGTGATGTGGACGCCTCAACGAAATTGCAACAAGGCTATTACCATTTACCACTTCTATTCTGGTTTCACTTTCCAATATGTTTTCAACTCCCACCTCTGAATACTAATCCTTCTTCATAATTAGACATGCATATAAATTACAATAAGTTATTTTAGCTTGCCAATTCCTTCATCAAGATTCAAGAATGCCAGTCTCAGGGTCTTCCATAGACCTTCCGCTGAAACCAGTCTCGCCAAATAGTGGATCACCTTCGATAAGCCATCAAAGAAAAAAGACATCTTCACTTCTTGAAAACCTAAAATATGTTTAGGGAAATCACGATAACAAGCCCGACAGTGCCTATTGATAAAATGGTCTTGCAACTAACACATTTCCAAACCCATGCATTTCCATGACGTATTTGAATTTTGTATTATTGTACAAGATTATACAAACTCCCTGTAACAGCCTAATATCAAGGCAAAATGATGCTAGCTAGATGTCATGCAGCTATTAAGTGAGAAATAATTCCCCTGCTGCTCGTTTAAGAGGTAGTATACAGACTTGCAGAGCTATATATATCTTTATAATTCACACAAACTATACTGCAGAATAACATATAAAGATGTACATACTCCGTAAAAATCCTAAAAGTCCCTATTCACAAGTCATGTCTGCATACAGGGCATGATCCGTGTCTGCTGAGCCACTTATCCACACAAGAAAGGTGGAACATGTGTTGGCATTGGGGCAAACTCCGTGCAACTTCCCCTACTTCAATATCCTGTTAATGGAGTTTTTTGATAGTTTTAATAATATAAACATAAGTATGACAAATTCATATAAATCCAATAAGGACCTGCAGACATATGGTGCAGATGCTCTCTGTTGCTTTCATATCATCTAACATCGCAAAAGATGGCAACTTTCTCAGTGAATCCCTAGACAATCCTTTGGATGCAACTTCATTGTTAATATTATATGTCTCGTCGTCGTAGCTGAAATTAATGAGACTTGCCTGCTCATTCAATTGATAATCTAGGTCAGATCCTGTAAATATAGAAGCCTAACGGACTTTGGTAATGAAAACAATTACATTATTCTCAATAACATCAAAACAACCAGTACTTTTCTTTCTTCCCTAGAGGCTCTGCTGGCGAAGAACAAAGTACATAATTTTATAAATACAGTATACAATACAAAAGAAAAATGAAGTTGAGCAATAAAGTTGAAGAATGCAACTTTGAATATCAGACATCAAGGAAATTGCAGGAAACCATACAGTACAATCCAGGAATAACAGTCGCCTAAAGCTCTACTACAAGTCCACAAACTACTGAGCTTATATAATTAGAGGCTCAAATTAAAGTTGAAATAGCAAGATTTGATGATATTGGAGACTAAACACAAACAATAATTCCTAAAAGTAGGATAATCCAATGAAAATACCCTAGTATATAAGAAATCAAACTCAATCCTGTAAATCACGTTCATATAAAGCATGAAGGAACTTGATACATAAATATTTGTACATGGCACCAGTCAAAAAACAATGTTAAACAATATTGGTCAGTTAATTTGACCACCACATCCAGCTTTACTTATCATCTGTAAATAAAGATACTTTACAGTAAAAATAGTTGATCAGTGCCCAAGAAACTGCCTAGCTGATGCAGAGTTCTCTCAAATGGTCAACTGGCTTTCAATTGTTACCCTAGACAGTCACGTAAACGGCAGCCTATGTTTTTTAAATTATGCAACCAATAATGCCACAACACAGTAGAAATAAACAAAGAAACTTTTGGGTAACTGGTCTCTAAATACATTCAACTGAATCTCAGATAGGTATGAAAGTAAGTATACTACTTGGGTGCATGATGGATGCCTAAGCAAGGCATCACGATATAGTTAGCCTTGCAAGATGCCATTAACAAACAGAATTCTATACTCTATACAACAACTAAGACTCTAAGAGTATAAAATACCTGCTGATGATGGGCTGTTAATATTGCTGTTGGTGGAAAGTGCTCCTCAGCAAACCTACTGTGAAGAAGCTCATCTAGGAAATCAGCCTAGTACACAATGTGAACATTTAATTCTCATTGATAACAGCATAATGCAAAGAAGACTATATATCACAATTCAGAACTAAAATAAGTATACCATGGATGATGAGCTCCAAGAGCTAGAGTGCTCCAAAGACCAGTATGCACGGGATGCCTCCAAAACCTCAATAGAAAGAACAGCACCAGCAATGGCACCTAGTCCTGCTCCACGGAGGAGTCCAGCATCAGAAGCCCTACCTGCTAATGCACCAGTTACAGCTCCAGTAAACGCCCCCACTGCAAGTAAATATGTAAGGAGAGAGAGCAGCGACAACACAATATGCAATGATCTTCAATAGGGAGAAATTTTGAGTGGTGTAAGGCCAAGTAACAAACTGAATTTGCCTCATTGTTAAAGAACGAAGTTACGGTCCAATTATATAGGCAGACCACAGACCGATCAACAAAATACCCAAATTTTAGGTAAAACTAACTGATAGAGCTCATAGATTCGTATCCATCATTTGAAATAAATTAAGAAGTCTTAATAGGGGTATCAATAAATTTTCAGTTATGCCAATCAAAAGTTCAAAAATTTCAATTTGCTTATATAGATTACAATCCAACTCCAAAAATTATGCAGACAAACTTAAAGAAATAAAATCACTGAACAACTAGTATGAACAGACAAGGTACCTATACACCCAATAAAATAAGAATAAAGTTGAAGCAGAAAGTGAGTACCAAGTGCGAAAAATCCAGTAAGAGCACCAGAGAGGATAGTTGACATAAGCCTCAGCATAAGACTATAAACCCTAAAACCGAACTCCCCGCCTCCAGCAAGAGCAGAATTACTAAACCCTTCAACCCCACCACCACCTTCCATTTTCAGCTTAACCCAATTTAAGAGAAATGCATTAGATTTCTTCTGGCTATCGACAGATTAGTTTCATCTAAAAATACAAGGACGAGAATCCGTCGAAAATTGCAGATTCCGTTATTTGAGAAATCCCCCCCTTCCCCTATATTCTAGTGAAATGGGGAAAAATTCCCTTCCTTTCATTGACAACGAGTCAACGATGGATCATACAATACAACCACGTAAAAGAAAGAAGAACAGGTGGACCAGGTGGTCTCGCGGGGAAAGTTACTTCCCGGCAACCATTACAATTCAGGGGTACTTCCATAATTTGACGCCCACGGTGAAGGGTGAAATTGTCAAAAAAAAGATATTGAACCGTTTCATGATTCATACTTGCATCCGCTGTGTTTGAATCCACTGACTTTTATGGTGATGGAATTGTTTTCATGTGGATGAAAAATGATTTTTTTTTTTCATCGTAAATTCTCCGTCTATTTCTCCTCATATTTTTTTTTTATTTTTAATTTTTAATAAAAAATTTTATATGTCCTGCTTTTTTTCCTTTTATCTTAATTCAAACGCACTCTTAGCATAAGAGCAGTTTTCTACTTCAAAAAATAAATTTATCTCTTATTATAAATACCTAAAAGTTAACATAAATTATTACTAAATGTTAGAAGAAGAAAATAAAAATACACATGATAATTTTTAAGGCATATTTTAAGACTCGTAATAAAAATGTATCACAAAATCTCATCCCCTTGTGCATAGGTTCTTCGTACGTGTGATTCCAATTTTATCATATGTTTCCGGAAAAACAAGTTAAAGAGCACTTTGTTGTATTAAAGCTTTCATAATTGTTTTCTGTTTTTCAAGCGATACTTGTTTCTATTGACTCCATTAAAGGCTCTACTAATTAATTAATCAATTTAACTGTAGCTATCACATTTTAATTTATTATGATTAAACTTATCTTAATTAAAATGAACTTGACCAAATTATTGATTATAGAATTATAGATTTTACTCACAGATCTTATCACTAATATGTAATTAATTTAACAATAATAAAAAATTTCTTCTCTCTCTTTTTATCTTAAATATAGGGAAAGTTTTTTTCTAAACAATACTCTCTTGTAAACATTCTTATGTGTCAACACTTAGTTTTATTAATAAAAAGTTTCTGTATGAAATTTCCTTCTTTTTATTCTTAATTTCTTTATACTATTTTTATTATTATAATGTAATTAAATTCTGTGTGCTCTACAAAATTTATTCTTCTAATTTAATTTTGGTAAATAAAATATACAGAGTATATGAATCTAAAAAAAAGTATAATAACAACAATACAACTAAACATAGATATAATATTTTTTTGGTACACTTAAGAATTACAATTTAAAATAAAGGGGTGGGGATGTTAGAATTATATATGATGACATTTTTCATGGATTCAATGCCAAACACAAAAATAATTGAATAACAAGTTCGGAGTACATTGTTGGGAGAAAAAAAAAACAGAAGAAAAAACTTTAAAAAAAAATTATTGCCATGGATCTCGATCAATGAATTCCCAACAACACCCTCGACTTTGACCCTCGTAGAAAAAAAGGGGGGGGGGGGGGGGGGAAAGTTGAAAAAGAAAAATGAAAAGGAGAATCTCATAATAATATCCTCGATTTTGGCGCCATTTTATGATCAAAATACTTCTGTTCTCCTCTGTCCTTATTTCTCCGAGCAAGTTAACCCTAATCCACACATTTCCGAAAATGGTTTCAACCGGAGACCGTTCGGAGATAGCTTTCTTCGACCTGGAGATCAGTGTGCCGACCCGAACCGGCCAGCCGTTCGCCATTTTGGAATTCGGGTCAATCCTGGTTTGCCCTAAGAAGCTGGTGGAGCTGGAGAGTTACTCCACTCTAGTCCGACCTTCCGACCTCTCCCTTATATCCTCTTTGTCCGTTCGCTCCAGTGGCATTACCCGTGACGCCGTCGTTTCCGCCCCTTCTTTCTCTGAAATCGCCGACAAGGTTTACGACATTCTCCATGGTCCGTCGTTTCTCTTTCTCTCAATAAAATTGTCCACACACTAAACAGTTACAAGCATTTCGAACAATCATATGTATATGATTCTGTATATGTTGTCTTTCTTTAGGGAGGATATGGGCGGGTCACAACATAATCAGGTTTGATTGTGCTCGTTTAAGAGAGGCTTTTGCTGAGATTAATAGGTCACCCCCTGAGCCTAAAGGAACTATTGATTCATTGGCATTGTTGACACAGAGGTTTGGACGGAGAGCTGGTGACATGAAGGTGTGAATGCACCCTCTATTTTGTATTTCTCTTTGCTAAATAGAGGTGGTTTTAAGAAATTTGGGTGATTGTAACGGTGGAGCTTAACAAATGCGGAAGACCAATATATATAATGTAAAGACCAATAGTTGGTTGGACCGTTGGAACCTTTAAAAAATCAATTTTAGAATCCTAAAAATTTAAAGATATTTTCTTTGGTAAATGTTTAGGATATGGATATGCCGTATTACTGTATAAGATTCAACATTTTGTTGTGCATCTTACATGTTTTACCATTTTAATAACTGTATTAACAAAAATTAATTACATTTATTTGTTTTAGAATTTCATTGTCTTCTAAAGGTCAGCATTTTGGGACTCTTTTCAGAACAGAGGATCAATAGTTCTTGTGTATTTGCACATTTATGCAGTCATATTATATTTCTGATATGCATACATGTATGTGTGTGCGCGCGCGCGTGTGTATCTGTATACTATAATACTATGTTGTACTACGTATTAGATTGTGTTGTATTCTTCTACCCTCTTTTTTTAGCAATTTAAAATTTCAAATGATAAAAACAAGGCTTTCCCTTGGAGCTGTTTGAGTAAAAGGAGAGTGATTGAACACCGAGTGGTGCTACCCAGTACTATTTTATACTTAAGCTCTCTCTAATTGGGTATTGGAATATAGTTTATAGAAACCTTAAAAAAAATATTTACATTGATTGAATCCATAGCTCCTTGCTCTCTGTATATATTTGCAATAGAGACCTTGACTGTGTGGAGTTGGAAGGACAGATGTCTGTTGCTCTTTGTTGTACTAGATACCTTGTTGGTCATATGGTCTTAAGAGAGACGTAGATGACTGAGAAAGATAATTACTCTGTTAGTATTTATTGTTCAAGGTGTAGGAGCATGACATTGTGTTTCTTTGTGGTTGTTGAAAGTTACCTACTTACCACTAATCCTTGAGGGGATGTTTGTGCTTCCCTAAGAGATCAACACATTTCTGGCATTGTTGCACCCTTATTACTTGGTTCTTGAGTGGCCAAAAATAAAATCTTATATTTAGTCAAATTATAAGCTCAGTCAGGGATTTGGGTTTAAAACTCTACTCCTACAGAATCTCATAAGTTAACTGTGTAGATATAACTTTTTATGCTGACATGGTTACATTCTTATGTGCAGATGGCCTCTATTGCATCTTATTTTGGGCTGGGACAGCAATTACATAGGTATTTGTGATTCACCATCTCTTTTATATTGCAATCAAAATTCTTCAGTGGCAGTTATTCAGTTAACATGGCTAACAGGTGATTTTCTTCCATTCCTCTATGTTGTTTTTGGTTTGAGTACGTGTGGGTGATGAGGGTGGGTGTTGTAACAGTTGTTTAAATTACTGATGGGCTGATGGCTGAACTTTTAAGCTGAAACTCATCTTTCATTTGAACTTGGATACTATTAGTTTCTGAATTTTCAAGTTGCAACATTTTGCATCTTTTTCATGCTATATTTAGACTAGGCAGTAAGACATTGAAATGTTCATTTATCTCAATAGACGAGCAAATAATGGGACTAGCTACAGAATAAAAGATAAGCAAGCAGTAACACTGTAACTAGCTTCTGTTAGGTATAACTTACAAATTATGTTTGATTAATCTTTTCTAAATTTCAGGAGTTTAGATGATGTCCGGATGAATCTTGAAGTTTTAAGGTACTGTGCAGCAGTTCTATTCTTGGTATGTGTGCAATTATCAAACAAAGAGTCAAAGATTGTTTAGATGTTTCTGTGCCTTACATAGTTTCATATTAGTGGTGATCAGACATACAAAATTTGTGCAAGTATTTGGAATTTTGGATAGTTGAATGTGACTGCAGACTGAAGTTCAGAATGACAAGTATGCTTGTAAATAATAACAGTTTCGTGGAAGAAATATCCTTTCGGTTCCTTGTGCATCGTATTTTTGGAAAACTCGTGGTAAATCTTGTTAGCATACACGTTGCCAATTGTGCATGGGTCACACTCCTTAAGACCTATACAAGGGTAATAATGGCAATTCTTAATGGATAATCTTGGCTTTGAATCTTGATAAATGTTTTATTGGATTAACTTATTAGTACTTTTATTTTGGTACTTTTCTTCGATCAGATACAGTGATAGATCGAACAAATTTAATTTACTATGTACTTAGAAACAGGTAATAATGTGAACCTTGCAGGTCAGGCATAAATGAATTGCAAAATAGTGTAAGGAGGGTATATCTAGTGTAGCTAAACCAATTTTTCCCAAGAATAGGATTTAGTTTTTCTCGAACTATGAAAGAGAAGCCTGGATTTGGAGGAAGTGCAGACACTAACCTATGGTATTGGCACTTTCCCTGTACATTATGTGACTCAAGTTATATATTGAGGTTTTGATTAAAGGATGTTTGAACCTTGCTGTTTGAGCAATAGGAATCATGGTTGAATGTATTGGTGATTTAAAAAAATGACAATTTGCTATATCTGCAGGAGTCAAATCTTCCAGATATATTTACAGCTAACAGTTGGATCTCTCCAAATGTCACTACAAGAAGTCGTAGTAATAGGAAAGCTTCTCCAGAAGGGACGGGCCTGAACAAGATTACATCTCTTTCTAGCAGCCAGGCTGAAAATCGTCCAAGATCTTCTGTTACAGATCCCACATTGGAGGAAAATCATCCTATACTATCCCTTATGTACCCTGGCACAGGCGAATGTGCATTAGATCTGATGGAATCCAATATTTCTTCACCTGACCCTTTTAACATGAGTCCTCTCAAAAATGAATTGGAAAGAGAATTCCTTCAACCAAATGACACAGTTAGGGAATCTGGTTCTGAGTCCCTAAATTCGTCGACTGAAAACTCATCTGATGCTATCAGTGAGTGCAATGACTTTAGAAAGCCCGAAGAAGTTTCTATACCTTCCATCACTGTAGTTCTTGCCCCAGTTTATCGTGGGTTTAAAAGAATACAAATATTGCACCAACACACTTTGTTGCAGGTTCAATGTAATAATTTGAAAGTACGTTTTGGAATTAGTACAAAATTTGTTGACTCTGCTGGTCGGCCACGGTTGAATTTTGTAATGGATGCACCTCTAGATCTGTGCCATGTTCTGGATGCTTGTGATAATCTTGTAAAGAAGATGTCAGTAGACTCCGGTAGCAGTTCTGACTGGAGGCCTGTTGTGACCAGAAAGGCTGGCTTTGTTAATTCACCTACAATCCGGTTGCAGTGAGTTTCTTTCCTTAGTCCTTTAACCTTTACAAGATTTGCACTTTGTCAGAGTACTAAATTCACACGATATATTCGGGTAATTTTTTTGTGGCCTGTATAGCTGGTAATAAGCATCCGTTCTGTTTGTCATTAAATACACTTGTTTAAACAACAAAATCGGAGAGCAGAATAAAACTGTTGTTGGGTTATGGAATGATCTTCCTTTATCATCTATTTATGCATGAGATAATTAATGAATGTCTATCCATGAGAAAATGAAATACCACTTCATATCTGAGCATACCCCTAATTATGGCAAACAATCCATGCATCATCTTCTAAGTACTTGATGTAGTGCACCGGATGAAACAATATCTTTGAGTGTCACACCTCTTCCACGATTGGTTCCCATTTGTTTTGACTTCTAAATTCAATACTGAAATCTTGTGTTCAAGATTGATGTCAGTCATTAACATATACTACTAAGTATTTTGCTTCCTTTCTAGCCTTGAGGACTTTTTTAATTCTATATGCAACTTCTCCACAGCTTACCTACAGTAGCAGATGGGGATGGTACCAGATGGACCACAAAGATATATCAGAAGAAGTCTTCCACAGATAGGATGATCGTTATCAGAAGATATGATGTTGAAGAACTTGATGCATTGTTGGCTCCGGGGAGTTTTGTGGATGCATACTTCTCTTTGGATACATATGACTATCAGCAGAATGCAGGTATACGTTTAGTGGCAAAGAAGTTGATTGTAAACCCCAATTGATGGTATTTTTTCCATTCTGAAGTCTCAAGACTTCCATATGCAATGTTGATATTCAGTTTCTTAATATGGTTTATGTTGTAAACGCTCTAAAACATAAATGCAAGTAACCAAAACCGGACAAGCACTATATATCATTGTGCTAAATGAATTTCATTTTGACGAATTCCATTATTTGATTTATTATTCGACAGTTTGAAAAAGACCAGTTTGAAGATTTTCACATGTACCACGCTGTGGCATTGTCAAGAGTGGGACTTCAAATGCTCTATTTCGTTGATTTTGTTATTGACACTTATCAGAGTTGTAGTCTTCTTTCAAATGTGATGTGACATAACGTGAATGTAGCTAGATAAAAGGAGCAACATACAGTGAGACAGAAGGTGCAACACTAAAAAACACAAGTGATCTGAGTTTCAAGAGTGGCAACACCCCCCCCCCCCCCCCCCCCCCCCCCCCCCCCCGCCAAACACACACATACACAACCCAAACCAAGTCTTAATTAGCTGATATCCTTAAAAAATTTGGGTCAATTTTGACTTTAAAATTAAATATTTATACTTAAATAATTATGAAAATTAAGATAGATTCTTGTAGATTTTTTGAACACCTAATTTATAGAATTCATTGTTGTTACAAATTGCTACGTGGAAGTGACCAAAACATAGCATTTTGGGGATCGTTAGAGCATGGGGTTTCTATTGGTACGGTTAGGGCCTGCCTACTTCCCTCCCTCAGCCATCATGACCAAATGTGTTGTTGCTCTTTCCCTCCTCAGGCACCATTGGCAGATGTAATTGTTGCTCACTTTCATAAATGGATCATTTCAGCGTTGACGTATTTTATGTTGGTATACAGAAAGTTAGAAACCAACATGTTTTATACTGGCAAAGGTATTGTTTCTGGCGATACATTTTCGAATCGATGTATATTGTTCTTGGTAAATGTTGTGATCGCGTCAAGAATACAGAAATAAACAATTTAGTATCGAGATCTAAGGATTCCATCAATTATAGCTCCAAAAAGTAGAATGGCTATGGATTGCACAAAAGTTTCTTCAGAGATTTCCATTGTTAAATTTTTAGTTTTAGTAATCTTTCGGTACTCCTTTTGTTTCAAGAAACCAATACATCAAAGATAAACCATACAATAAAACAATACTCCATTTAAAAAAAAATAGTTATATTTGGAAAAAAATTGTGTTTCAAAAAAAAGTTACATTTTTAATTTTTTTTTTGTTATTTTATTATGAATTAAAAAACTTTCAATTGCAAACTCATAAATCTTGTCATAACTTCAAGATTCATACAAAATTTCATAAAAAACAATTAATGATTTGTAGATGAAAATCTCGATCAAAGATACAATATTAATATTTATAAAAAACATAGACATAACCACCCCCCCCCATAATTAGCGCCTCGCACTCCCCCTCCTTCCTCTACCCCTTCCCAGTTAAGTTTCCTTCCCCCTCATTTTCTCCCACTCCC
>CM025785.1:16265907-16301340 GCA_014636745.2 Centella asiatica
GAATAAGTTAATTTGGCGAGATATCATATCTCGCAATCTTGTCTGCTCACACACTTTAATTAGCTTCAAAATAATAGAATCATTCTTTTTTTTGTTCAAAACTACATATATCATAATACTTTGAAAAACCAAATATTATACGGAGTATATTTTTATTTTAAACAATAAACTAATTAACACGAGATACATACTGATACTAAATAATATATGGCACTTGGAAAATTGTGAAACTATCAATGTATTAAATCTTAAGTCCACTTAACAAAAAGCGGCAACTCTTTTCAATTTAACCGTAAATCCAAATACTTTAAGATCAGACATCTCTTGTTACAATAATATAATAAAGTCCACGTTTTTAAAAAATAAATTAATAAACTTCATATTATTAAAATATAAGCATATATTATAAAATTTCAATTTGAGTTGGGACGTAAGGTAGTTGCTTATAAAAGCATCAAGCTGAAGTCATGTGCAACTTATTTTTTGCTTTTACGGAGTATTATTTTTAAAGATAAGTTGGCAGGCCAATCAATATATAGAGAACTAGACCCCTTGGACAAACTTATATCCATAATCAATTTTAATTTCTAAAACATACGTCTAAGCGATTAAATATATTTGACGAGAAAAGAAGAACGAATCCATTAAATCGGCAATTTTGTTTGATATCTCAAATACCTAATTAATTATTAAAAAGGTATCTAAAGATGCCAATAATCAATCATTACCGCCTAGTTTAAGGGAGATTTAATTTATAATAGGGACAAATTCAATTAATAAATTGACTTATTAGTATACAAAGGTTTCTTGTGCCATAGGTAATCTTCATCGAGCCTTCACACTTTGCATTAGCAAATCAGAGAATTTTGTAACGTATTTTGAAAAATGACAAAAAAAATAAAATGGAATATAATAAACTAATTTAGGTGTAACGGTTAATAAACAAAAATTTACTTCCTTCATCTTACATTTAACTTTGCACATCATAGATATATGCCATTCTATACTTTAAAAGTGAAGTTAAATATTTTATAATAATATTTTTAAAGTGGAAGACTTGGAAGTTTATAAAGATTATTTTTAATACAAGTATTCGTAGTTTTATATTTTTACAAATTAATATGCAAATGAATAAGACTTGGGTCTAGGTTATATATATATATATATATAAAATAATCCAAGTATTCGTAGTTTTATATTTTTACAAATTAATATGCAAATGAATAAGACTTGGGTCTAGGTTATATATATATATATATCCAAGTATTCGTAGTTTTATATTTTTACAAATTAATATGCAAATGAATAAGACTTGGGTCTAGGTTATATATATATTATGGGCAAGTTTGTGTCACATAGAGGAAAAGAAAAAGTTAACGCGAGTATAAGGTGGTCCCATAAATAGAGAGAGATAAAACTAGATGATGCGCGGAGTAATTTTAGGGTTTTTATTGATTGTAAAAAAATGTTATCTCCATTATCTTCTAAATTATAGAGAAATGATAATTGTTCGCATATATTTATTATAAATTTATCAACCATCTTTATTTAATATAAGTTAAAAGATCTAAATATGTGGATATAATTCAAAAATAATATTTATAATAATGTAATATATTATTTATTAAATGTACACACATACACGAATGCTAGTATATCTTTATTTGGGTGAAAATGAGTAATAACCTAGTGCGAGTACGATCATTTGGTGGTGTATCCTTTCAACACGTATATATATATCAGCTGTAGATGCGGCTGACTTGGCCTTGCTGCTATTCACGCTAAATTTAATCGATTATGCTATTCACGTTAAATTTTTTAACAAATACTCTATTTTATAAATTGAATTATACATTTTTCATATACTTTAAAACCTTTATTTTCTTATAAACTCTACTATTATCCTTATTATACAGATTATTTAATTTTGTTAAAAATTTAAATAGTAATTTCGTATATGTAGATTGAGATTCACTACTCCAACATGTTAACAGATTATCTACTTTACAATTTTTAATGCAAAAATAAATTTTAATTTTTTATCCCTTAAAATAAAAATTATAGAGAATATAGAGTATCTAGTGAATGATCTTAGTAAACTTACTCAATTACAAGTCTAAATTACAATTTAAGTTTGGTGAATTGCAATATGCTTGATCTTATATTTTAACAATATACTTGTTACCGAAATATATTATATTTTTATTATGCTAGATCTTATATTTTGGAAATAATAAAATACAATTTGTTTTCGGTAACGTAAAATACTATTGTTCATCATTAAATCTTTAGCTAGTTCAAAAAGTAATTTTTAGACCCGAAACAAATGCAATTCCACTTGGCCTAAGAAAATACTCCGAATTCTCAATAATAGGCAGAAGAAATAAAAACTAGCAAACAGAGAGAAAACAGCAAAAAATCGCACGAGGGAGGAAATTTCCTCTCGAAATATGTGGGGAAAGAGTAAACAAGGAAAATAGCTAATTCCTTGAACCGAAGTAAAAATATAACCTTTTATACATATACACGGCCATCTTCATCTACACTAGAATATAGTACATTATAATAAAATAATAATATTTTAATTTTTTTTATTATTTTACTTCTTTATTTCTTTAATTAATAAATAATATATTAATGTATTTTATAAATCACATAACATATAATATTAATATATCTAAATAATATTTTTAAATGTAATATATTATATATTAGTCATATATTATAATATATATTAATATATCATATATGACATACTATATAATAAATGTATATATAATAATTATAATATAATATAATATTTATATAATAAATAAATTATAATAGTAAATACAATAATATTTTGTACTAATGTATTAATCAATCATATGATTTAACAAATTTATATATAAATAAAATTTTATTTTTATATTAAATTAATGTATAATATTTTAATATATATATATATATATATATATAGTAAAGTATAATTATAGAATACTATATAAAATAAGGTAAAATGCATATCACCGGAAATGATTTTCCCTCTTTTACATATCAACACACTTGCGGTCGAAAAAACACCGGATCACCGCTCGTGGTTTACCCGTTATTGCATAGTCTCACTTCGACACTAGCAGGCCATAACGTGGTTAACGGAGATAATAAAAAGACATTATCACCGTCCTATATATTAACAATATTTGGAATATCTAAATATTCTCCAAATTATTTCACGACCTAGGTTTTTAAATGAGAGGCGATTGATAGAGGATTTGGTTGGGGGTCTCGAGTAGGATCTCTGTACATTCTCGATTGAAACCCAGAAACTATCATATTTTCGGTGATAAATCAGAAGGAGAAGAAGACAACAAGGAAAGAATTGAGCTTCATTTCTAGTTGTGAGGGTATGATTCTTTATCTAGCTATATATGTCGATATATATCTATCATATTCTCTTTCTATCGAGTGGACTTGATTGAATAGTGAAGAAAAGAGAAGGTAATGAATATATATAATTCTGGGAAGGTTCAACAGAGTCAATCTCTACACAAATGTAGCCGTTGGTAGCAATAAAATAAATGTAACTGTGAGTGTAACACACCACAGTTAAATTGGAAGGAAATTCTGTGATATGCAATAACGGGTAAACTACGAGCGGTGGTGATATGTAAAAGAGGCAAAATTACATGTGTCGATATGCATTTTACTTTATTTTATAAGATAAAATAATATTATATTTTTGATGATCCGAATACTATAAGTTTAAATATATGGTTTGACCTTGGCCACCAAAAGTTTGTTCTATTATATATGTTTTGTTGAAAAGTTACAAATACAGCCACAAACAACAACTGGATTTATACTGGTTCTGTCTACATTTACGTCGTCCACTAGTTATTTAAGAAAGCTTTCAGAATGTGGATATTATATATGGAGCGTGGCCATAGTCTCCTTTTACACAAAACAAAAATCCCTTCTCCTTCATACCCTTCTCTTTAATTGTTCCAAATTTGCTTACATTTCTTTTTAACCTCTCCCTGCCAAATTATTATTTGGTACCTCCTATTGTTAAATTTTTCAAGTGACTGTTTTTCTTTAAAACATTTATTCTGAATATTGGAGTTACTTCTTCTTTTTTTTTTTTTAAATATCATAATGTTACTGTATATGTATATGTATGTGTATATGTATGTGTATGTATGTATGTACTATGCACCTCCAAGGCTCCAAAAAGCGATTTTCATATTAATTAAGCCTATTTGTTTTAAGTTATCAGATGACAAATATGTAGCTAAGTCAACGTGAATATTAATTAAATAGTGACAAATTCGATTAACTTAAAGGTATAAGTATGTAAAGTACTTTTGGGATACATTTTTATTTTTAAATTATAAAAAATTATGAAATTTTTTAAATGACATTTTATTATTTCATTATTTTAAATAACTCTATTGTTTCAATTACGTAGTGGTCTATATCATAACTATAATTACTGTTACTTTAAATTACCTGATAACATGAATATATTTTGAACATTAAAACTATCTCTAAAAATTGCATTTTAAAAATATATTTTTAATTTTGGAATAAATTGAGTAAATAATTTATATAATCATTATAAAAAATGTGGAGTTGATTTAATATAAAATTAAATCAAAATTGTTTGTCAAAGAGGTCGGTGACATGCTCTGATTTTGAACTGAGAAATCTTCTTTCACCTAATTTTTTTGTAACAAGAAAAAATAAAAATAAAAAATAAATCAAAGTTATTTGACGCCCGCAATAATATTGAAATAAAATGTCATGATCATAAAAATTATAAAAATCATCGAGATTTATCATAATATCTTTGAAATTTGAATCTCCAAGTCATTTAAACAATGATAATATTCTGTTATGATATTTGTTGCCGTATAAGTTGAAACTCAAATTCGATACTTTAATATTGAAATCCTGAGAAGTGGTATAATTAATCAAACAGCAGATGGAATTTTTCCACATCCCCTAAATTATATTAGTTTTGTGCATTTGATTCTTAAACTTTTTAGTAATTTACTTGATACATAAACTTTTTAAAATATGCGTAATTAGAAAATTTCATCAATTACTCGTTAAATTTGATAGAAAATACATACATGCGAATCACACATATAATTTTTAAAGAATAAAATAGTCGATTTATGTTATATCTAAATTTTCTTTTCAACTGTTTTCGAGTTATATTATCGAAATATTGACAAAATTTATTAACTGCGCATATTTTAAAAAGTTTATATACCAAACATATTGCAAAAAAAGTTTAAAAACCAAATGTATAAAATTGTTATAATTCGGATATCGTTGAATAAAATTTCCCTTATAATGATAATAATGACATCAGCATTTTCATCAGAGTAAAGCCCTTGAAACATGACCAAATGTATCACATGGAGGGAGAGGAAGGATTATTAAAAATGGTCTGTTTTTGGTGTTTGTTCTCCTCAGCATCGACGGTCGGGTCGGTCCCTGGTTTTATCGAATCCAAACATACATCGACATCCTGATTCTTCATTTGTTTCTTTCCTCGATCGGCGATCCTCTTCCACTAAATACTGCTATCTCCGATTAAATAAGAAAGAAAACTTTTGATAATAAAATTTATTTTTAAAAAAGAGTAATATTTATATAATTTTTTTTTATTATAATATAATATTTTATGAAATTTATTTTTATAATTTTTGATTTTATTTTTAATTGAATATTTATAATAAATTTTATGATTTTTTAAGTATTATATATAATTTTTAATTAAATATACAATATTAATATTTGTCAAAAGTTTAAATTTTATTTTTTTTAACTACCACCGATTCTGTATTCACTCTACAGTACTGCATCCTCCTTCCCCCGGGCCCGGGGCCCTGCCTCCCCAGTTCATTCATTTCTTTGATTTCTTATATTTATTCCACAACAGTATACTTTATGGCAACTAAAGGAGATATATACTTATATTGCAAGAAAATAATTTTATGAAAGTCCTTTTTGTGTTACATATTAGGTTATTAGAATTGACACACTTATTTATTTATACGCTCATCAATAATTACAAGTAAATTTTAAAGTTCAAATCTTTTTACTTAAAAAAGAAAAGAAAAGTCATTGACCAATTTAACCAACAACTAAATTTATATAAAATACTTTTCTTCAAGAATTTGGCAATCTATTTTGGATTATAATAAATAATGTGAAATTTACTAAAATTTTGTAAAGAATAAGTGACTAAAAATCAGTTGAACAACCATTTATTTCTCTACTAATATATAGAAAATATATATAATTAATTCAATGTATTTTTAGAAAATGCGTCAATTTTTGTAAGCGCTCATTCACACAACTCAATTAAATGTATTTTAAATGCTTCAATTTTTTTAACATAGAAAACTACTATCAAAAAATTTAGACATTCATTCGCACACTCTTATGGTTTAAAATATTGACCCTTTAGTTCTAAGAAGAGATAAATTGATGATAAATTTAGCGAACAATCAAATTGGAAAATGAGTCATTTTGATGTCTATTCCTTGCAAAAAAAATTGTAAACATTACATTAATCTCTTACACTTTTCACCTTTTAAATCTACCGCAATTTTATCTCTTTTAACAGGCGAATATTTTTTATGTTTCATGGCAAACTATATTACGTTAGCAAAAATACTTAGAAATACC
This sequence comes from Centella asiatica, assembly GCA_014636745.2. Classification (NCBI taxonomy): domain Eukaryota; kingdom Viridiplantae; phylum Streptophyta; class Magnoliopsida; order Apiales; family Apiaceae; genus Centella; species Centella asiatica. The sequence goes on from CM025785.1 coordinate 16,272,595, forward strand.
TTTCAAATCATCCACTATTGAAAAAACTTTCCAAAAAAAAGAAGTTAAGCCTAAAATTCTATGAAGCTGGCTTTTCTAGGAATATAAATTTTTGAGCATTATTTCGCGACTCTTCTTGTTCTTTCCTTTTCTGTTTAGAGGGGCATAACTGCAAAACTCGGATAATGACGGACACTAAATATACATCCTTACCGGTAATTACCGCAGTAATAAATCTAACAGCGTCATAAGTAAGCGCAAGGATCTCATTAAAGCGTACACCGTACGCGCCCGTGTAAACTTTGACTGACTCTTTGACCACGTCCACTTCGTACAAACCACCACCACTCATAACCAATCCTCAAATCTTAGCCCTAAATCAAAACCTTCCGCTTAATCTTTACGCATCCAACGGTCAATAGCTACGTATCACACACAGCTATCATACGCTATAGCACACGTGATCTAATGCATGACGATATCCACAGATTAATAGATACAGATACAGAGGGGTGTGTATATATATATGTATAGGCGGAAATTACAGTAAAGGGGTGTTTGGACAAACAGACGCCGGGTTTTGGGAATTAAAATTTGGGGACCTCTTTGTCTCTGAGAACGAAAGCTCTCAAAAACCCTCTACCCTCTCTCCACACAAAACCCTCCCTTATTTTCTAGAGAGAGAATTTTTCTACATATTATTGTAGAGAGAGAAAGTGTGAAAAACACGTAAACAAATAAGGTCCGTATGTGTAATGAAGGATACAGGGAAGAACACGACGCTGTTCTTCATTTAACGACTCATACTACTCCTGCCGTTATCTATACACCCAATTCGTCATCTTCTTCTTCTTAATTTCTCAGTCGGTCCTGCTTCTTCTCTTGTGTTTGCTTCTTTTTCTACCAATGTCTGATGAAGCGTCCTCCTCTGGATTGAGCTTGGAAGGAATAGACGATGTCGAAGATATTGTTTGGGTAAATAATTTTCTCTCTTTTGAATCTTTTTGTGTTTCTTGATTTCAATACACTACTATTTGTGGGCTGAGAAAGGCTTGATGATATTTGTGATTTAATGGTATCTTTCTAGTATTTTGTTGATATGATGGATGAGTGAGACCGAATGGTAGAGATAAAAGTAGTGGATTGAATTGAGATGATGGAATTAGTAATATTTGCAGGCGAATGAAGAAGATGGAATGTCATTGGAGAGATTTAGTCATCTTTATGATCTTGTGCAGCTAGGAAACAGAGCATTCCGTGAAAATCGTTTCGAAGAGGTGAGATATTCTTCTATAATATTTTGATTTCAATTGCTGCCGCCATACCCTTTTCTTTATAAATCCTTGAAATAGACTATCTCGAAGTATTCCGATTCTTGAACTGATGGCTACTTTATATTCGTTTTGGGCCACCCTTGTATTGTTTATCCATTGATGTCATATACTAATTATGTAGTAATGAAATCTTTTGATTTCCGGTATCTTTGGTTGAAGTTGATGCGGCTTTTATAAAATGACGTAACACTATGAACATTCTTATCATTAAAATCACTCTATGAACATTCTTTCTGGTTATGGTGATGTCTTTGGATAATCATATACAAGTACATTTTTGCACTTTTTGTGTATTCACCGATTAACCCCCTATTATAGTTTTAGTATTGTTCGTAGACAGGAGGGGATAAACAATTACTTTTTTACTTGGAGGATTCTTCTGTTTGTGTCTTTGTTTTTCTGGGATCTTTGTGTATTAATGTATTGTGCAAGTTACTTGTAGGTGTTTAGCTTAGTGTTAGTGATATAGCATACTTCTATTTCTGCAAGGAAGCAATAGAATGTGGTGAAACATGAAAAGATGGATAGAGATCAGAATCTAAAGATTCCCCTTACTTATTGTGAATTGAAATTGTCGGCAGTGATGTGTAACAACTGTTTCATTTAATTTGTACTTTTTTGGAAAGGAAATGAATTAAGTGTTATGCTGTTCTGCAAATTATTCTGTTTATACACACCAAAAATAATGGTCCTCAATCCTCACTCCCCATAACACAAAACTAATTTAACTGCTGCAAAAAATATTTAAAAATGGAATATTTAGGAGAAACTTCCCTACATAGTCTAGTAAATTGACCAAAAATTTGATGTAGATAGATTTCTGTTATCAGTGCTTCGACCATTGTTCACTTTATGGCTGATATACTTTGTTTATTGTCAGGCAATCAACTATTACTCAAGAGCTCACAATATTAAACCATGTCATCCTGTTATTCTTAGCAATCGGTGTGCTGCTTATCTTAGGTAAATTCATTACTCTTAGGCTCTTAGCTATTGTATGAAATATGTATGTACCACGTGCTTCATATTTTGAATGTGTGTTCTCCTGGATATCTTTCACACAATTAACATTAACCTGCTTTGAAATTGTTAAAAGGATATGCCAATTCCTGCTACAAAGACGTTCGAGAGATGGTGAAATTAGACCTATCAATGGGCTTGATCCTACAATACATGCCGGGGTATGCCACTTTTGTTCGACTGTTATGGTAGATGTACTTTTATCCAACTATGGTACTGCATATCAAGTACTTACACTTTATTAGCATGTTTGTAACTGTTGTTTCAGCTTGCACTGAAGGATGCTGAAAAGGTGATGAACATCCGAAACAACTCAATAACACCATACATTTTGAAGGCGAATGCACTCATTTTGGTGAGAAAACCACTCCTTACATCTGAATCCTTCATTTATCGAGATTTGACTACTTATATTTATTGAAATATCTTAGTTCATGCATTTGTATAGTGTGAATAAGCATGACAAGTTGTTCTTTGTTGGACGAAGAATGTAGATCTAATAAAGTTTGACTACAATCATATTTGGATGCTTTAGATTTAATTCGTTGGATGTATTAGTTTTGGAATCATTTTAAGGAAGCAAGCTGGTGCCATTGCATGGCTTAATGTCTTTATATTAAGTTTAGGCAGTTGTTCTCAGTGCTTACTTCTACCTTGGTTCACTAGATTTATAGGTGATAAGGTATTTGCCTCTCTTGAAGAGGTGCGCTATTTGTTGTTCTAAAATTGTAATATTTGGGATGCTATAATTTGAAGCTTAGATTTTTTCCCACATTAATCTTCTACAGTTGAATCTGTTCAGAATTCTTAATTTGAACAGTTAGTACTTTCTTGAGTATATACAGTCTGAATTGCAAAATTCGAAAGGGTAAAAGCATAATCTATTGCCGAGTAGGTACCCATTGAATCTCTTGGGGAAACATAGCTGGGACATTTTGATTGAAGTCCACTTATTGCCATTAGATCATGTATGGGGATCTAATTTATAGAAGAGGACGAAAAGAATGAATTCCTTGTCCTGCAGGAAACCCTGAAATTTAATTTAGGAGAAATCATTTATATCTAATCAATGCTCATTTCATGCATTTGATTTGATTTTTTTTTTCTTGTTATATCACTCTGGTAGGTACCTCATCATGTGTCTTTCTGAAACTTAGCAGCCAATTAGACAAATTGAGAGGAAATTAATTTTTGTGAACAAACACTCACCTCGATATGGTTTTGCAGTTAGAAAGGTTTGAGCTGGCCCATGATGTAATTCTTTCAGGGCTTCAAGCTGATCGCCTAAGGTACTATTGGAAACATTGGTTTATTGTTTATTTACTCTTTTGATATGTTAATAAGATGCTTAGTAACATTAAGTGAGTGGATAATTTTATTTCTTGGTTGCTCTTTGAAGCACATATATGAAATCAACCCTTGTACTGTGAAAAGTTTGTCTGATAATATCAAAGCCTATCCTATTACCGTGGAAAGTTCTCTTCTCCCCTTACTAAATTGAATAAGTGACAGTAGCCAAATATGCGTGGACGCTGCCGCGACACGCGCATGTTTTTGAGTGCAATGACAAATAAGCAATACTTGCAGATTGGTTTATTTTAGAAACTAAAAAGGGTATTTGTTTAGTTGAATCTAACTATTTGTTGGCATTTGCATCATATCCTTTCGATAAGCTAAAACTTATGTTGCTAACAATTCTATTTCACACTCATAACTTTTATTTACTCTTAAATTACTTGTTGGCTACGCAAATATTAACGTTTACACTTTCTATTTGTTTCTTTTTGGTAAAACATAGCATTTCTCTTCAGAATCTGGCAAGAATAACTAGTACATTTGTGAGGAGAAGTCACTTGATAACTTCGCGAAGTGATGACTTTGATTGCACTCTTTGTTTGAAGTTGCTTTATGAACCTGTTACAACTCCTTGTGGACACTCCTTTTGCCGTTCTTGCCTGTTTCAAGCAATGGACCGCGGTGAGTTTTATATTTTTTCAATCATCTATTCTTTTTGAGATTAAGCATTATAATAGTTTATCACTTTATCCTTCTCTGACCCTCAACTATATATGCTAGGTAACAGATGCCCGTTGTGCCGAACAGTTCTTTTCATTAGTCCCAGATCATGTTCAATCAGGTTAATACAAATTAGTTTGAAGTAATTAGTGACATACTATTCTGTGAAATTCAGTACCTGATGCAACCACCTAGTGTACTATCCATGCAAGTGAATAAACAACTATAATATGATGTCATTAATAAGGATGTTTAGGTTGTGGATACACTATTGAGATATTGAATATAGACTGCTGTTAGTCACATACATTATAATTGAAATAAGAGTGAATGAAAGGGATATATTATTGAAATGAGTTAATGAAAGGGCTATTGATCAGAAGATCTGCATTATTCTTCTAGTTAAAACTTTTTCATTGGGAAGATAAGAGGACTGTACTTACAGTGAGCTCTTAGCACTTTTTGGAGGCATGGATAGCATAACCATAAGAGAGGTGAGACAAAATGACTGGAAGGATTTCTAGTGACATTCTAGGTGAGATGATCCATGATTCTACCTGTGTCTATGAACTCTTAGGGAACTATAGGACCTTCTAGACTTTTGTGGATATTCCTGGAGCTTTCAACTCAAGAAGGTTGATGCCAAATACTGGTGATACCTTCAGCTATTAAGAACACAGTTAAACTTCGAGTGGAGTTTCAGTTCTAATTGCTACTGTAAGCAATCATGGGCATATAATACATGTTGAACTACATCTTCTTCAATGTAATCTATATATATAAATGAATTTGCTGATTTATTTCCTTATACTGAACTGTGTTACCAGTGTCAGATGATTTCTGCTTTTTTAATTCCAGTGTCACACTAAACAACATCATAGAAAAGAACTTTCCAAAGGAATATGCTGAAAGGAAGTTGGAGAATGACAGCTTGACAAACTTGGGTATTAACATCATGCCTCTTTTTGTAATGGATGTTGTGCTACCATGCCAGAAGTTGCAACTTCACATCTTCGAAGCCCGGTATAGACTAATGGTGAGTTGGTCAATTATTTCTAGTTTCCTCGTTTGGTTGCTATATACTGGTGTTGCCCTTCCCTTACATTATTGATTCAAAGCATTCAACATATCATTATTAGTCACCTCATATCCTAACATAATCACAGTGCCCCTGCATCTCTTTTTCTATAAAGAAAAGAAAGCATATGAAATACGTCAACGGAACATGAAAGCATATGAATCTCTACCAAGTATGAGGAGAAATTGTTGGTGTGAATTAATTTTGTGATGTAACTTCATATGTTAGACTATGCATATTATGGATATTTTCATGAGTAGCAGGTTATGTTCTTTACAATTGGCATTCCATTTGGATGTCTCATTCTTCTTTACAATTGGCATTCCATTTGGATGTCTCATTCTTCACTTCTATCAAATGGCAGGTGAGAAGGATAATGGAAGGAAATCGGAGAATGGGAATGGTACAATATACTCTGATTGTTGTTTTTAATGTCGGATTTTTCCTTAATATGAGTTGGATACTTAGACATCATTTCACTGTTACTGTCCAACCTTTGAAATGATTTACAGGTTATCATTGATTCTGCGACAGGATTAGTAGCTGATTATGCTTGTGAAGTGGAGATAACTGAGTAGGTCCTCTACTATTTCTCAATAAATACTATTACTTCCATCCCGAAAAAGATGTCTTAGTTACCGTCGTGGTACATACTTCTAGGTGAAAGTTAGTACATATTAGATTGTAAAAAATATTAATATTTTGTAAATAATCATAATTTTCATCATTCGTTTTTTTTATTTTCTTATTTTTTCACTTTTATCAAATAAAATAAAATGTGTAGCATGTTCCAGACTACACCTAAAAATATGTACAAAAAGTGAAGACATCCTTCTAATGATGGAGGGTTTATGATTTTCAATTCTTCTAGTGCTATCCTTTGTTGATGCTACCAGGATTCAAAGTAATATGTTACTTGCTTCATTTTATGTAGTTGTGAGCCACTTCCAGATGGACGTTTTTTTCTGGAGGTACATATAACTACACCATGTTAATCTTATCCACGATCTTGCCCGTATATGCTGGTTTTTTCCTGATTCCCATATCTGACATTACATAAAGATGCCATTTTTTTCATCACCGGTATATGATGGTATCGTCCTCGTAATATAAAGTGATTCTAGTTTATCACCCTAAGAAGTAAGAAGTTCGAGCCACAGGGTGAGTGATTAGAGCTAGAATATTTGTGAAACCAAAAAAAGCCTCGGAGACTTTGGTTCCTTCAGGAGAAAAGAACAAAAAAGTGGCTCTTCCAATAATTAACTATCACATACCTTTCACCAAGAGTGCAGAATGGAATGAATCCCGCTCCATACTTCATTCCTTTGTGTGGTTGGACATGAAATCAAAATAAATCATTCCATGGTGTATTCGAATAAGTAGAATTGGGGTCCATCTAAAACTACCCATGAAAAGTGGTATTGGGGGTGAATAGAATCTTTAGACAATTTAAATTAGGCATATTATAAACTTCAAAACCCATTCCCCAACTCCGCCCATTTCACTCCTCATTCCACCTTTACCTTTACATCACCCCACTCTACCTTCCCCACCCTACCCCCTTCCCCCTACCACCCACCCACTGGTGCTGTAGAGTAGCTGGGTTGCATTGTGGTTGTCAGTGGGAGGGGTGGGGTATTGTAGGTTGGGGTAGGATGAGTGTGCCTAATTAAATCATAGAACTTATTGTTAAACAATTAAATCCGCCATGCAAGGATAACTTAGTTACTTATTCCACCTCTCATTACATGTTCAATGGAAAAACCTTTAAGAGCTTTTGATTTCTATTATCATCTCCCATTCCTATTCCATGAACAGAAATTAGCATTTATTGGTTTTACAATTTTTGGGCCGCTTCCAGTACAACTGAGACTCCATGTGGGCATATATGGCTCATGAAATAATTAGTCCCACAGGTTTTCCTTAAATTAATGACAAGAACCATGTTATGAGAATCTTGCATATACCTTTAAAGTTTTAAGTGCTTCAATAGTTGAGTTATGGCCAAGTTCATCATGCAATGTATGTATGATTAAATCAGCAAAATACATCTTCTAACAAACATAAGAAGTTTGGTGAAGGAGTGCACCATCTTTTCTCTTCAAGTACTGATTCTTCTTCCATCAAACTATGAAATTTTATTCAGGTTGAAAGTCGCAGGAGATGTTGCATCCTTCGAAACTGGGATCAAGATGGGTTAGTTGACCTGCTGGTTAGCTGTAAATTGCAAGAACTTGGTCTGATTTTGATATTGTCTCTATGTCTTTTTTATGATATTTGAAGGTATCGAGTTGCTGAAATTGAATGGGTACAGGATATATGTCCAGCAGTAGGATCCAGGGAGAGATTAGATGTAAGTGTATTTCTATTTCGATTTACATCTTTATATTCTTTTAAAATATAGTATATTATTATATGAATCAATGAGGCATATTAGGATGCGTGATGTACATCTTTGTATTCTGTCAAAATCTAGTCTGTTTTTATATGAAACAATGAGGCATGTTAGGATACATAATTTAAACTCATTTTGGAGGTTGTTCCCACTCACAATGCTTCAAACAAATATTTGTTAGATTTCGTCACAGCATAAAAAGAACCACCAAGCATCTTGTGTCCAATCCAAAGTTTACAGAGTAGAACATTTGCCTGTCTTGCTGCTTTGGATTACAAGTCATGAGGCCTAAATATATTCCAGCTTGCTTTTTGCCTTATATCACCGTATATCCAATTCTGTGTGGAATTATCAACATTATATGATAATTTGAGAGTAAACTACATTTTGCACCCCTCAAGTATATTTCATATTTTACTTCGAACCCTTATCTTTTGAAAGTGTCCAAATGCACACCTCAAGAAATATTCTTATTCTTATTTCAAGTGTTACACTCAACTAATTTTTTACTAGAATCATTTAATGAATTTTGTAGTTTTTACATCCTTAAAACAATATTGAACATTTATTTGACTAGTATACCCTTACAAATCACAAAACACTAAATTTTGTATTAAATAAAGAAGAAAAATGAGAGGCTGAAATTTTAGAACTTGAACAAAATTTTTACAGATGCAATTTGACAAATCTAAAAATAAAGGTTTGGAGTGAAATATGCATACTTAGGGGTGAAAAATGTTATTTTACTTTTGATATTTTGGAAGCACTTGGCTTGAGGGTGTTTTGAGATACATAAGCCAATATGGTTGATTTGTTATTTCTCAATTACATCTGAAATCAGCGATTCATCTGTTTCTATAGCTTTAAATGTTACATGCATAACGCTGACAAAATTGTAGCATCAATGCATCTTAATAAATGTATGGAAGCTTATAGATACAGGAGATGACGAATAGAGCAGCAGCATATGCTCAATCTTGGATGAGGGCGGCACAAGAGGCAGCACAAGGAGGTAATTAACCACTAAAGGAAAGTATTGTATGCAATCATGCATGTCCACTATGGAATTTTGGATTTGTCCTGTTCTTTTTAAGAGGAGTCAAATTCTGTAAAATGTATGGTTTAATTCTTGAGGCTTTGACTGAAATGTGGTTCTAAGCATGAGATTTTCTTTGGTTCACTATGAGGAGTGGGGAGGGAGGCTAAGGGGCAATGGCGTGTACATGTTACTGTTTACTCTGAGAGCGGGGGAGGGAGGCTTTGGATCCTGTGCATCTTCTATTATCTATTTGCATAGACATGTAACATGTCCATAATAGCTTGTGCTGAGGTATTATTATTCATTTTATTCTTGCAGATCAAGTACGAATGGCTCAACTCTTCAAAGCTGAAGGGTTGATGCCCACCACAAGGGATCCTGAGCGCTTCAGTTTTTGGGTATACCCTACGTACATTCAGCTTTTTCTTTGGTTCTTTTCGGCCTAAATTTCATTTCCATAAATTGTTGCTGATAAAATATGTGGATGCAGCTTGCAAGTCTTACAAACAGAAGACCATCAGAAAGACTGGAACTCCTCCGTATAAGAGATACAAATGAGGTACCATATTTCTTAACGTTGAACACTACCAGTTTGTTATGCCAGTAATTATAGAAGATGATTTTCGTTTAGGACCGTGTGCATGCCTATGATATTTATTGTATTTGGATTTAGAGGATAAGACGTGGACTCCTATATATGAGAGCTGAAGCACAAGGTTGCCGATTGCAGTAAACAACACTGTAAAGGTTTATGCACTTCACTATTCTATTCATTATTTGGTTATAATTTTTGTTTTATTTTATTCAATATTCTTTCATCCACGTGTAAAAATTTACCACCCCGCGGCGGAAAGAACCATGACAACATGAAAAGAAAAAAAAGGAAAGGAGAAAAGGTGTAGATACCACCTTTGTTACTACCCATAATTCATACCGTAAAAATAGATTGAACCAAAATTCAGTTGATATTGAAGTACAGATTCTTTGAATTTTTCATTTGCATGGCTTGCTTTCATAAAAGACTCTTGTGAATTTAATGCAACGTGATATGTATCCATATTTTCCTCTATCAATACACACTTGAGAGAAATAAAATACTTGTACTAAAAAGAATTATAAGAAGCATGACGACAAATCTCCCTCCAATCATTTGTCTAATCAATAAATTAACTTTTCTCAAATAGTTTTTTTATTAGACCTTTCATTGATTTACTGATTTTAGAATCCATCTGAATAGATTACGTACGTAGCACAATCATAATTTGCATAACTAATATGGAAAGACTTGATAAGTATTCAATACTATCATTTGTTCGACTGAATCGTTTGTAAGGGCATTTGTAGTAGTTTCCATTGTCTGTATTTTAGAGCATGAAGTGAAAAAGTCAGAGAAAATGATTATTTTAGTAGATTCTTTAAAATAGAGAATTTTGTATTTTAGGAAACAGACTTGAACAACAATGATTTTTTAAATTTGGGGAATATTATTTAACATCTGTATCTTTAAAAAATATTAAAATATTATTTTGGACCTACACATTTATTATTGTCCAATATTATTTAAACATATATGTAATATGAAATTATATTATATGTTTTATAATATATAAAATATCTTATATATTATGTTTAATAATATAGATTATGAAATATAATATAATACAACAATAAAGTAAATAATATTATTTAGTATATAGTACACATATATATATATATACATACATACACACACACACACACACACACACACACATATATAATATAATATTATATACAATACTGTTTATAATTATATAAAATATGATGAAAACTATATTAATTAATATAAACTAATTATATTATATAATTTAATATTATATTTTAATTACATTATATAAAACATAAATTTTTTGTATAATATATTCTATTATATTATATTTTATTAGGTGATACAATATAATATACTCCGTATGTTATGTTAAATTATATATTATATTTTATATTGTGTATCTACATACATACCTACATATGTGTGTGTGTGTGTACAGTACAATATAATTAAATAACATTATTATATATATGGTATAATATATGATCATAATTTTAATATATTATAATATTAATTGCATAATGTTATAATATTATGTAAAATATATAGTATATATTGGTATTTTAATATTATAACTTATAACATATACTACATTATAGAAATTTTTTTATAATATCTTAATATATTATAATATAACCATAAAATACATTTTTATGTAAATATATAAATTTTATAAGTACTATTCAATTATATAATATACTTAGATGTTATTTTAATGATAAATTAAAATAATATAATAAGGCTAGTATGAATATATATTAATATTGTAATATTGTGAATCTGTATAATAAGGAATCTGGTGGAGATTATTAAGAAATGTTAAAGAAATCTATATAAAATGTACTATTAAAGTAAAATAGAGAAATGTTAAGGGAAAGTAGTGCAAATGATCGTTTGATTGTAATTTATTAACGTACCATGGTATTTTTCTACCTTATTAAAGTTTGAAATAATGTAATTAGATTTTGCTTTTTTGGGTCAAAGTTGGACGAAATAATATAGTTAAATTCTGTTTTAAGTTTGACGTGATTTTTATTTTTAAAGGAAATAAGTTAACACTATGAGCTCCTTAGAAAATAAAGGTCCCATTTATTTTAGCTTATTTATAGAGATATTATGAATATTATTATTGTAATTAACATTACTAAAGTTTAAAAGCTTTAAAATTTAAACTAAAACTATGTATATAGCTACAAATTGTACTTGACAAGTTACAACACTAGTTTGTAATGGTTAGTTCTGGTAAATTCATTCAAGCACCAAAAAGAGACTAAACTGATCAATCTCCTCACTATTAATAGCGACCGAATATTTACATAATTTTGAAAAGAGTCGTCAATTGTAACAAAAGAAAGGAAGAATAAAATAAAATAAAAGAGCTGTTAATGAAAATAACACCACACCCTATATGCTTTACATAAAACAAAGTTTTTATAATTTAATAATGTCAGATTGCTTAAACTACGAGTTAATGCCATTTAATAATGTTGAATTAGCTTTTAAAGAAAGTTGTTAGTGAAAACAACACTCTTTTCTGTAAATGCCATCCAATCTAATAATGTTAAACAACGTATATAGATTAGCCTTGTCGATCGAGGAATTTAATTTAAGATTCATCCCACCGACTGAAATGGAACTGAACAAAGAGGTGGCTGTAGCTCAATCTATCATGTTGCTTCGGAATTTTTTTTTAAAAAATTACGAAATTCACTTTCGAAAATTTCCAAATATAGTATCTCCGCCCTACTTTTCAAGACTTAAGAACTATGATTATAATGTATTAATTTATTGATAAATTAACATGTGCAATTCTTTTTGTTGAACAAAAAATCCTCTCGTATATCATCTCAGTCAATCTAATTAATTTACTACTCCAAACTTGTCTTTTTATTATGATTTTAACTACTCTCCGGTACTCTCATTTCCTCGCGTGTGTATATATATATAAATATAGATAGAGAGAGAGAGAGAGAGAGGGGGGGGGGGGGGGGCGGAATTAACTAGGACTATGTATAACAGAAGTTCAATGGGCCATTTGATCAACAAAAAAAAAAAACTGAAAAGTTAGATTTTTAATATTTTATTTTCAAAAGTAATTTTAAAAAAAAAAAAGAAAAAGAAAGACCGGAACTGAGATCAGAATTGGTGGGTCTATCTGTTCATTCTATTTGTAGGTCCCTAGATTTAATGAACCTTTGGTTCTGAATATGCAGAATAGTTAATCCAAAAATTGTTGCTGACATAAAAAAAATACACATGTAGGAGTTTTGCTCCGCTTTAATCGGAGCGTTTGTAACTCAACTAAAGATTAGTTGAAGTCCACGGATAACCAAATCCTTATGTATTAGTTTTTCTATTTTAAAATTATATATATATATATATATATATTAATTGTTTTAAAATTAGAGATATATTTTTATTTTTAGATTATAAAAGTAATGGAGTTTCTTAAATAATATTTCAAAATTTCACTACTTCAATTAATTCCACTACATCCACTGCTTACTAATCTTTACCATAACTCTCACTACTATTAAACAATAATTATAAAAAATTGAAAAAGAAAAAATTAACTAAATCGACAAGTCAAACATTATTACTATTTACAATAACTAAAAATATATAAATTAATTTAATTTTTATAATTAATTTATACAAATATACAATTATGAAAAATAGAACCCGTATTTGGCACGGGTAACAAAAGTAGTTTCTTTAAAAGAGGAGATTTTATCTCTAATAATATATAATCGACTCTAATTAGGTTTTGAAAACTTTAGTGTTTCGTTTTTTAGTATAATTTTATTTTTCAATCATCTCATTTGTAACCATAGTAATTAAAGAAATCTTATCATTTTTTATCATCGTAATGAATTAAAGATCAACTAGCAACCATTACCACAAATAAAAAATATTAAAAAATCACAAAAATTTTCAAAATTAAACAATCGCAACAAAAAAAAACACATAAAAGATTAACAAGATAATCAACAATTAAATAATAGACCAAAATAAATTCTACAACAACTTATAGAAAGACCAAAAATAAAACACCACAATAAAATTACCAAATAAAAAAGAATAAATAAAATCATAAACTTTTAGATTTATAAATTATATTAAATTAAAATAAAGTAAAATATATACTTAGGCAATGTAAATTATTTTAGATAATTACATCAACTAAGAAAATAACTTCAACATATAATCAAATTAATGAAATAATAACTTCTTAACTTATATTTTAAAACAATAAAATCCGTCATCAATTTTAAAATTAATAAATATAAAACTAATGATTTTATAAACAATAATATTAATTATTGATCTTGTATTTTACACGACAAAAAATATTAAAAATTTAAAAATAATACATATTAAACTCAATATTTTTTATCAATTAAAAAAAACTTGTGTTGTGCGCGAGTCTGCAAATTAGTATTATACAATTACAACATCAAAAGAAAAAAATCTTTATTATTATGGATTATTGTGGTCATTGTTATTTTGTGTTCACGATCCGTCATCTTATAGTCTTTCTTACAAGGCAAAAGTTTTTTTTTTCCCTAGATATATTGTACTTCCAAAAAATAAACAGGAAGCCATACAATGTCATAAAAAGAAATTTGAAGTTCATTTCTTAATTGACTTTCTTATGGAACAAAATTTTGAAAGGAAAAGATACACCTGAAAGTTGCTGTCTTGCTGCTTGTGGTACTCCCAATGGAGCTGTGAAAAACAGTCGTCCTTTTATTTGTTTTTATCTGAATGTCTTTTACTCTTATGCACCAACAAAAAATCTCAACATTCGCTAGCAGGTCCCAAACCCAATTATAATGTACTGACCCAATATCTATACATAGAAAACATACATATGAACTGTACTATATTCCTTCCAACCCAAACTACTGTTGAACAGATAGAAGCTTCCCAACAAACTAGTAGCGAGCGATGTCAAGTCAATGAATTATGCACCAACCTTATAATTTACATATTAATTAAACTAAATATTTAAAATTATGCCCTCCATCAAATTATTCAAACGTTATCCTTTCATTGATTGGCAGATACACAAATTCATAATATTAGTCTTATTTCAAACAAAAATAACAATTTTATTAGTATTAGCTTTATTTATTAAGAGAAAAAATAATCATCCACCATGAATAATTTACTTTTCTCTAAACCCTACATTAACCTCGAGATGTTAGCATCAGAAGTTTCATTTTGAATAAAAAATAAAATAATCAACTGTTATGATGTTAGAGGATGTTGTAAGCCACCTAAAACATACCCTCTTTTGCATAATCAAGAAAACACCTAATTAAGACAAAAGAACTGTAAGCAGATTATAAATTTAATATTTGTCAAGAACAAAAAGAAGGTCACAAATGTGATGAATTTGTTACATTTTTAAAAAGAACAAGAAAATGTAATGTTCTTTCCATGTCCCTCATATAAGCCAACTAATTGTTAGGAATATTGGGGAGATCGCAAAGACATGACCTCTATTGTGTCCAAAGAAATCTTTGGTGAAAACAAAGCAGAATAACAATAACACCACCAGAAAAGCATATCCACCTCATGGTTTGTTAGTTTTTAGTTGTTAGCCCATCCATTCACCCAAAACACCCAACTCTCCTAACTCCCCTAAGCTCAAAACTACCATTAAGTGAAAGATAGAAAGAGAGAAAAAGTACTCTTTAAAGAAAATCTTCATAAAGAGATGAAACAAACATCAATGCCTGATTATTGCCTTCCACTCTACTCCAGTTCTTTAAGACACCTTTAGGATATCCATTCATCACTCTCCTTAATTCTCCAATGGATCAACAACTCCCATCCATCCCAATGGAGAAAACTGGCAAGATTTTCAGAAGATCAATCCACAGTTTTCTCTCAAATTACCAATATTTCACAAGCGCCGCGCTTCTTGCCTTGCCATTTTCAGCTTCACTTCTGATCTCACAACCACTGGTGCCTTCTTCTTCAATCCTACCCACAGTTCACAACAGGCTGCAGGCTGTATTTTATGCAGCAGGATTCCCACCATCATCACAATTCTTCACAATTCTCAGCCTAAAGCTGTCTGAAACCATAATCTTGTCAGTTCTTGTTCTTCCTTTCACCATTTCTTTCCTCCTCATCGCGAAGGCCTCAGTTATCCAAGCTCTCAACAGTCACCAAAAACCATCTTCCCAACAAAAGTTTTCTTCTTTTTTCTCCCTTTATGGTTCCCTTCTCCACACCCAAATTTGCAACTCTTTAGTCATTCTATCTGCGAACGCAACTTGCTTCTCAATTCTGCTTGTTGTTTTCAACTGTCTTGAAGGATTTAATCTACTATCATCTCCCAAATTAGTCCTTATTTTTTCAGCAACTGGAGCTGTTTTTTATTCCATCATTCTTGCCAATGCCCTCATTATTGGCAACTTAGCATTGATCCTATCCGGGATGGAGAGAAATGGAGGATTTTTTTCAATCTTCAAGGCATGTGTTTTGATCAAGGGAAGAAATTCAACAGCTTTGTCATTAGCTCTGCCACTCAACATGGGCTTGGCTGCAATTGAGGCTTTGTTTCAATATCGGGTTGTGGGGGCTTATTATCATACTGGATTTACAGCTCCATCAATGGTTTTAGAGTGGATGTTCATAGCATATTTATACTCCACCTTCATTGTTCTTGACACAATAGTCAGTTGTGAATTCTTCAAGAGCTGTAAAAGATCTTTTGGGCTTCAAGATCAATCCGATCGATACTCTTATCAGATAGAGATTGCAGAATCAGAAGATCAATGTAACTCTTCTGCAAATGTAAAGACTTTAGAAGACTTCCCTTGAGACTTCTTTGTGATTATTCCTTTTACTAGGTGATCCTACAATCATTCATTTGACTTGGAGAGGTTAATAATGAAGTTGTACAAATAAAAACAGATAAGTCAAGAAGTTGTGGTACAAAAACTTGTACGAGGAGAAAGGGCAAAATGGGCAAGGCAGAGAAAGAGAACAATGTAAGATATTTAGACGCTCCTTTCTTGTAGATTTTGATGTTGTCTTACAATGAAAAAATATTGCAAAGGTTATTGTATTCAGTTTGAAGTGGGTTTGTAATGAAAATTGCAATGCCACAATACAAGCCGAAATATTTCCGTTCTTTATTTTCTATTAAGAAAAAATGATCAGTCCATAGTCTTCCTTTTCTTGGAGTTAAATCTCATTGTTCTAATTTGCTCAATTGTGGATTGAACTACACATGGATATTTCAAACACGGTCATATTAGAAAACTTGGCCAAATTGACACATGATTTTGTGCAAAAATGCCACCCTGGATATGCTATGTGACAAAATAATATAACAAGTTAAAAGAAGTAGGTCTAATATAATCAATCACTCATCAATCCGATATGGTATCTATATTAAACCGTAGCTGTCAATAGATTAGTTAGGAGCACTGTCCTAGTAGCTCAATTATTTAGATAGCGTATTAAGAGTGATGCACATCCCACGAAGAGGCACCAAATTTTTTGAATTTTACCCTTATTACTCTCTTTATTGCGACATGGATGTAGAGGGACATGATTATTTAAGGATAAAAAGGTAAATAAACTCCATTCCGAGCTTGTTCGGATATTGTCATCGGTGTCCATAGCATTTTTGTTGTAATAATATTACGTAGTTGTATTGTGCAACCATGTAAAAGTAAAATACTGGGTTATATCTGGATAAACTTATCATCTAACAATTAGTCTCTTTTGCATATATATTCCAAAATATCCTTATGGCAATACGACTTAAAAGCAGAGCTTTATTTGATTTGTAACCTCTTTGCATTGCAAGTTTGTCGTTAAAACAGATTCTTATTTTTATTTTGATAAAAGAATTAAAGGTATTCGAGTTTCAACATGGTGGGTAACTAGCCCTTTTTGCGTCTTTTCTTCACATTCAACCACCAATTTTGGCACCCTCTTTTATCTTTTAGGTAACTAAATAATGTTGTGGCACTTTCGCAATACAAAATAACAATTTCAGAAACTCTTCAATGCTTCTCGATAACTGTTTGGCATAATTTACATCTAAGTGATACCCTTTTCTGTTCCATCATGTCAAATTCATTTTTTGTCCAACTATGCAATGCCCCATCACTCTTACTTGGCTTTCCTAGCATTATCAGAGTTGCATTGGATTTTATTATACGTCTTTTACTTGAATCAGATAATATCTAACGTGCAATGTTTGCATGGTTGCCACAAGTTTAAAGAGATGCATAGCTGGAACAATCATCTGTTGCCTAAAACAATCGAACATATGCGTAGTTGTTACAAATTCAAGGGTCACCAGTTTGTACAATTTAGGGAATATATATATAGAGAGAGAGATTTAAGTAAGTGCTAATAAAAACAGCAGCAAACATTAACTTGATATAGAAAAATGAAAAGAGAAATTGAGTCCCATAATAAATGTATAGACTGAACAAGTGGAAGACAAGATATACAAGAGCGCGCATACTTTGGGTGTAGTTTAGTTGTACAATTTGGAGTGTTCCCCGGCCATTGGTCACCGGCCATTCAATCGATTCATAAAGCTCGTGTCTGAAGTGTAAGGTAAAGAAAGTACCTATTGACAAATTAGCTATATGCAGTTACTTTTATAATCACAAACTTACACATATACGTGCGTACATGTATATGGCGAATGTTGGTTAAACACACACTCGGCTATTAAAAGGAGTAGATGATTTTTTTTAATAATTATCATCCGCTCCTTTAACAGACGAACGTCTTAGTTTCAACTAACACCAACAATGAACCGTTTGTGTGTGTGTGTGTGGACACACACAAATGTCATGAACTCATGTCTCATAATTCAAGCCACGCATTTCTATGTATGTAGTATTACATCATTAGTCTGAGAAATCATGTGAAACTTTGTTAATATGCATGTAGGTCATATTAGGACTATGAAGAAACAATGCAAGGATGATGAAACCGCCAAGTGAAAAGGGAAAGTACTTGAAACTTTTGCGACACTATTCTTCTGGAACTATGTCTATTGTCTAGTAGAGATTGGGTAGGCCGAAATAGATGGACTTTCATTGGAAAGAAATATACAAAATAATATTCTTCCTATTTGTGCCTATTAAAGAAGAAAAAGAATGAAACATCATTCACAAAACTTTTTACCACCTCTTTGAATTCTGTGAATAGCAGAGTGCTGAACGGAAATTTCATGCGATCATATTTCTCAGCAGTGAATGCTGGTATGAGCCTTGTACAAGGGATACCGCTCTATCGACAATTAATTTACATCATTTTGCAGTACCATGATTCCATTTATCGTGTTACCCGCAATTCCCAAAAGTCATTCTTCGCAAATTACTTGAGACCAACGGCACTTTCCATTTTCTTTCCATGTTTCTTACCTGCTAACAAAAAACTATTAGTGAAATAGCCAGTTTGATTGTTATCAACTGTGCAAGTTTCTTTTGGATTTCTTGGATAACTGGAAATATAAGATTCATATAACTTTCAGTCATTTGTCTTGAAGAGTTTGTGGTGGGGAATACCATCAAAGAAACCTCTACTCTCACCAAAGCAAGTGATGTATCATAAAAAATTAAAACTTGATAATTTTATTGCTCTAGCAATATCTATCCCTCATTCATGTGAAACACAATAGGGCTTCCGGTTCAAGACATCTCCAAATAATTACTTAGTTAAGTTTGTATTAAGAAATCATCAGCAGATCATAAAGCTATTGCTATTTGCCAGTTCAGGGGTAGGATGGAAACATACATAAACATATTAGTTTGCATTGCAAATTAATTTACCTCTTTGGAACCATGTTCTTCGAACTGCCTGGCGGATCTGGCGCTCATGCCGTCGTAAAAGTTCATCGACCTTGTGGGATTGAGATAACAACGGTCCGGAAAATTCTACCTTCTCCTCATGATCCTGATAAACCTGACCAGGTCAATCTTGAATAGGTTAACAAAAATCACTTACTGAAAAGAATACTATACATTTGATTCTCTTAACCAGGACATAATATTGAAGTAGTCGGTGAACAGCTATTTGAAAATTAATTTTAGACATTTAACAGTCTATAGTTTGATGTGAATTTCTTTTGATTAGTGGTCAAAAAGGAGGCAAAGTTTCTGGCTTAAATCAAAATATTTATCGCTACCACAAAGTATGCCCAAAAATTGAATTCAGCTTTCAAGGTACTTTTGGCCTTCCCGACGGTGACATTTCATTTGAGTTCAGCACAGAAGAAATAATGTAGATATGGCTTCTAGTGACCAGTCACAGATCTTACCGAAATGAATCTCTTTGCAGCCATTTCTTCTCTTTGATAAAGTGCTAGTGACAGTTCTTGTGAGTGGTATCCATCCGAAGCATCAAAGGAATCAGGTCGCTCCAATTGAGACCAACCTTTTATCATTGAATGCTTTGCCAACTCATAGGAATCATATCCTCTAGAATTTGTAAGACTTCCATGCAAGATTTCAGCATTTTCATGACGTCTTGACTCAAGGTTACAGCGTGACTGTAGTGCACCAGAAGGTTCAAGCATGAGACTTCTTGAACTAGACCTACTGCGAGACGATGCAGATGAATCATCTAACCGTCGTTTTGCCCATGCAAAACCACTTGACCCAGAAACTTCTAATGGCCCTGAATAGGGAATGTCCCCTTGAGACGCATTTTTTATATGGGAAGCTTCTTCCTTCAAATCAATAGATGGCTTCTTAAGTGGCTTCAAACCTACAACTACGTCTCCTTTTTGGTTATCTGCACCACTTCCCTTGATTTTGTGAGCTGTATGAGTTCTGGTTGGCAAATTCTGTTCAAGTAAAACAGCTAGGTATAAGAATAAGCTTTGCCATGAAACTAGAAGGAAAATTACACAATACAAAGGGAAGTCAGAGTAATATCTAAGCATAACGTTTGCTAACTTATAGATATTCAGAATAAACTATTTATCCTGACAAACGAGAGAGTTAAGATAAAATAATATACAGACCTCTTCCGGTGCCAATTTGCTGATGTTGTTCTGTTTTCTAGTTAACTTTCTTGTCGTTTCAGGTCCACGTGATCTTCCACTAGGCCTTTTCCTGAAAAATCAGGATAAGTTCATCTTAGATTTAGAAATGTAATATTAGTACAAATGAAAAGGTTTCAAGAATAAACAGTTGCACAACCAAACTACATTGGATTTTTTAAATGTTCAGGCTTATTTTAACAGACTCAAGATGTCGAACCAATTAGTATTAAGAAGCTTGTATAATTGCTAGAAATTCAATCTGCCTATCAAGCATTACATACTACATAAAATCACCAAAAATGACCTTCCCCCCACACTCCGACTCAAAACCAGGAAGAAATATAAATATACAAATAAGTAAATTAATAAATATAATTCACCTTGCTGCTTCCTCACGGTGCTTTGCATCAATTTCTTTACTTGGGGGATACTTTGGCAAGCTTGAAGGATCACATGCATAAGGCTTTGTAGTGAAGTACTAGAATAAAATAAAAGTAAGCGTCACACATAACAATCTTAGTAAAGTGAATTTCCAGAATAAGTATGAAAGTGCAAAGTTCTGTAGCGAATATAATGGTGTATGGCAAGAGAACAATAATGCCAGTCTAACTGATCAGAAATAACCAACTTCTGTATTACATCCATATCATGCAACAAACACCTCAATAAGGAGATCGACACTTGTAATCAAACCAACAATAAAGTATTCTCTGTTTGAATACCTCGGCTGCAAGAGCAGAAGAGGCACTGCCACGTTTACATGGTTCAACAGAAAGTAAAGTATCTATAAGATTCACAGCAGTTTTTGGTAGCTCTTTGAAGGACTCCCAGAGGCAGCTCTCATAAGGATGTTGTGGCTTAAATAGAGTTGCATGAGGAAGCTTAGACTTTTTCCAGTAATCATCAGGCGGAGACCCACAAAGCTTGAAAATTTTATGCAATTGTTCAACCTGTAGTTAGAAAAGAAAGAACACTTCGTAAGAACTTCAAGTATGATTTTGTGGCACATGATATGGTATTCATGTTTAGGTACAATACTAACTAGTAAAAGAATATCTGTTTTACACTATTCTGTGACTGTTATGTATATAATTGTACGTACATATTTAACTAACTGATAGATAATTGTGAAAGAAAGAATTGACATTTGGCAGGGTACTCTATGAGATGCTAAATTGTCCAGAGCCATCAGATTCAATCAATATCAAATAAACTAAATATAAAACCAAGATGACTGCCCTGACTATTGTAAGGCTAATAAGTTCACCCTATACAGGTTTTGAGGCTAAAGTTGTAAGTTGATGTGGTAGGAGTGAGTGTGAATTGAGAGTAGCATGAAATCACTATATATGTATTATATATTTCTGTGGGTGTGTATGAACTATAAACTATGCTCTGAGGTCACTACCTCAGTTCTTCCTTGTAGGATAGGATTACCAAGGAGAAGTTCTGCAAATACACAGCCAACACTCCAAAGATCCACAAATGTTCCATAATCAGTAGCACCCAGCAAAAGTTCAGGGGGACGGTACCATAAGGTGACAACTCGACTAGTTAGCGGTTGCCTGTTCCCAACAGCACAAAAGTTTGCCAAGCCAAAATCACCCACTTTTAGAACTCCTTCGTTATTTACCAAGAGATTGGCACCTTTAATGTCTCTATGCATTACGCCTCGAGAATGACAATGTTCAAGTCCAGATAACAATTGTTTCATATAACATTTAACCTGATAAAATAATAAACCAAATACTCGTATATAAGAAAAGAAATTTTGGGGAAAGAAGTGCAAGGAGACATTACAAAATGAACAATTTGAATAATTCTGTTATATGCATGCAAGTAATTGTTTGAAAAACAATCAATTGCTTTCATAAATTTTGTCAGCGTAAATATTTTAGTTTCTGGGTTGCACTCAGAGACACATTAACATTGTGGTGGCACTTACTATTGGAGAACTACAAACCAATATTTCCAGTTTCAGTAAAATGAAAGGTGACATTAAATCTTCAATGAGATGTCCAGACAACTTCACAACCTTCAAAACTATAAATCAACTTTTGAAAGAGAGCGAACCTGTGCTTCACTAAATTTAATGTCAGGGCAAGACACGAGTCCAGATATATCATGTTCCATATACTCAAACACAAGGTATATGCTACATGATAACCTTGATGTAACTATTCCCTCCAATTTTATGATATTTGGATGATCAAGCCTACGCAGAATCAAAATTTCCCTAGCCATAAACCGGACACTTTCGGGCTCAAAGTTGTCAAATCGGACCTTCTTCAAAGCAACTATCTTTCCACTTTCAAGATCACGTGCTCGGAATACGCTGCTGTATGTGCCTTGTCCAATCTATAAAAGCATCATTGAAATGTTTCAATATGTAAATTAACAGAAAATCTAGAGGTTAAAATTAAAGATTAAATGTATACAGTTCAAGCACGGTGTTACAAAGAAGATCTTTGATAGTACAATTTCCAAATCAAATCCACGCAATGCATTTGATGGAGGACAACAGTATAAAGTAGCTCTGTCCATTGTAAGTAATTGACATGGTAATGAATCAATTTATGTTAGAAATTTGCCAATATTTCAGAAGCAGCCTTATGATATCATCAGAACGAGACTCTGCCGCTAAAACATTGAAAACTCTCCAATACCTGCTGATTCTAACTTATCGTATTACAAGAATGAGCATACAAATGATTAGAGAAGTGCACATTTACGAGTGTTGGGCATGGACTTGATTGCAGCTAATGATATTCCAGAACTAATAAATCTTTTAAGAGGCGATGAATAGAGCTACTGATAACAGGAAGAACACAAAATTTCCATTTCCTAGATTGAAGGTTCTAGAGCTCAGCAAAGTATGCTATCTTCCCACACCACATACATATTTTTTCGATAGCTTCTCAATTAATTAAAAACCATGGACTTGATGAAAGGAATTTACACATAACACCAGAATACTTTAACGAGCAATCAACTAAATGTAAATAGTTAACTTTAGCTTATTATGTCTATATTCATAAAAGCACCTTATCAATTATGATTCTTGAAGGAAAAGAAGACTTTCTATAATATGAAGGGCACGAAAGAGCAATATGAATAACAAAACCATCACACTGTACTTTTCACGATTTATTTATCTTTAATGTCATTTTTATTTTTGTTGGGTAAGAATCAACTAAGATAACTGTGACCAGTGGCATTTATACAACAAATATATGCTATAATTAAACATGTTAGCATAAGCAAATGTATCAACCTTCTCCAATTTTTCAAATGAGTCAGCTTTAAGGGGAACCCAACCCTGAATAGCTTCACCAGCCACTGCACTGAGCCAAGCCGGCCAACCTGCAGCAACCTGCTCTCCTTCCACATACTTCTGCAAATTCCCCAACCTAAAACTCACTGACTCACTTGCTCCACCGTTAGAACTCGCCCTTCCTGACTCACCCAACTCACTGCCACTCAACCCCGAGTCATTTCTCTTCTTTTTCTTCTTCTTGTTCTTCTTCGCCTCCATTTCCACTACAAACCCATCAATCCTCCCTGTGCTCCGACCCGAACCTGTCCCGACATTGTCCCGAAATACGCCGGAGTGATCGACCGCCGGCGTTACCGAAACCGCTTGCTTCGAAGTCGCACAACCCATGAGAGACCGAACAGTCACCGAAAGAGTGTCATCATAATGGGTCTTAAATCAAACCAAGATCGACCCAGAGCAAGATTCGGGTCAATCAATTCAAATCTTGACCTGGGTCAAGCTGAATCTCAAGTTGCAGAAAAAATTCCACAAGAAAAAGGTTCATATACGTGTGCTTCCCGCAGTCATTACTGTCACATTCATATTTCTTTCTCCTCTGCGACAATTGCGGAAGGTGGAGAAGGTAGAGAGAGAAGAGAGAGAGAGAGAGAGGGGGTGGGAGACGAACTTTAATGGGTTGGGAACAGAATTTAGCGAGATCAACGGGGAAATATAAAATCGACGCTGTAATACCTGTGACTTTATATGTACTGGTTTTATATCTGTATTTTGTTAGAAGTACGTTAGAATGTAAGCAGAGAAGAAAAATACATAATAAAACAATGAAAATCGCAGTAGTCTATTTATCACTTGACTTTAGTGAATTTTGTCTACAGATTTTAAATTCTTTGAATTTGTTTGTATTCTTAGAAAATACACTAGAAGTGTGTATTTAACCATTTACAAAATTCAAACTGTTCAAACTGGAGGAAACAGGCAAAGAAAGAGGGGCACAAAGGCTGGCAATATTTAAGAAAGGTGAGGCCCACCCCTTTTATGATGAAGTGGGTGAGAGAGAGACGCGAATATGAATCTGGAGGGCATTTTAGGTAGGTGGGTGTTGACTAACCCATTTTTATTCGTTTTTTTTTTTTTTTCTATATGTGGATTATTTGGAATGGTTCAAACTTGGGCGGAGTCGCATTTGATAGTGATCATATATTGGGTTAGTGCGGTCCATATAATAATTTTGAATTTCAAACTGAACTAATTTTCGGTCGTATGTTAAAAAAATTAATTCTCATCTAGCTTTGCATGTTATAACTTTTTTTATAAAATTTATGTTACTATATTTCTTAATATTATTGTATAAAATATTATTAGTTGTGCAAAAAAATTACACGGTACATAATAATATAATTCATTAAATAATAATATTGACATAATAATATTGTCTCCGATAAGTACATAAACTGCACAGAAATAATAAAAACATGCAAAAATTAGATGAAAATTATTTCATTTTTACGGTACCCATCGAAAATTTTGTACTTGAAATTTATAACGACAAGAATTTGGTCATGAACTTGAGTTCAGATGCATAAGCAGAAAAATGTTGAAGTTGAGTCATAATAACAATTGTGAATGCCTTCTGCCCTCTTGGTTGGTAGTTGGTAATAATTTAATAAGGTTAGTTTAAATTCAAAAAATATTGTTGTCAAATTGAGAGTTTGAGTTTTTATAATTTTTCATACTTTGATAAGTGTGTTTATATTTTCTTTTTTAACCTTCTCTAATTCAGAGTTGGTGTATATGAAGTAGTACTTATGTTTCAAATCAAATGTGGATTAAACTTTTAAGTATATCTTGATATCTCTACTAATTTTTTAATACTTTTTTTACAATTATTATAAGTTGTATGATATAACTTTATTGTGAGAATCGCATGTTCTTATTTTAATTATAACATTTTGTTTATAGTAATTTTTTAGTTGAATTCGAAAACTAGTAAAAATACAAAGATTTGGTATAATCTTTTATCCGAGCAATTACAAATTGAATCGGAATGCTTTTATTCCGTTTACAGCCCTAGGCCGAGCAACATGTTGACATATACATTTCTATAAATTAATAATTATCAAAAAAGTAGTTCTGAAAATAAAATTATCCTGCCACCATATAGCTACACTAAACAACCTTACACAACAACAGATTGAGGAAAAAGGGGAATGATTGATTAAAGGAGGGGAAAAAGTAAAAGCACAGGGAAAAGTGGAAAACTAAAAAGATGAAAAAGGAATATAATGAGGAGCACTTGTAATTTGTCTTTCACATTTTCTTATGCATGCTACTTTTTTCCAGTTGCTACTCCCAACATCCACCATGCATGATCCAACCTCTGTTTATTTTGGATCCAAGAAAATTATCAGATTAGGACCACAATTCAAGAGTATGACACATTGACTCTAGTTTTTGAACTCTTTAACATGAATTAGTGGAGTTGTTTGCAATATACTCCCACCACTTTTTAATATATATTGTCTTAATTTTTTGATATTTTTTTTAAACGTTGTTCTCACGTTTCAAGATAAATTGAAAATCTTTTTCTCCAATGTTATCTTTAATAAATATTACCATTAGAGTAATGAATTAAGAAAATTTTTAAAATATTAGTGATAAAATTTATAACCTTTTAATATTTTAATCATTTCCTTAATTTATAAAAAAAAATCCTTAAACAATATGTATTAAAAAATGGAGTGAGTAATTAATTTTGCTAAGGTGTAAGCATGAAGACTTCAACTCCTTAAATGGAAAAGCCCCTTTTTTATTTTGAGTTAAATATATAAAAATACCCTCAACTATGAGTAAATTTTATTTTAGAGACTTTTTTTTTTTTTTTACAATTAAAGAATTTAACTATGAATTAATTCTATTTTAGTACCATTATTTTATTTTTACAATTAAGGATTCAACTATAAGTTAATTTTCACTTTAAGAATCGTTTTTTTAATTTTTACAATTACGAGATTTCATATGGTCTAAAATTTGATGAATCAAAAACATTTTTTAATAAGAAAATATCTTTTTTATTATTATTTTCTATGAATTACTCAATTTTTAATGGACATATCCAGATATTTTTATTATTCGTTGACGACAAGTCAATCAAAGTCATTAAATAATGAAAAATATAATTAAAATTGATCAATTGAAAAAAAATAATAAAAAAGACTCGGTTTAAAGAAAAATAATAAAAAATTGACTCAATTTTCTTTAAATTGAGTTAGTTTTTTTTTACTAATTTTCTTTCAATTACATAATTTTAATGATATTTTTTTAATTCATGAATGACTCTAATTGACTTGTCATCATTACACATCATCAAATAATAAAATTTGTGGATATGTCTATTAAAAAATGGATAATTGAAAGAAAATAATAAGTAATTTTGTTTTTTCATTAAAAATACCTTTAACACATCAAATTTTACATCATATTTAAAAAACATAATATTTAAATCACTTAATTGCAAAAAAATAAAAGAATGGTACATACAATGGAAATTAATGCATTGTTGAATTCCTTAATTATAAAAATTAAAAGACCGGTCACTAAAGTGAAAACTATTCATAATTAAATCTCTTAATTGCAAAAATTTTTAAAAAATGATCCTTAAAGTGAAAACTAGTACATAGTTGCGGGTATTTTTTTTAAATAATTATCCATTTTATTTTTTTATGAAAAGTTTAGATTATAGGTTGCTCTTTTAGTATAAAGTCAGGACATGTTAACGGTCTCTTTCAAGGTTTATAAATGACTAGTAAAACAACAAATGACAAGCCGATCATGTATTTGGGTCAAAATTCCACTCTAGTGCTATGATTTTTGGATGATACCATTCCAATGTTATTATGTATGTAATTTATCTTTTCTACCCTTATTTATTGTATCATTTCTCTCTTTTTCCTTTTCCATCTCTACACATGTTCTCTATCTTATCTCTATCTCCAACACATCTCTTGTTAGAGTGTATGCCCTAGTGGCCAATTATGTAATGATTGTGACACTATATTTATGATATGGTTTTGGTTAAATGATAATTTCTTTTATTATATTTTATTTACTGCGTTATATAAATGTTAACATAATAAATGTCCTTAGAAGAATGATACTAGTTATATGGTTTCAAGTATGTGATTTGAATATGAGATCATATAAGTATGTAATGTATCATTATTCTTAAATATCCCTAGTCAAGTATCATTGTCAGCGGGACAACAATAATACATTGAGACTAGTATGTGATTAACTGATGGCCATATCTCATTGGTCATAAATATATACGAGATATATTAAGTTGATACATAGGTACATGTTAGAGAACATAGTACTGGACAGACCCACCATGAGAATTCTACATGGAGCGTTATGCTATGTGTCATAAGTAATTCTCATAGTGACAATGATGTAATGGTCCTTCGACCTGAAGTCATGACATTTCTACATAAGGAGTTATGCGTTTTGACATTATCAAAAGTCACCTTTAACCGGGTGGATGATAAAGGTGATTGTTGGATGCATAATGAGTTATGTGAGAATTGGGAATGATGTAGATGGAATTTAACCCTCCTATAAATTAGGGGTGATATCTATAGGCCTCTTGATTGAGTGAAACTATAAAATGCATGACCATGCTCAAATAGAGATTTGTTTCATATAGTTTACTCATTGATCAAGAAAACTAAGATTAAATTATGAAGAGGATGACACATCCATGCCTTGAATTTAATTTTAGATATCATGGTTAAAAGGATTAAGTTACATTGAAACATTGGTCGCGAAAGGTAACGTCGAATCTATGACTTTATTAGTACTTGGGTAACAGTGATGTATTACTAGATGCCGCTCACTGTTTATAATTTTATAATATGATTTAAAATTATTGCCAACGTAATAATAACCTACAGGGTTACACACAAATAACATTCGTCAA
>CM025785.1:16306340-16327049 GCA_014636745.2 Centella asiatica
TTGACGAATGTTATTTGTGTGTAACCCTGTAGGTTATTATTACGTTGACAATAATTTTAAATCATATTATAAAATTATAAACAGTGAGCGGCATCTAGTAATACATCACTGTTACCCAAGTAATAATAAAGTCATAGATTCGACGTTACCTTTCGTGACCAATGTTTCAATGTAACTTAATCCTTTTAACTATGATATCTAAGATTAAATTCAAGGCATGGATGTGTCATCCTCTTCATAATTTAATCTTAGTTTTCTTGATCAATGAGTAAACTATATGAAATAAATCTCTATTTGAGCATGGCCATGCATTTTATAGTTTCACTCAATCAAGAGGCCTATAGATATCACCCCTAATTTATAGGAGGGTTAAATTCCATCTACATCTTTCCCAATTCTCACATAACTCATTATGCATCCAACAATTACCTTTATCGTCCACCCAGTTAAATGTGACTTTTGATAATGTCAAAACGCATAACTCCTTATGTAGAAATGTCATGACTTCAGGTCGAAGGACCATTACATCTTTGTCAATATGAAAATTACTTATGACACATAGCATAACGCTCCATGTAGAATTCTCATAGTGGGTCTGTCCAGTACTATGTTCTCTAACATGTACCTATGTATCAACTTAATATATCTCGTATATATATCTATGACCAATGAGATATGGCCATCAGTTAATCACATACTAGTCTCAATGTATTATTGTTGTCCCGTTGACAATGATACTCGACTAGGGACATTTAAGAATAATGATACATTACATACTTATATGATCTCATATTCAAGTCACATACTTGAATCCATATAATTAGTATCATTATTCTAAGGACATTTATTATGTTAACATTTATATAACGCAGTAAATAAAACATAATAAATTATCATTAATCAAAAACATATCATAAATATAGTGTCACAATCATTACATAATTGGCCACTAGGGCATACACTCTAACATCTTTAACTTCAGTGACATAACAAATTCCGAGGATTTGCATAGTTGTGCTTATAAATTTCACAAGGCTAAGTTTGTTAAGTTATCTATTCCTAAGTTACAAATAGGCAATTACCAAACCCAACAAATTGTTAGATCTGAGATTGTACTAGAAATTGTTGATGTGTTATATAAATATCAGCAAATAAACTGTAATTAGTTTTGTCTAAGTATTATTCTCCGACAGTGTAAACTGTTTGTCGGTGGATAATAAATAGACCGATGAATTTATCCTTCGATAGTGAAAATGTATATCAGTGGATAATCAGAGGATAAATCCTAAAGCAGTCAGTCAAAGGATGATTCTGTTCCTTAGTGGATAAAATATTCGTCAGAGGATAATTTGCATCAAAGGATAAATGGCTATCGACAGATAAAATGTTCATCAACAGATAAAGTTCTTCATTAGCAGATAAATTACCATTAATAAACAAAGTTCTTCATCAACAAATAAATGACCATCAACAAATAAAATAGTCATCAGCAAATACAGAGTTATTAGAGAAGATATTGAAGATGACGTGGACTAGAACACATCAAAGTTTAAACACAGTAAGACTTGCAGTTACATATAATAAGATGACCAAGATCCATAACAGAGTCACAATCAAAATTGACAAGGTTGGGAAACTACTCTGTAAAAGTAGGGACATCGCATTACTTATTAGTTCATCTCAATACACAATAGATATTGATAAATATCTTTATTCATAGAAATATATTTTTACAGAGCAGAGATGAGAACTTGTTCAAAAAGGAACAGAGAAGCTGTTGAAAAACCGAATAGAGCAAAGATAAGAAGTTATATAGAAAATATACAAAAAAAACATCATTACATTACATAATAGAGCACTAAGATTTACATAGGGAATATTAATCAGTTCATTCATTCTAATAACGCAGCAAAATCTGAGAGATTTTGAGTAGCAAGTTTTTAGAACTTGAGAAGTTAGGAATTATTTTCTAGGTTGCAGTTGTTTATCATTGTACATATTTAAGAAGTAGATATCAATAATTTTTGATTACCAGATTGTATTTTAAATTTAAGATCAATAAAAGTCATTTTTTATTGATTGATATAATTTGTCTTTTTTATTAATTATATAATTAATTTACAAATTATATCTAAGATCTTTACATTGGGCGAGAAATCCAAAATTTGTATTCAACTTTCCCCATCTACAAATACTCATCCGGGAATAACAAATTTTATCATGTTGTTTTAGTTGAAGTAGTAGTGATGTTGGAGTACATCCGTCAGTAACATTACCAAATTTATTTGTAACACTAATAGATTTTTTAGAAAATTTAGCAAGTGTCTTAGTAATTTAAATAAAACTGTTAAAATTTTTAAAATTTAAAATTATTATTATTTATTCTTTTTATTATTGCTGAAACATTACTGGTAGCTTTTGTAAATTCCTCAATAAATTTACTAGATCTATTACTAATTTTAACAAATTTGTTTGTAATTTTAACAAATGTATTATTAATTTTATCTAATTTATGACGGTGCTAGCTTAAGATTATGGCTGTGGTGTTTAATGGTTGAAATTGGTAATGATTACGGTGGTAATAGTAATGAAGTACTAATGGTGATTGTGACATTGTTAGAAGGGTGATGATTATGATGGTGGTTATGTTGACATTAGTGATGAAGGTGATAGCAGAACAAGTAGACATTTTTTTCTAAGTATCATCATCTTTTTTAGTGATGAAGGTGATAGCAGAACAAGTGGACATTTTTTTTTGCAGCATCATCGTCCTTTTCTTCTTCTTCTTTCCATTTTGTTCATATTTATTAGACAAATGACATTGATGTTTTCTGCGTTGTATGTAATTTCACAAGTTTATTTGTAATTTTAATAGGTTTTCTAGTTATTTTAGCAAGTTTGTTAGAAATTTTAATGAAATTATTAGAAATTAATAACATAGTTATTAATAACATTAACAAACTTATAATGATGATTGTAATATGCTATGGTGGTAGTGATAGTTTGATGGTTGTGTTTTCTTCTTCTCATTATCATTTTCTTTTCTTTGTCTTTGGTTAACTAAAATGTGGTTGTGGTGTGACATTGTATATAATAACATAGATTTATAGATCCTATAGGTTATGATGACAATCACACAAATATGATACAATTGTAAATAGGCATGTTAATATTACTAACTAACTTGTTAATATTACTAAAATTTTTGTCGATATTAATAAAATATTTGTTAACATTACTAAAAAAATTGTACTGATATAGGTCACCGGCGGTGGCCAATAAATGAAGTGGTAAATGCAATATTTGCTTAATTAATAATAATAATAATAATAATAATTAAATATTCAATGAGGGTAAACATAGAAACAATGTGACAAAAATATTTGGATTGAATGATTAGAAAAGTACGTCACTTTGATGTATTTAGGTCTTATATTGTGACCCATATGTCATTCTTTAATAGTAATAAGAATACGTGGTGAATTTTATTGATTGAATCAAACTTCTTTTGTCAAAAAAAATACTTTTACTAAGATCGATTGCTCACTGGACTTTGTATAGGGTTTTACTATCTCAAATCTGGAAGTTGAACACGTTAGAGTGTTTTGTGGAAAAAAAAGAAGAAAAGAAAACGATGTTTGGTCCCAAAAGGAGCTACTGCAGTTTCATCTCATTTGGCATCACTGCTAATTAGCATCAACTTAGAAGTCTTCTTCATGGAAAAAGGGGTGTTAACCAAAGAATGTCGTGAGAAGTTTCACCCACCTTTAAAGATTCTTTTTTATTTTTTATTTTAATAAAACCGACAATTGTGTTAAACCATACGGAGCACTACTGTTTTTTTTCCCCTTTCAGTTAACTGTGTTAAAAACGTAAAAACAACTCAAATCTAAGCCATTATTTGGAGCTACTTACTTTTTAACTTTAAAGTTGATGACTCTTCAAGAAGTAAGATTTTCTTACTTTATATTTTTAAATTTTAGGTTAGTATAATAGTTAGACTTATTTGCCACATAAAGTAATTTTTGAATTTTAATCGCCTTACGACGAGGAGCAAGTATTTTTGTCTTTCACTTGTTTATTTTCTATATATTATTCCATAACTTAAGTGCTTATTGTTCTGACTACCTCACTTGGGGAGAATTATTATGGAGTTTTGCGGTATACCTCAAGACTTATCACAACAAAAAATTAATTTTTAATCTTAATCACTAAATTAACTTTGATATTCACAACACCTGAATTTAATTATATAATCCTCCGTAATCATCCCCTTTCATCTTATAATTCAATTATACTATGAAATTATTCCATAAATTTGAGGGATTTTCTTTTAAAGAGAGTAATTATTGACATTCAAAAATCATTTAACACAATATCTAAAACGAGAGACAAATATGATTTACTTTGACGTAAAATTGAGTGACTCATAAAATTTCTTGTTATTGAAAATTGAAGTAAAGTTTTTTACTTTTAATTACTCTGTAGTGGAATATAATAATTTACATGAATAATATTCTTGAATAATTTTTTATACTTTTATATCTTTATAAATTCATCTCATAAATAAAATTATAACATTCATAAATAATCATACATTAAATAATAAAAGAATTACTACATCAATTTTAAAATGTACGACGTTTGACTTTTTTCACGTAATTTTAGGTGAAATTTAATACATGTTAAATATTTTACATAATTGTAATTTTTATATCATATTAATTTTTATCTAAAATATTTTTAGTTTTTAATTTTTATTTAAAAAAATAAAATACTAAATATATATTAAGTCTTATCTAAAAATAGGTATAAAAAATTAAATGTTATACATTCCAAAACGGAGGGAGGGAGTAATAATCTTGGAATGAAGACAGCAAAAAACATCGAGCCCATTTGCGGGGTTATAATATAATTACGATGCATTCTTTTGAGCAATATGCATGTGATAGGCTTTACCGAACCATGTAATTATTATATTCAATCAAGGCATGGTATCATCACTGCTTCCCATCACCATATCAAGATTTAATCGTCGTACGTAACTCACTAGATTAAAGTAGTCCTTGCTTGCAAACACTCCGGCCAATTAATCAGTGGAGTTTTTTCAGCGTCATTTTACTATTTCGTAAGATTCAAAATAATTATTATTTTAATTCAAAATTAACAAAAATATAACAAATTTTATAGAAAATTCAATAACTATAAATTTTAATAAAAGTTTTATTTTATCCTTCATAGAAAATATAAATAAAAGAAAGAGTAATTGAAAAATTAATTTCATTGATAAATATATGATCGAGAGACACTAAAGTCAATTTAAAAAAAAATTAAATTCACAATCTTAAAACGTGAAAGTGATTAATAATATAAAATTTTAAACTTCTACTAAAGTATCTATTATTAAGAAGTATATAAATTGTGTTTCCCAAATGTGTATAAAATCCTGGGTTTGCCAAATTCTATATTGAGTTTGAAATTGGGATCTGTGTAGAAAAAGGAGGATATAATTGTTTGAGCATAACTGTTTAGACTTTAGACAGAAAGACAAACTATTAAGACAGTATGACAATATGGCAACATTTTGATTGCAGGAGTGAAATATGAAATTCAATGAAAATGTTTTTCCAAACTTTTACTTCCACAAAACAATATATTGTAAACTTGAATCTTGGGTTCTTGAATCTTTGGAATATCGTCTAAATAAAATAGATATTCATACCAACTCCTATTGTTTAATCATTTTCATATATATGAAGATACATACCTTCAATTCTTCGTTTCCAGTTGTAAAATTAAAATTAAAATTTATTTTATTTTGAAACAATTACATTTGATAAAAATATATTTTGAGATAGATAGAAATTTATTAGTGGAAATAACTACCGATTTGAAGTTTTGAACTGTATGATGTGGAAAGAGAGAGAGAGAGAGAGAGAGAGACCATTTTACCCTTATGGAAATTTTTTTTGGGTTAAAGGTGAGCAAACAGTAACGTCACTGTTTTAATGAAATTTCATTTAGATTTTAGACTTTAAAGGAGAACAAAAAAAACGAGGGAAGGAGGGAGAGAGACAGAAAGTAGTAGTCACTAGCAAGGAACATTATTCTATCAGTTTCAATATAAGAGTATTAATTACAGTTGGTAAGAATTTAATTTACGTTAGTCAATACAATTGCAATATTTCGTAAATCACAAGTACCGTCACACACACGCACACCCAACACACAAATTAATGGCAGTTTAGAGCTTGAAAAATTGAAGATACATAAATATAAACGTGATTTTCGTTTTATAATCAATAAGTATGCGGGGAAATCCTGAAAGGAGAAGTTGTCAAAAGCGAAAAAGAAAGAGGCACACGAGAAATGGCAATAGTATTTTAACATATTTGTGCCTAAATATTTACACACTGTTTTCTTAAAAAATTATTTAATGTACGTTTTGCATAAATGCACCGATATAATTATTAGTTCTCCTCGACTGTATACAAAAATAAAAATGGTACTAAAACACTTTAGACCTAAATATTTTGGATACTATATTGTTAATATATACTCCCTCTATGCTCAAAAAATTGTATTAAGAGCATCCAAAACAGTATCCCAATAGAATTTAGGAAAGTATAATTTTTTCTTAAAAGGTCTTAACGTTTTACGTTTTTTTTCTTTTTTGCTTTAATTGGTGGACCACATTAGGTCTTTAAATTTAAACCGGACACTCAAAAATTATATAAAAAGTAAACAAATATAATTTTTTTTTGTTTGCGGGTGGCTCTCTTCTCCGTCTTAACTCACACACATTGTTTATATACAAATTTCCCCTATTTGTTGGCAATTCGGTTGGCTACAAACTTCACCATGGACCGAAGAGAATGTCACCAAAATTCCTACTCATTGTATAGAATACTAACAAAATTCAAACCCTCCTTCGAATAAAAGAAAACTGTACTATTTCGCTTCGATGGAATTAAATTGAGGATACAACTTTAAATCTATAACGTGACAAAAAATTATTAAGTCTGTATCACCTTGTTACAGCTTCAACAAATAATGAAAATATAATTTGAATTTGAATTTCTAGTCAAAGAAATTATTTTGAAAAATATATTGAATCAAAAGAATGGTTATACGAGTAGTAATCTACAAAGTAAATAATACTCAACCCCCACCCCCACCCCCACCCAATCCCTCTCCCCTCACCCAACCCCTCTCCAGAAGGGAAATAGAAACATGCATCCTTGGTGCAAACGAATACATTGTTTTCTGTTTATCACTTTATCCTTCGTGGTAGGGAAATCCTCGTTATTAACTTGTTTCATTACCAAAATAAGAAAGGAGGCTACTTCTAGAACGAGTTCTGATATCTGCATTTCATTTTACAACAATCTTCCTACTGAAACCGAAACTTCTTGCAACGAATTTAGCATCATCATCATGTCTAATTAGTGTACATGGTGTATCAATCACACCAAAGGAATATATGAATACTGAAGGAAGCTCTCTTACCACTCTTACTGCAGCTGCATATCAGCAATTAAATTAATTGTTATTAAGGTGTTGTTTTCTGGCACAGCTTTGCACTCGAGTAGTTTCATATTAAAGGCTATGAGGACTCGTCACCAGTTGGCAACTTGCAGGCGGCTGTGCGGTCTTTAGATTTATATTTTCCAAGCATTTCAGCAATAGTTCTGCAGCGACATTCATTCCCAGGGCGGATTACATCTCCATAAACAGCCATCTCAATTATGTCAAGCTCCTTATCTGCATTTTCAAGAAGCATGTAAATATTATGTATGCGCATTGTAGAGAAAACCTTGAACTAAATGTCCTAATTGCAGAAGTTGCATCATATATAACAAAAGGTCTTTTGTAACTCCATCCCACAATTTAGGATATATCTCAAAGTGGTCTTACAGGGTTGGCCCAAACCAACTTCACAGGAGTTCCTTCAATCATCATATTGTAAATGCATACTATGCAATCCATGGAACTTGTAGGCAGCTTGCAATTCACTATCATGGTTCACAGTTGCCCAATG
Organism: Centella asiatica; assembly: GCA_014636745.2. Taxonomy (NCBI): domain Eukaryota; kingdom Viridiplantae; phylum Streptophyta; class Magnoliopsida; order Apiales; family Apiaceae; genus Centella; species Centella asiatica. The sequence goes on from CM025785.1 coordinate 16,314,382, forward strand.
TTGCTATTTTTAATTTTCTTTTGCAATGTCTAGTTGTATTGCCTAGTACATATGATGCTCTCAACATGTTCTAAGTTGTAAGCTGATCTTTCCCTCTTATCCAATCTCTTGAGTTTGAGGCCTTTTCCAGTAATATAAAATATCTATGTAACTACTTTACCTCTTCATTAGCTATCCGCTTGGCGGGCATTGCAATGTATCCCTGACAACATGAAACAACTTGCATATTCAAGATAATACTTATCCCAGTGTCCCACTAAGTTAACAGATTTATACAAAATTATAAAATCAAAACAAATTGTCTGTGATATCTAAACCTCTGGGTTCATAAATGGATCAGCTGGAGAAACAATTTACTCAAAAAAATCCATCAAAGGTCCTAATATTGGATAAACCAAAGTATTTATACACAAAAGCAGCAAACCTACATTATTTGGATGCTAGCATGAGCAGATAAAAATAAAGTATAAACCAAAATAACAATATCATTTATATGGCCATTATAATATGACCATCAGATGACAGATTTCTAACCACAATTATCAATTTGTAGCCCCAGCTCTCAAACTTGCATCTTTAACTAATTAATCTTGTAAGTCTAATGAGTGTCAAAGTGTGAAATACAGCGTGAGAGAAAGAGATTCATAAGCACATACAGCTATGATTGTGTGATGTTCTTCTCTTTGTGTGTTGTGCAAGGCCAAGCAGCATATTCTAGGTGATCAAGTGTAGTTAGTTCCTTTTTTTCCTTGGAATCATATCTTAAAAATTCAAATGCTCAAAACCTTGTTTAGAATTAACTTGGTCGGAAAAAAAAATTCACCATATTGCCAGACACCTTCGAACTGTTTACTTGAGGCTATCTTGGATTTTGGGGTGTGTGTGGAGGGGTGGACCATATATCTTAAAATAAATCTGAAAAAAGAACAATATTATAGAACACAAGTGTAATAATTTATCCTAATAAAATATTACAATAAGGCAGGCCAATAAATTCTTTAATAGAATATTTGGATCCCAAATTTCAAGACAAAACAAAGGCTAAGAATAGTGTGGAAAAATAAAATTGGTGAAAGAACAACATTACTAACTTTGGTGCCTCCTTTTGGGTAGGAGCATATCTAGCATTCTTTTATCTGACTATTATTCGCATCTCCTCTTACCTTTTTATTTTTGATTTTTACAGATTATTTGTATCTCCTCTATGCATGTATAAGAGACATGAAAATTAGAAAGGGTCGATACATCCATCTCCCAAAATAAAGTATATAGGAGTTAGTGGCAAATATATTCAGTTTTCTCTTCCAACTCAAACATCATATCATCCTGCTACTTCTTGCATCTACAACTTCCTACACTAGAATTGCCTATTTTCCAGTCAAGGTTTATCATCTCACAATATATTGCAATGAGCATACTCCATAGTTGTTTATTCAATCCAGTAAGCCAGACAGATTATAAAATGTTAATTTCACATCTGCAGAAATTTGCCATGGTTCAATTCCTATTGCAATCTTTTCTCTGTGTCTAAATGATGTTTCTGGTTGATATATGCACCGTTAACAATCATAGGACCGACATTCTTCAAAGATACAATTACGTACACACAAAAGTACATTGCAACAACGAGGAAAAAAGGACGAAAGAAAAACATACCACTGAACTTGATATCACAGGAATAACCTCGCAACTGCTCTGTGTCGACTGCCTCCTTATCTGATTTAAACCTGTTCGCCCTGGTTTGAAGAATCTGACAGTTCTCAGCTACAGATTCACCACCTACAGCGCTACAACACACGACTTCAATTTTCAATTAACAAAGAACATAAAGTAAATGAGCAAAATTCAAAACCACACAATCTTAACAACTAAAGCACAATCCTGACGACAAAATCAGATACCCTCAAACACCAAATCATAAACAGTATCCTCAAAATGAAGTCGAGAAATTAGAGCAAACCCCAGAAACAAAGTAATTACCAAGAAACCACCCAATCAAAAATTAGCACCATACCCATAAAGGCAATTCACTGAATTACGCAAATTTGACAAAGAAAAAAACCCAAAAATCGAGAAGATAAAAAGGAAAAGGGAAAGAAAAATCAAAGGAATGCAGAAAAGTAATGAAAGAGAGCAGATGACCTTTGGAGAAAGGAACGATATGATCGTACTCAAAGCAAAGGCAGCCGAGACAGTTGGCAAAGCGCTTGCAGACGATGTTGCCAGCAGCATCTTTGCGCCACCTCTCCGGATGCCGACCAGGTACAACTTGGGCATCCGCCCAGCACTTGGCCTTAGCCTTGGTGTCGAAGAATCTGGGTCTTTCCCCTTTATCGTTGTTCCTCTGACGCCGGGGAGACCCTGAACTCATGTGTCTTCGGAGAATTGGCAGTAGAGGAAACAGTTGGGGCGAGCTTACAAATGTGGGGGAGTTGTCCCGCAAAGGACTCGTTTCGATACGTTTATTTTAAAAAAATGACAGTTTTGGACGGAAAAGAAAAGAATAAAAAACTTAAGTTTAACGGAAAAGAAAATAACAGAAAATTTAAAACTTTTCTCGTTACTGAGTTCATAAAAGAAAAAAATAGAAAATTAACTTTCATGTTTCTGAATATGATAACAAAAAAAAAAAAGAAAACTAACAAGTTTATGACCATACCTTTTTAACAGTTTAAATATTATATTATAAGTTAAGGATAAAGAGGGCATAATAAACTTATTATAACTTCTTTTTTTTCTAGTCAAATTATACCAATTTTGGTAAGAAAACATAAGCAAGAAAAGTGGCCAACTTTTCTTACCAATTCTTTTCTTTTTTAATTTAAAAAAACTTAGTAACACATGAATTAGATAGAAAAATAAAGTTTTCTCATCATTTTTTTTTTCTATCCTAAAATAACTCAGTAACATAGTGTTAAGCTAAATGCTCTAATAATTTTAATTTTTTTTTTTACCTTTGGGATGTTTTTTGTTTTCTTTTGCCTCTTCTTCTAAGCTGAAGATTAATTATTTATTCATGGTATTAATTTCTTTTCAAAATATCAGAATATCCGATCAGAGAAATTTGTTTTTATAATTTTCAGCTTAGTTTCTAAGTTTTTGAAGATAATAGTGCATACTTTAAGGTATCTCAATAACTCCGATATCTTTTATCTATCTAAGAGAGTATTTTATAGTGATTGTTTTCTGAAGAAATTAATTAAGTACTTAACTCGGTTAATTTACTTTAACTCAGTTAATAATATATAATCTAATTAATTGACATAATGATATCATCTTTTGATAAAAAAAAATTCAATATGATTTGAGCATTGTAATTCTAATTATATTTCTAACATTAACTTCTAAAAAAAATACATCTAATCACTTAATTAGTCCATCAATATTAAATTATGTAATTATAATAAAATAATAATTATATATAACATAATCAAACAATCACATAATTATTGTGATTTGAATTATAGAAGAATCACATACGACATAATTGATCAACGATTAAATTTAACCAAATTAAGCAATAACAAGTTTAATTTATTATAATCAAATCTATTTTAATTAAAATAATTTAAATCAAATCAATGATTACAAGTCGATTTGGGGATGTGCACAAGTTTTTATCGCTACTTTTTCAACACCATTTTTATCGCGCATCCCATACACGTAGAAGCTACCATTAGCCATTTGGATTCACCTTTTTTCTGGAAAAATTGAAATTTACAAAATATTTTATATAATTAAGCAAACAAAATTCTACAAAATGACAAAAATAAATATGCCGATTTCCAACAAGTGTCTAATGATAGAAAATAAATTTTCAACTATTCCCATTTAAATTTACATTATTATATTATATGTACAATGTTATTATTTGTGAAACAAAATTACACTGTGATTGTAAAATAGTGGCATTGTCACATAATAGTATAGTAACATAAATTACGGAGAGCACAAGAATTATATTCATTTTCTGACAATGACCAGGAATTTTCTGAAAATAAATCCAACAACCGAGGAATAATATTTATTATCAAAACCAACTTATAAGTGCATATACTAATTTAAAATTGAAGCCACAAATATAAGGAAGTTTCAAGATCATTAATCACACATGCAAGTAGGGATTAATAACACAAAAAAGACAATTTCCGTTAAGACAAAATACATTGTCATCATGTGTAATGCAGCAATTTTCCATCTCACTTGTATAGAAAAACTAAACCAACTGATAACAAAGAATAGGAGAATAGAGGATCCAAAGTGCATAAAGAAACCAGTTCTATTGCTACTGTATGCAATTCTAGAGAAACTCTGCTGATCTGAAATGCTATTAAAGAAATAACTCTGCTGAAGTTGTAATAGTTTGAATAAGAATACGAAGCTACTTAGGACCAATGTCCTTCAGAGCACATATCTGCTCTTCTCCCATGGCAGACGTCACACTAACAACCAAGTCTTTACCCTCAGCAAAACCTTCCTTGATCTGGATAACAGAAAGACACCTTCAGCAACTCATATTTAAAGCAGTGGCGAAAAGAAGGAAAAGGAGCATCACAAATGCACCCGAAAACTTCGCCAATGTACCAAACAAATAAAAAGGGTTGAACATTTTCAAAATAACAAAGAAAGGACATTGAATTGCTTAATAAACTCAACAATGAAATAACAGAGCAGTGAGCACATCTAATATTGCTTAATAAACCCAACTTTTAAGTGGCAGTAAATAACTGAAACACTAGCAAATAAATATACATTCTCCACACTGGTGCCTAGAAATATGTCTAACATCTTTTTTCAGTAATTCCAGGAAATTTTAGAAGTTATATGAAGAATATATCAAAATATTTTTGAACACATACCTGGGTCAACAAGGGTTCTTCATTTGGGAGCTTCAGATCATCCTTGGTGCCGCCGCTTTCAGTCAGTAAACTCACCTACAAATTTCACCATAAGAAGTCAAATTCAATAACATAACATTTCAAGTCAATAAATGGAAAAAGAATATACATACAAATCCATCCTCTGAAATATCAATCAGCTGGTAGTCCGTACGAGTGACATGGGGAACCTGCAAAAGAGGACAACAAACATTCTAATTCTGCAAAGGTTCTACAGAAAAATATAGAAAGACAGAAAATTTTCTTACATCACAGTTGTGAGAAGAGGGTACAATATCTTCGAGCTTCTTCCCATTAAAAATGTCAATTGCGACAAAGTGACATTTAGCATGACCATGCTTGCCAGTCTTAGAGGTAGAAACTTCTACAACCTGTAACATAACATTTCAGCATACTAAACGAAACCAATACAACAAAATTAAACAAAAAGGGTTGCACCAACTCAGAAGAAATTTTGGAAAGGCACATTATAACAAAGATGCTATCATTTAATATCAATTGCAAATTTGAATTAAAAATAACTAAACAAGATTTCAGGACCTCAGAAATATATACAAGAGGTTATATTGCTTATCGAATAAAAAGATAAGGAAAGCTAAAATGAGCACCAGGGAAAACTTCCTATCAGTTTCTCCTTCATATCATAACACCAAACCCACAAATAAAAAGATAGCTTTTATTTTCTAGGAATATCACCCAGCTAAAATTGAAGTATCAACTAATTTGAGGTTAAACGAAATAATTTCCACACACAAACAACATCATATTCACTTTTAATAGTCAATAAGACTTAAATGGTTTCAATTACTTGAGGCAGTTGCACCTTCCGAAACTTAGATCTAGAAGTCATTACTATATTATACAGGGTAATAAGCTACTGATAGAGCCCTCTTTCTAGCAGAAACCACTGAAAATTATAGAATACACTAGCAACTTCATAGAATAAAAATTACGATTCAGTGACCAGAAACATAATAAAATAAGCATTAGAGTTGAGTGACCAAAGAGGGAATGATATTATGAGCTATGAACACCTTCGAGTGACACAAAGATAAACTTTATCACTCAGTATAATTTAGAAGAACTCTCCCTAATTGATTAAGGCAATTTTTCTGTACACTAGACAGAACAAATCTAAAAGAACAAAGCGATTACTGAACATAAAACAAATCAACGTATCTCTTAATTGAAATATAGAATCAGATTAAAAACCCAAACCCTAACGGATTCAGAAAAAGTGAAGACTGAAGAACATATCAAAATTGAATTGTTTAAACAAAACAACAAACTAAAGAATTTAAAAAATTTGCATATCTGCAAGAAATCAATAAGAAACATAATACTACTTTATTTAAACAGTGAACGATATATAGTGCGTAGAATCAACAAAACCTTGCAAGCACGGCCTCTGATAACGATATAACCGTTTTTGCGGATGGTGCCGGCTTGCTGAGGGAAGGTCTTTGAAGCTCCGGCATCGGCCTTGGATTCGAACTGGTGCTCTTCGTCCGACATCTCTCCTCCTCCTTCACTTTCTTCTTCTTCTTCTTCTCAAATCAATCGCCGGAAGACCAGAAAAACCCTTCTCTCAACTTAATTTGAGGGTGGAGATTCTAGGGTTTAGACTTCCGTTCGGGAGACTGATATCTAGCTATTTATTGCTACGCTATTCAATCCTCTGCCTTTTCTTTTCTTTTCTTTTTTTTTAAATATTTTTTTGTTTACTTATTTTCATAATACAAGATTTATTTGAAGATATATTATTGTATTTGAATTTGACCGAAGTATATCTAGTTTCATTCAACGCTATTAAGATTGAATCTAATTTAAATTTATTTATTAATTTTAATTCAACACTGTTGTAAGTTTTTAAATTAATTCATATTGTATTAAACGTAAAACTTACATTTCAAATTTTGAAATAAACTAAAGTAATTTCAATAATTAAGAGTATTCTGATATCATAGACATTCAACAAGAAAAAAATGAATATACGAAAACTTTGAGAAAAATTACATTAAATAATGCGATTCAAAATCAAATTTATATGTATCCAAACAAAAAAGTAAATTTATACAAAGAAAGCAAGAACTATGTATATATTTGGAAGTAGAAATTATTTATGTAAAGATACTTAATTTAAAACTCAAGAAGCTCTTCCAAGCTCATAAAATAGTAAAACTTGTAACTTTTCTCATTTTGATTTTTGATATGAAAAGTCTGATTAGCAATATCATAATCTATTAATAAACAATAATTCTTTCTTTTATTATGTGACTAATTTTCTATCTTATATTGATGGATCTCACATGAAATTTTATGTGAAATAAATAGCACAACATAAATAGCATGTAACACAAAACATGACAAGTAATATGCACGCATAAATCATAAACTAGCACCAATATACTTTACCTTCTTTCATGTCAAAGATATTTTTGAAGCTGTCCATGCAAAAGTTAATGAAATTAATCAGTTGTTTTTGTCTACCTCCCCTATAAAAAAAAAAAAAAAAGAAGAAGTTACATTTGAAAAAATTTTTGTTCCCAAAAACAATTATATTTGAATTAAAAAAATTTTAATTACAAATTTATAAATCTCGTCATAACTTAAAGAGTCATAACAAATTTCATAATAAAAATTTATAATTTACACATTTAATTTTTGATCAAAAATACAAAATTAATATTAGTCAAAAATTTAAATATTATTTATTTTATGGAACAAAAAGAATATCAAATTTTATTTGGTCTTCCCATCATCCATGTATCAAACTTTCCATATTCTTTAGAATTTTACAACTATATAGGAATCCTAGCAAACGAAAGATTTAATATAAAAAAATTTTGGCCTTAAACTCATAAATAAGTCTAACAATCATTCAAGACTTACGAGCATTCTAAGGTAAACGAACATTTAAAACTTAACAAATACTTTAAATTAGTTGAGAGTACGAGTTGTGGTAACAGTTTTCTATATGAATAATTTATAAATAACACTATAAATCTGATACTCAAATAAATTAGCACCAGTATACGTTACCTTCTTTCATGTCAAAGATTTTTTTTGTAGCTGTCCATGCAAAAGATAATGAAATTAATTGGTTATTTTTGCCTTGCTTCGTTCTAAAAAAAAAATTACATTTCAAAAAAAATTTGTTCCACAAAAGAGTTACATTTGAATTTTTTTTTATTATTTTGCGATAAATTAAAAAACTTTCGATTACAAACTTATAAATTTTATCATAACTTAAAGAGTCATAACAAATTTTATAAAAAAATTTATGATTTGTATATTAATTTTTTGATCAGAAATATAAAATTAATAATCGTCAATAATTTAAATATTATTTTTTTTATAAAACGAAAGGAGTATCAAATTTTATTCGGTCTTTCCATCATTCCATGTATCAAACTTTCCATATGGTTTAGAATTTTACAACTATATAGGGATTTAATATAAAAGAAAATTTGGCCTTAAACTGATAAATAAGTCAACAATCATTCAAGACTTAACGAGCATTCTAAGTAACCAACATTTAACACTTAACAAATATTCTAAGTAAGTTAAGAGTACGAGTAATGTTAGTTATTTTTGTATAAATAATTTATACTATAAATTTGATACTCAAATAAATTAGTAACATGTATTTTAATTTTAACTTTAGACCGGAAAAATCTCTACCCATTTAAATTTTATGTTATCCAAAATAAAAAACTCAAACAAAGTCAAATATGGTTTTATATTCCCTATTTGTTGGTTTAATCTTAGCGAGCACAATCTATATCGTTAATTCTAATACACAAATAATTTTTTTTAAAAGACTTTCTCTTTATATCTCAAAACACACTAATTTTAACGGTAGTTATAAAAAAATGACGAACCTTTTATTGGTTAACTAGACAGACTAGGTGAGTGTAAGTTTAGGTGAGAGGAGACTCTACCAATTTAAAATTAAGATATGTCATCGACTTTTTTAAGGGTTTATAATGATACTTATAGATTCCTTATCATAAATCATTTTCTAATTATATATATCTTTAAGGAAAAAATTACTTACCATATTGTTCATGCGGGGTATTGAATTTTGCACTATTCGTCCATCATAATGTTATTGTTGGATTTAGTTCAATCTTCGGTGCCGTAATTAAATTTCTTCCCCATGGACAAACGAAGACAATAACATCAACAAATGGGAACAAATGAAGAGTGGCCAAAATAAGAAAAGACAAGTACATAAAATTAAGAAATGCTAAAAAACAATTCGAAATCAATTACACATAAACGAGAACATAGAGACCACAACAAACAATTTTTGTTGGACGATCTCTACAATGTTATTGAGAAAATCAATCTAATCAGTAATCCCATATATTCCTAATATGTTAAACTCTAGCCCGCAGTTTTTAACTTATAACATTCCACAGAACAGTATATACATGGCACCTCTCGGATACACCATTATTTTTTAAGGAGTTTTACAATTCCAATAAATGAACAAACGTGTAAACTTCTTTTGCAGCAACATACCTATTATTTTCCATTCTACGTTCAAGTTTCAGGTTTCTTGAGCAGGTTTCTCCCAAACTCCTATCTTTATTTCATCCCTAAAATCATAATTCATCTAACATGTTATAGAGTTATTGTATCAGCATATATTATATTTATTTCATGCCTTAATGATTTGCATCGACTCATAAAGCGGTAGATTCTTGCAAATTCAAAGACAATATATATAGACTTATTAATTTCAACTTAAATTTTAGAGATTCTAGGTTCTTATGATGTAATTTATATTACAAAAATCTAAAATTCCTAAATTTTAAACTGAAACAAACGTGACTACCAATTTTTTTGTAGGTAGACAATTCTCTCTTACTGTTAGATTTGTAACTCTAGTAATGGCATATAGGCACCGAAGTTGTTCAATATTAGGTAGGGAGTATTTGTAAATTGCTTATAAACTGTAAATTTGTATTTGCAGGCTCAAATATATAACATTAACAATGATGGGAGAGATTGATACAAAATCCATCTGTCCTGTACAAGTTGCACTTCACTTATTTGGTGAGAAAGGCGATCATAGAAGAAACCGGCCTTTCTGCAATAATGTATGTTATTTAACTATGTAGGTCATGTTAAAAGTTAAATGTCAAATATATTCAATAGGCAATCATTTTAAAAAAAAAATAAATAAATAAAAATAAGGGAGTACGATTCATAGTAACATTTTGTTGTGAGCCAACTTCCGTTTGTACTGACTTTCGCTCAAAAGATGAAGGGAAGATTAGTTTAAGATACCTTTCAAATTCAAAGCTGAACCTCTTAATATTTTGGAAAAAAAACTCGCGTGTTAGTTTAGTATAATAGTTATTAATTTTTTGTGGTGGTTTTAAAATAAGCAGGACTCAGAGAAAGAGAGAAAAATTGAAGGTCTACTGAAGGATCTGAATCACTATAAATCTCACCTAGAAGAAAAGGAGACTGCGTACAAGCAATCACTTGTTAGACTAGATCACCAACAAAAAACTGCAGATGAACTTTTCATCATTTTACATAACACCGAGTTTGAGAGAGATATATACATGAATGAATGCAAAGAAGCTAGAATGGGGATTGATGAACTTGAATCCAATATCGAGGAGATGGATGAACAATTGTTGGAATCTGCAGAGATCCGCGACGAATTATTTCATGTTATGGCTGAGTTGAAGGGTAAACAAGGGGAGTTACTTCACAAGGAGGCAGAGCTTGTGGCAGCCAGAGATGCAAAGCTTGAGGCTATGAAACAAGAAGAGCTCATAGAAACAGCTTTGAACTTGGAGAAGGAAAAGACAGAAGAGCTTTTCAGGCATGTCACGGAGCTCAACGACACTATTTTTAATTTGCAACTAGATGTTATGGAGGCAGAAAAAGAAAAAAATGCAATGTTGTCAGACAAGGAGGCTGAGTTAAATTTAGCGACAAACTCAGTAGAGGAAACGCGAAAAGAGTTGGAATCGCTGAGAAATCAGTTGAAATCGATGCAGAAGTTGGAGGAGGAGCATATGGAGAAGTGCTTGTTGATTGAGTCATTGAAGCTGGAACTACACCTGAAGAAGGAGCAGCACGATGCAGCTGAAAAAGCTGCTTCTGATGCAATTAATGATATAAATCAGTTAATAGCTGATATGGAGCTGCTGGTGAAGGAGAATTCAGATAAAGGCTGTCATATTAATTTGCTGGAAATGGAGTTGGGTCAGTTGAAGTTAGAGCTCGAGAGTACAAACAAGGACATTAGTAGCCTTAGCCGCGATTTTGAAGCTAAAACTTGCATTGTTGTAGATATTAAAAGGGAGTTGGCTGAAAAAAATGACAATGAGAGAAAAGCGCAAGTGGAAATTGCGGTACTTAACTCTGAACTGCATGAAGGAAGATCAAAAACTGCGGCAGCTGAGGCAGCAGCAGAACGAGCCAAGCACGAAAATTCAGTACTAGTGCTGACCATTCAGCAGCTAGAGTCAGAGGTAGAAGCAGCAAAGAAAGAGATCCAAAGATTAAGAGAAGAAGCAGAAAAAGATGCTAAAGAAACACAAAACTCAGAAGTAGACAAATTGAAAACAGAAGACAAGAAACATATTACAATATCAGTGGAAGAATATGAGGCATTGACAAAGAAGGCTGATGTTCAAGGCCAAGAGCCAAAACTTGATAATCGTTTCGAGTTGGAAATATTGAAGAAAGAGTTGGAGATTATAACGGTGAGACTTGGAGAGTTTAGGACGAGAGCAGAACAGGCGGCGTTCAGGGCGGAAACTGCTGAGAGGGGTAAAGCAATACTTGAAGAGCAGATAAGGAGGTGGAAAGAACAAATGGAAAAGAGAAAGGCGGCAGCAGCTGCTGCTGCATATGAGGAATCAATTATAAGTGAAGTATCAATAAGCAGAAAGATGAGTTCCAAGCAGGTTGTTCAACCTCCTAAAGTGTATCAACCATTAAGTAAGGTTCTGAAGATGAAATTCTAGCATCATAAAACTGAGATATATCTATATAATTGTATCGAACAAGGTGATAACATAGTGGTAAAGGCCTGTCTCGTTAATGTGATCATGAGGTCATATGCTCAAGTATCCAGCAGCAGAGCAAGTCATATGCTCGAGTTTATCCAGCAGCAGAGTAGCATTGTATGCAGATTATTGAATGAAACAAGGTAAGTTATCTCTTCTCCAATAAGCTCTTGCCCCTAAGATGGATACTACTTATAATAGATTAGAAGCATAAAAAAAAATTTGTATTGAACCGAGGAACTAATTGAAAAGAATAGGATCAGCACCTTTGTTCTATTACTACATAAATGTCAATGGTGATTATGTCTCGTTTATTCATAACTTAAATTTTGAATACTTTAAATTATGATAGTATAAATTACATTATTAAAATTTAAATTTTTTAAAATTAAGCCGATACAAAAAGATACTTATATCTGTAGGCTTGGAACTACCAGAAAGTTGTTAGATAAGTATCCAAGCTTGAGAAAATAGTGTTATGAACATTTTTTGAGGTTTACACAAATATCCTACCATTACACCCACAATGTCTCTCGATAAGCTTGCGTGCTGAACGTCAGAATCCAAGACTAAAAAGGTGAGGAACATCATTGGGCCTAATCAATAATACGAGCAAATGGCATCGGCTAAAAAATAAAAATAAAAATAAATGAATAAATAAATAAATAAATAAATAAATATATATATATATATATATATATATATATATATATATATATATATA
>CM025785.1:16333771-16412966 GCA_014636745.2 Centella asiatica
TATATATATATATATATATATATATATATATATATATATATATATATGCACTAAAGTAGAATTATAGAATAACATAAACAGTGATTCTATAGAATTGATGATACACTATTCATAATCATCAAACTAATTTTAAAATATAAATATTTATACAACTTATATATTTTTTACTTTTCATAAAGATTTTTTAAATATAAAAAACGAGATTAAGTTAAAAAAAAAATGATGCTGGTGGTCTAAGAGCATCTGGGGTAAGTAATCTAAAGCTATCCTATGGTTGCTTACTTCCATCGCACTCAAAAAGAGTACCCAATATCCTGCCAGAATCACAAAAGATAGGTTTGTACTTGCCAAACTTGGTGATAGGCTTAAACCAAAAAAAGAAAATAACAAAAAAGAAGAAGAAGAAAAAACTTGCAACTGGAGTATATTTTGGCGTTACAAATTCTCATATACAATTCAAAAAATTACTAAATATTAAAAATGGACTTTTTTCTCGTGGATCATACTTTATTGTTTTGCTAAAGCAAACAATTGTCAATCACTATTAAGAAATTTATTACTATGCCTAGTAGAACTTCAAAGATATATTGGTGGCAGTAAAATTGCAAGCAGTATATTTGTTTGAAACTCTAAGAAATCAGTAAAATAAGAAAGACTAAACTGAAGGGTCTAAACCTCTAACTCTCCGGTTTATATGTATATATTCTTACTGAAATATAGAAACGGCAGTGGTATCTAATTAACTCGGGCGGGTGGTACGTTTCTCTTCATCGCATCAACTCGGCTTTCTTAAATTTAAATTACTCGATCGGCTTTTTTAAAAATAAATTACTTGTTATTTTGTTAGAAACCCTTCATTTTTTCTTTGTCTAAGCAGTTAACTTGTTTCAACATGTGTATCATAGACATGTTCCATAACAACTATCATTTAATTTTTTTGTAATATAGGTATGTGAATTTTTTTATATGTTAAATAGTTTATTTTATTTTTGAAAAAAAATAATAAAAAATATTAATTAAGAATTAATATTATAAAACTTTTAACTAAAATAAAATATTTAACGTAACAAAAAATTCCCGTAAACCGACGTATAAAAAGATTAAATGATATTTGTTGTATAACGGAGGGAGTACTCGGATAGCAACCTAATGAAAAGAGTAATCAACAACTCCTTTGAAAATAAAAACAAAAAACACTTGCTCAATATTAAAAAGAAAGCAGTGGCCGTGCAGTATACGTGCACTAGTTAATTAAAAGTTATTGTTTTGGTCCAACTGCAGGCGCTCCCAAATTCAACCATATTCTCACTCATTCAAACCCCATTCGGCATTTTACTTTTATACTTTGTGTGTGTGTATATATATATGTGCAAAGCATCTCTCTGTTCACAATTTTTGTTTTTATGATTATTTCATTTCAACCATGAAAACAAAGAAGTTGATTAAATCAGACTAATTATATCACTGAAGAAGAAGAAGAAGCCAAACATTTGCTTAAACTGATCATGTCAGAAGGAAGATTAGTAACTCAATTAAGCCTCCTTTCTTCACTTGTTTTCTTCATCTTACTTACAGGTACCTATCATTTCCCAATTCTGTTTTGATTTTCTCTGGTTTATATATATATGATAAACAGTCATCCCATGAGAAATTGTATCCTTGATAATTCTGCTTTGGTTAGAGAGCCCAGTAAATTTCTGTTGGCATAGATTTGTGTGCATGTTTGATGGTTAATGATGCAGTAGCACTGTGTCCTAGTAATTTAGAAAAACTTGAGTTTTTCGAGGATTTTATTGATATGATTGTGTAGTTTCAGAGTTGAACAAATTAAAATTGGGAGCAGTTATATATATGATTTTGAGACGTGATGTGAGAATCGAACATGAGAATTCGGAGAAGATAGTAATGTTATTATTGTGAATTTCAGGTAAATGTGTTATTGGAGATTCAATTGATACAGATAAACAAGTACTGAACAGTCTGAGATCATTCCTTGAAAACCAGAATAAAGTACATAAAGGAGCATATACTCAATGGAATCCACAGGATTTTTCACACTGCACCTGGCCTGGGATCTCATGTAATAACAGTAGAGTTACAGGAATTGACCTCTCCAATAACAACATAGCCGGAGACATTTTCGGGAACTTCTCCGCCTTGACGGAGCTCACTTCCCTAGACTTGTCGGGGAATTCCATCGGCGGTTCATTTCCGGCGGACTTAGGCATGTGCCAGAAGCTCAAGCTTTTGAACCTGTCACACAACATCATTGATGGTGAGTTCAACCTCACTGGAATGAACAGCCTGCAAATCCTTGACCTCTCTGTCAATAGAATTTTCGGTGATATTGGGTTGAGCATTTCAAGTATTTGTAACAATTTGGTGGTCGCAAATATTTCTTCTAATAATTTGACTGGTGAAATTGGAAATTCCTTTGATCATTGCTGGAATTTAGAATATGTCGATTTTAGCGCCAACAATTTGACAGGGATTATTAAATTTCAATTTGATAGGCTAAAGGAGTTCGAGGTGTCCGATAACAAATTTAGTGGCACAATCCCATCATGGGTTTTCCCCGAGAATTGCAGCATGGAAGTTCTGGATGTGTCCGAAAATTTGTTTTCAGGAGAATTTCCCAGGGACATTTCAAATTGTAAGAATTTGATTGTGCTGAATTTGTTGGGAAACAATTTCTCCGGTCAAATCCCACCAGAGATTGGATCAAATTTCAATCTGAAGGCACTTCTTTTGGGGAGTAATAAGTTCCACAGTGAACTTCCAGACTCTCTAGTTGGCCTGAAGAGTTTGCTGTTCTTGGATTTGAGCGAAAATAACTTCGGAGGTGATATACAACAGACGATTGGGCAGCTTACACAAGTCAAATATCTTCTTTTACATGGAAATTCGTATACTGGTGGATTATATACTTCTGGAATTCTCAAATTACCAAACATTACTCGGTTAGACCTGAGTTACAATTATTTTTCCGGTCTTTTACCTGTTGAGTTTACTCGTATGACAAGCTTGAAGTACTTGTTTCTTGCATCCAATCAGTTCACTGGAAATATACCACTAGAGTATGGAAATTTTCCGCAACTCCAAGCTCTTGATCTCTCCTCTAATTTGCTCAACGGATCAATTCCCCCAACACTCGGAAACTTGAGTTCCCTCTTGTGGTTGATGCTTGCAAACAATTACCTGAGTGGTGAAATTCCTCCAGAGTTGGGGAATTGTTCTAGCTTGTTATGGTTGAACTTTGAGAACAATCGACTTTCTGGGACAATACCACCTGAACTTGCAAACATTGGGTTGAATGCCATGCCAACATTACTTATGAATCGTAATGATGATCAAATCTCTGCTGGTTCAGGGGAGTGCACGGCTTTGAAGAGGTGGATTCCGGCAGATTATGCTCCCTTTAGTTTTGTGTATACACTCCTTACAATGAAGAACTGTAGAAGTCTATGGGACAAGTTGCTTAAAGGTTATGGCCTCTTCCCTGTTTGTGCCCGAGGTTCAAACATTCGATCAATTCAGGTATCTGGTTATGTTCAGCTTAGTGGTAATCAGTTATCAGGTGAAATCCCTCATGAAATTGGGAAGATGCATAACTTCAGTATGCTGCATTTGGGTGTCAATAACTTTAGTGGTACACTCCCTGCTGAAATTGACCAGATGATATTAGTAGTCCTCAATGTGTCACAGAACAAGTTCTCTGGGGTGCTACCAATGACTTTGGGGAATATTAACTGCTTACAAATCCTTGATCTGTCATATAACAATTTCTCTGGAGCATTCCCTACTAGCTTGAACAACTTGACTGATCTTAGCAAGTTCAATATCTCCTACAATCGATATATTTCTGGGGTGATACCGGCTACTGGGCAATTGGCAACATTCGAGAAATGGTCATTTCTTGGTGACCCATTGTTGCGCCTTCCTTCGTTCATAGACAACAATACAAATGATTCCCCAGGCACCAATCCATCCCCAACGAAGACAACGAAAGTTGGTGCATTTGTGGTTTTTTTAGCTCTAATACTGGCCTTCTTATCATGTGCAATAATGAGTCTCGTAGTTTGCATCCTAGTAAAAAGGCCATCACACACCGGACCAAGTTATCTTTTGGAGGATACCAAGGAACGTCATGACACTGCACCCAACTCTGGCGGATCTTCGCCATGGTTGTCAGATCAAGTTAAGGTCATTCGCTTGGACAAAACGGCATTCACCCATGAAGATATTTTTATGGCCACAGGGAACTTTTCAGACGAAAGAATCATTGGAAGGGGTGGCTTTGGAACAGTGTACAAAGGAGTCTTGCCAGACGGGAGAGAAGTAGCCGTAAAAAAGCAGCAAAGGGTGGGTGCTGAGGGTGAAAGGGAGTTTCGAGCAGAAATGGAAGTACTAACAGGAAATGGATTTGGTTGGCCTCATCCAAACCTTGTGGCACTCTATGGTTGGTGCCTAGATGGCTCCGAAAAATTGTTAGTGTACGAGTATATGGTAGGTGGAAGCTTGGAAGATCTCATTACAGATCGAACATATCTCACGTGGAGGCGAAGAATTAATGTGGCACTTGATGTTGCACGAGCTCTAGTGTTTTTACACCACGAGTGTTTTCCTCCAATTGTCCACCGAGATGTCAAGGCTAGTAATGTGCTACTCGATAGAGATGGAAAAGCGCGCGTAACAGACTTTGGGTTAGCTAGAGTTGTTGATGCTGGGGGGAGTCATGTGAGCACAATGGTGGCTGGAACAGTGGGATATGTGGCCCCAGAGTATGGGCAGACGTGGCAGGCCACGACGAAGGGTGATGTGTATAGCTACGGGGTGCTAGTGATGGAGTTGGCGACGGGGAGGCGGGCAGTGGATGGAGGAGAAGAGTGTTTAGTGGAGTGGGCTAGAAGGGTGATGGGTGACGGACGACAAGGATTTAATCGAATGTTGGTGCCTGTGGCACTATTGGTTTCGGGGCTTGCAGAGGGGGCTGGGGACTTGAGTGAGTTGCTGAGAATTGGAATATTGTGCACGACAGAAGCGCCTCAGGCTAGGCCAAATATGAAGGAGGTGCTTGCAATGTTGGTTAGGATATCATGTGCTAGTCAAAGGGAACTAAAGTATAGCTCATATAACTCATACAGCTCTTTCTCCTCCCTCATTGTGAACTTCGATGAAGAAACGTCTTTTATCCACTTGTAAAAAGTTAGTTGAATTCATTTTATTTGTAGTTGAAATCATTTAAATGTGAAGAAGATTTTGGTCATGAATTATAGTATGTCCTGACAACGTTTTAGATTCGACTTAATTATTGATTACACGGGAAAACAACTTTTGCTGCTTGTGAAGAATTGATGCTGATACTTGTTCAAGTGTTCTCCTTTAAGAGTTGTTTGCCATCTGTGCTTAGTAATTGAAGTGCCTTGGTGGACCTGATAAAGCAGTTCAAGGACCCAACATAAAATTGTTTGTGGTCGTTTCATGTTTGGTTCAATAAAATGGCCTGAATGATATTGAAGCAAAAAATAAATGACAAAACATTCAAAAAGTGTTCTTTTACAGAAAAATAAATAATAAAAAAAATCGACGGATTTGATTTACTGTGTCATGGACTGCTCTTTATCCTAACAAAATCGTGCGACAACTAATACTTAAAATAACGAACGAAGAATATTAGTTCAACCTTAACCATTAAGAACATGCACAACTTATGAAACAATTAAGTATGAAAATGATAGAAAACTTAGAGAGCACAAGAGAGATTGAGAATCGCTTGAATTCTTAATTGAATTTCTGATTCATTATAAATGAAGGATTTGGGATATTTATAGTTGGCTTTCCAAATTCTTGAGTTTTACTTAATACCGGTGCCGTGGAGAGATACGTTTTTAAATCTCGCATTGAAAAACTTCCTTTTCTTTTATTTCCTTTATTGGAATAAAAATATACATATATAATCAGATACATGTGCAGTTAAGAACCACTTAAAGTTGTATGCAAAATCTCTAATATATATATAAATCTTTTACTATTATTATATAATAATATATTAATTATATAATAATATATTAAATGAGATCAAAAAGATGAAATGTCTATAATATTCTATACAAATATTAACACTTGAGAATTCTAGAATATTTTATATAGGTATTGAAATATTACAACTACCAGACGTTTCTACAAAAATCTTCCTAATCATAGTGTCATACTCTAGATTCTTTCGGAGAAGTTCAGCCGGATTCAAGTTTATTTCAGATACTTCCACACGACTTTGAAATCTTCTAAATATTTCCACACGGCTCTAGAATATTTTAGATAATTTCACATGGCTCCAGCATCTTCTGAAAGTTTTTTGATAATTCCACACGACTCTACCATTTTTTAGAAGTTTTTAGAAAATTTCAGACCCGATTTTATATTCGTGTCGAATTCTTCACAAAATTTTAAATTTTTCTAAAATTCAACGCTTAGAATAATTTTTAAAAACTTGTCAAAATAACCAGAAAGACCAAAAATATGGGATAGAATACCTTGTTCGTATGCGACAAAATTTAGGGCACCCCAAATGAAAGCTTGAAAACGAGGTAATTTTGGCATTTTAGATGTACTTTGAGCCATTTGATCAACAGATATCCGACCCTCCAATGAGGAGGCCTGGCTTAGAATAATATTCTCTTTTGCCTGAAGAAGACATTAAAATAGTGTGCTCTACTCTGCACTCTGTAATGCAAATTTATCCAAATATGGAAGTTAGTGGGCCCCAAACTAGTGTAGCAAGTTGTCTATATTACCCCTCTCTTATCTCTCAATGTCTCATATTATGCACCATTGTTATTGTTCTGTCAATGTAATTTACTGTAATAAATACCAGCTTCTCAGTTCACTCTGTACATAGATACATAGGCATATTCATAATAATCTCTCCTCCCATCATTTCATAAACAATCCCTAATCCCCAATTTTTGCTAAGCAAATTGTCATCCAGGTATGAACCATTCTTACTGAATCATATGGATCATTCTTCACTTTGAACAGAGTAAGGTTATCCATCTTTCTTTTTTTACTATTTGATATTTTTTAATTAAAATTTTATCTAGACATTTTTGTTTGTAAAAACAAGGTTTGAATATATCATATCGATCAAACCGTTGTTCAACTTCTTGTGGCATAGTGCAATAGCTGATAATATCATTTTCCCACCTCTGCTCTGGTTGCTAGTATACATTGGTTCATAGGAATATCTGGCTTGCTCTGTGTGTGTTTACACATAGATTATGGATATTTATGTCCATACTACATATGCACATACTATTAGTTTCTTTTTGTGTGTGTGTTCCCTGAGCTCTCTGGTTGAGTGGTTTCATTACGAATGCATTTGCTTTTATATTGGTATTTTTCTATCTTTTCAAAATGTGGGTTTTAAAGAGGATTATGAGTGCTCTTTGTTTTAAGATTAAGATCTATTATGGTCGAGTGATGGTGTCTTTCCAATCGTATCTGCCTCGTAATATACGATCAAACTAATGATGATATAAGAGTACAACATGAAACAAATATGTAGAATGGGAAATAGTGAATATTATTCTGGTCTACTTTTTTTACTGTGACTAAGATAATTCGGAGTACTATATATTTAACTGAAGGCTAAATGGTCTATTGCAATTTTTAATTTGTTAGAGCTTTGAACATAAATCTGGAAAATTTTCTGGCACTCTTCATTGGTGGGAATTCATTATACCAGGTCTACATTATTAATACTGGTGATATTGGTAACAAAATGTTTTGTAAGATTGGTTTGATGACTGGTACCACACTTTGCAGGAATGGGTGAAGTGGGGAAGAAGAATATCATATCGGTGAAGCTTGCGATTCAGAGAGAACTAATTTACCGGAAGAAGGTGGCAAATATGTTTCAATCAGATGATATCTTGAAAGACCTTCTGCCTCTTCAGGTAAAAACCTTGTGTATGATGGTCCTTCCTGCTGAGAGTTGTTCTTGTAACCTTGTTGATATCTGCTTATTAGTGTTGCTTCAGGTGATAAAATAAGTTTGAGATGTGCAGGAATACTCTTGTCGTTTACTCTTTGGTATCCCTGATTTTGATATGATTTGAGTTCTTTGTTGACATTCACTGAAGCTGTTGGAGTGCCACTAGTTCTAGCTCATCCATTGATATCTTCAATTTTAAATCTATGCATTGGTGAAAGTCGAACATAATGGCTCTATTGTTGTATCAAACAAATGACAAATATTTCGTTATCTTCAAAATGAATTGGTCCATTAGAAGCTTATGAAGAAATTCCTTTATGAAATATAAATGGTCACATATTCTGTCAATCTATCCTTATGTTCCCAACTTCCTTTCTTCAAATGTCCAAATGTACCTCAAGATTCTGTTAACCAACTTACTGTTCCCGATTATTTCAAGGTAAGAGTGTCCTTGAGTTTTTGTGTCAAATTTCTTGAAAGTTGTTATTTCTCAATAGGTTTCTGTTAGAGCATAGCACTGAATAATATACTGAACTACCTCTGTCATTTTAGGAGTTCAAAAGAACTGATAATCTAAATTGTTAAGTAAGGGCCAATTATATGCTCTTATAAGTCACACTACATGTGATGGACGATCAGTTCAAGTCGATAACTCATTTTTAACCTTAAAAGAACGATATTCGTAGATTTATAAGATGCATCTTAGTTCTTGCATACATAATGGAAGCCATGAGAGTCCTTCTTGGTCCAAGATGTAAATATTATTTAATATTAAACACAAATCTTTCTCTCAGCGCGGACGGTTGTTATGTAATTCCAATCATGGAGTTAGTTTTTATTGTTTTCTAAATTTATTCTGCTAAAAGAACATACTTAATCCTTCATGAATCTTCTATATATTTTTCAGTAGCAGTGGCTGCATTTATTGACGAATAATTGCATTCCATTAATTTCTATCATAACTAGAAATTCTCATAACAGGGGCCATCTTCTGCTTACTGCCAAAGTCCAAATGCAAGCCCAAGTTCATGGTCAGAGTTAAGTTCAGTCACAAGAGCACGTCCATGTCTACGTCCAACTCAGTTTCAGACTTCAAGACCAGTTCTACTTCCAAGTTCAGGCCATCAATTCCCATCTTCAAACCCAAATCTGGTTTCCAGTTCAACTCCACAGTTTCCAGCATCAGGCTCAAATCCAAGGTTATTCGCACCTCCAAGTCAGTCTCTCAACCCACCATATCTGGTGCCATCCCGAAATCCAGTTCCAAGGCCATTCTTAGCACCAACTCAGAATTCTACTCCTGGAGCAAGGCCGTTAGCATGTCAAAATCCTAGCTCCATGCCAAGGCCATTCCCAGTGCCAAGTCAGAATCCTAGTCCAGTGCGAAGGCCATGTCTAACTTCTATGCCAAGTTCCTCGGGCTTTAAGAGAAAAACAACTGGCAGCCTCCAGTACCAAGCACCCCAAAGGCGACAGCCACCGCAAGAAACTTACATAGTTGTAGATACGACTTGGAACATGTTCTGTAGGGTTTGTGAAGTTCCGTGCTCCGGTCCATTCAATCTCAAGCAGCACCTCAAAGGTCAAAAGCACATGCTGAAAATGAATGAAAAGAATAAGTTACCGAAATGTGACCTCTGCCAAATTTGGTGCTCAAATGAAGATGCACTGAAGATGCACTTTCAGGGACAGAAACACAAGGCTAAACTACAAAGTTTGGAAATCCATCAGAGAAATGGAGAAAGAGTTCCGGAACGTCCATGGTGCGAACTCTGCCAAATTTCATGCATGAACGAGGAATCATTCCAGCAACATCTCAAAGGCCAAAAACATATCAAATGCCTTTACAAAATGCAAGAGAATCCCAAGGCCAGTGAGGATATGGGAACCTGCACGTGGGGGATCTGAACTTAAATTCGAAGAGACGAGGGAGATATTAACACAACTGATTATAAATTGACATTTCATATCATCTGTATTGTTCTTATCTATATGTGTTCGACTTATTATGTTTTATGGACTTGGATCAATCGTTTTTTCTATCCCCAAGAACTTTGTTATGTGAACAAATTATATTTCTTCAGTTTTTACACTAAAAGGTTGATCATCTAATCATAACCATATTCTTGTAATCATATGTAATATTAAGGCTCCCAATGAGTCGCACCGTAATAATCAGAAGTTATAAATAGGAAGTTGATGGACATTAAATTTGAGAATTGAGACAGGCAGAACCTCAAAATAAATAGGAAGTTGTTATTTTCACATTTTTTTTCTTTTATTCTGAAACTAGGGTCTAAAATAAAATAAAGAATTTGTGCAGATAAAATATAGATTCTTGTATGAAAATAACAGAAAGTTTAGGGGAAATAATAATTTAAAACATTTACTGTTAGCTTGTACTTCCCTGTTCTTGATCAAAGTAGCTTTTTTATTTCAAAAAATCACTATTTTACTGTTCATCTATGACTTATGCTATTGCTAACTTTTCAACTTAAAATAAAAAAAAGTAAAAACTCCATACCACCTTAAAATTTAAAATATGAATCTAGTTCAACAATTAAATTTGACTATATATAATTACTGTAACTATCCATCATCTTCTTCCCAAATTTTCCTAAATTTGTTTTGCTCGTGTCTAATCTAATAATTTAACAATTATTTTAACATTAAAATCACTATTAATAGAATATTTTTGTAATTTATTTTAAAGTCAATTTCTAACATAAAATTAAAACCGATTATATTCAATACTCTTTTCATACAAATATAAACTTAGAATGACTTTAAATTAAATATTTAAAACTCTTTAAGAATTGTAATTTGAAACTTAGTGAATAATCAAGAGTAACTTATCAGATTTTTGACTTCAAATTAAGACATTGAAGATAATAATAAATTCTTAGAAGGTTCGACTTGAAATTAGAATATAACTTCTTAGTACCAAAAACAAAACAAAAAATTAGAATATAACTTCTTAACTTTAGGTTGAAAGGCCATTACTAGTTTTTAAAGTTTAAAAAAGAAAAAGAAAAAAAAGGTTAGAAAACCGTGACTATTAACTTAAAAGTCAGAAGTAAGAGAAAGAAAGTTGTTGCCTTCCGGGTTAGTCCAGAACAGAGGTCTTCTCCGTTGACATGCATTTCGATTTACTCACAAATCTTTTAGCTTGCTAATCATCTTCATCTCGTAATTGCGACTCGCGAGTCACTGTTAGCTTGGGTCCTTCCCACTGTTTCAAATCATTCCGATGAATACCATGAATTTGAGGGAAAGCAAGATCAGGTGCTTTGATTTTTATATTTATGTCAAGTTATTGTTTTACTACATTTAGAATTTTGCAAGCGTTCTTTTGCTTTTTCTTTTGTTTTTTCTTTTGTTGTTACTTGTTCTTCAAACGAGGATTTAATGATCTGCTGCAATATCACAGTACATGGAACTCCATTAGTGATCTGTTAAAGTTATTGCTGCAATTTCATTATAATTAGATCAGTTTATAGCTCCATTTTGCTTGATTCAAGAAAATATTAAGTTGGAAGAACAGATATTCTGGGCCCCATCAACCCCCATTGTTTGCAGGAATTGCTGAAGGTGGGAGTATGATATAATGGCAGTGGATCTTGTGATTCAGGAGAGCTAGCATATTGAAAGAAGGTAACAGATATGTTTCCGGACGCAGACGCTGCCTTTATGAAAGACCTTTTGCCTAAACAGGTGATAATAATTCAATACCCTTTTTTGACTTGCCAATGACTGCTCAATCTGCAATATTTTTATTGATTTAATTACTCCATTTTAGGGTTATGAGATTCTGGAAGACTGAAAGTCGATCACTTCTGTTTCTCATGTTATAGTTACATTAAGATTATGTTTTCATAATTATGTTTCAAACTTAAATTACAATTATTCTCCAAGACTCCAACCAGAAACTTGAATTGAACTTTTTATTGATGTACGCTGAATATTATGTCTATAGATATGTGTATGTATATTTGTTGAATGGGATTTTTTTGTACAAAAGACCTTTGTCATGCTTGTGTTGCATACCACCTGTATATACAGTATAATCAATTGTCAAACGAATTCCACTTATAAGTATAAACAGTAATCACCAAGGTTCTAGGATAATGCTTATATGTTATGCGTAAATGTAAGATTGCTCATTCGTACTTTTGTTATGAAAAGTTCTAAAGATATATACCCCAAGAATCTCAGTCCTAATAAGGATTAAAGGAATACTAATAAAATGTCTCCTGAAATCTTTCTGGGCCCAATAACAACCTCTCTGTAATCTACAACAATGTGCTAAACATAGTTAGTTTAAAACATGAAAAATTACATGTTGATATTTTATCAGTAGTTACATCATAAAAATTATGCCAAAAAAAGTTTGGACTTATACTCTAGAGTTGAAACATAATTTTGGTAGTTTCTAGAATGCAGAAGCTTTTCGTTTAATTCATATTTTTTCTACAATTCAGACCATACTAAGTCAAGCAAATATGTTTTCATCTTCGATGTTCTGTGGCAGTAGTTGCATAATCGCATCTTGTACTACACATTCTGGCCAATTTGTTAATGCTATAACCAACATTTTCACATATTAGGAGTCACCTTCAACTACATGTCCAAGTCCGGAGTTGTGGGAAAAACCAAGTTTAATCATAAGTGAAAGTCCAAGCTTTCTTCCAACTTTATCTCCTCAGCTTCCATCTGAAAGTCCTAGTTCAGTGCCCGACCCACATCATACTCTAAGCCCTGAGCCAAGGCTAGATCAAGGGCTAAGGTTGACCTCAATTGCGAGTCCACAACAGCGCTCTAATCCATTGCACGAGGTGTCATCTTTAGATCCAAGTGTAAGGCCAGTGCTCTGTCCAACACAGAATCCTAGTACGAGTTGTAGACCAAGTTTCTTGGGCATTAATGGTAAAACAACAATGAACAGCCTTCATGGCCGAGCACCTCAACTATCTTACGGTAATTATTGGCCTCAAATACTTATGGTAAATTATCTCCAAGCTCTGTTTGTTTCCTGTTCTGTTTGCTTAATTTTGAACAGCAACTAAAATGTTACAAGCACAAAGGCTAGTGATTTTCTGACAGTGGAGGGAATCAGTACACATTCATAGTTATGTCTTTTTTCTTTTCTGTTTTTTTTTCCTAGCGCCAGTGGAATTTGGAATGGGGGAAAAACCACCGAGCCAATTTAACAAGTCTTCAAATCCATCTCCTGATTCAACTCCGAGTGAAGTCTCCAGGAAAAGGAGATCAATTGTCTGGACGGAATTTGAACAAAAAATGATAGATGGTCGAGAATACGCAATCTGTAATACTTGTAATTCAAAACTCACATCTGGTAGCAGGTACGGGACAAGACACTTACATAGCCACATGGAACGCTGTAAGAAAGGAAAAACATTTGAACTTAGACAACAAATACCACAAACCAACAAGGGAAGCAATAAAGGGAAAGCTGAAAAAACTTTCTACCTTAAACAACAAATACCACAAATCAACAAAGGAAGCAATGAAAGGAAAGTTGAACTCCACTGTCATTCTTTTGATCAAGAAGTCTCAAGAAGGGATATTGTTAATGCTATTATCTTACATGGATATCCTCTTGACATTGTGAATCATTATGGATTTAAAAAGTTTGCCAGTGGTCTGCAACCGAAGTTTAAGATGGTTTCCAGAAATACAATCAAGATGGACATTGCGAAGATCTTTGATTCCGAAAGGAACAAATTAATGTATTTGTTGGAGAAATTAGATGGTCGAGTTGCAATCGCAACCGACATTTGCACAGCTAAACCAACAGGAAAAAATTACATGGCTATCACTGCACATTTTATTGATGAGGCATGGGTATTGCAAAGTCGACTTGTGAGGTAACTACAAGTAAGCTTTCATTTTCCCTACAATTGAATAATAACTATCATTTTCATTATAGAAATGTATATGTTTTGGGAACAATCATTATCTGGTTGTTTATTATACAATATTGGTGTCATCCTGCCATGGCACATCAACATATTTGTTGCTTTAGGTTCATATATATTCCACATCCACAAAATGCCAAAGAAGTTGCTGAATATCTTATGGATGCACTGTTGGAATTGAGTCTCGATAGGAAGTTATCCTCAATTACAGTTGATAATGCTACAACTAGCGATGCCATTTCTATCATCCATGGCAAGCTTGATGTAAGTTCACTTCTCTTGAATGGGAGTTTGCTTCTTATGCATTGTTGCAGAAACATTCTAAATCTTGTTGTGCGAGATGGCTTAGAAGTTATTAGTGGAGAGATAGAGAAAGTACGAAGTAGTGTTATCTTTTGGACTGCATCACCACAAAGAGTGGATGAATTTAAGGAAGCGTGCCATCACTTGTGTGTTCCGTACACTAAAAAGTTGCATCTTGATGATGCCATTCACTGGAATTCAACCCTTTTGATGCTTCAAACAGCTATATTATATAAAGATGTTTTTGTATGGTTGAAACATCAAGAAACTTATCATACAAATTTGCCAAGCGAGTGTGAATGGATCTCGGTAAAAGAAATTCGTGAGAAATTGCAGCTGTTCTATAATATGAAAGAATTGTTTTTAGTAACTGCTTCTTCCACTTTGAATTGCTACTTTCCAAAATTTTGTGAAATCAAAGTTGCAATATCAAAATGGATTGACAGTCCACATGAGATCGTTCAGGTTATGGCATCACAGATGACAAAAAAATATGATGAATATTGGAGTGTGTGTCATCATATGATAGGAATAGCATGCGTCTTTGATCCTAGATATAAGTTGAAGCTTGTTGAGTATTATTTCAAAATTATATATGGTGATGAAGCTTCAGTATATGTGAGCGAAGTTCGTGATGATTGTTATGCTTTGCAACTTGAGTATGAATCCAAGGGCGGTCTGATGAGTCATGGTGTTAGAGCATCTGTTTCTTGTTCCCCAATGCTTATGGAATATAATGAAGAGGATGATCCGCTCATAAACTTTGATTTATATGTGGCGAGTCATGTGCCTGTCAAATCAGAACTGGATTTATATTTAGAAGAATGTGTATTACCAAGAAGCGGAAACTTTGATGTGTTGAGTTGGTGGAAAACAAATGGAATTAAATTTCCGACATTACAAAAGATTGCTTCGGACATACTAGCGATTCCTGCATCAAGTGCTGCACCAAAATCTGCTCTTAGTAATGATATGTTGTTTAGTTCACATCACAGTAGGTTGAGTAACACTACCATGGAGGCATTGATGTGTACACATAACTGGGCACGGGTTGAAGTTGACGGTAATATATTAAATTTCAGATGGTGGTTATTATTATAATCGATTCTGTTTATTAAATAACTTGTTTTGTTTTTCTTTTTATTTTTTTTGTCCAGCTGTTAATTCAAGTTGCACTCAGTTTTTCTCAAGTACTCATCATGAGGATGATGTTGAAGATGATCATAGTGATGATAATGATTATGACAAGGACAATGACGACGTGGATGACAACAAAAAGAATCACTGAGAAGTACAGTAATTGTTTTCTAATTAAATATTTCTCTCTTTTCTTTTTGGTTGAAACAATTTTTATGAATCTAGTACTACTATAAGTTTTTTTTTTATTTGAAGAGTGATAGAAGGAAGATAATCTGAAGATGGTTGTCAAAAAATATCTTTCATGGTGTTGCTCGGTAAATTTAAATATAATCATGTTTTTGTACAGCAAATGATCAACCCCTTACTCATTTACTTGTTACGTGGGGTTTTATGATTTGGAATGTACATAGTCATCCCCTTACTCATTTACTTGTTATGATTTGGGGTTTTTGTACAGCAAATGATCAACCCCTTACTCATTTACTTGTTACTCATTTACTTGTACGTGGGGTTTTCACAAAATTCTGCAACAAAAATTGAAACTCGCAAGAATGAACTTATAGCTGTCTCACTGTTTTTCAGAACTATTAGATTCTATATTCTCTATAATCTATACTTTCAGTAAAAGGTTAAAATTCTAAAATTATTTCTGCACTAATATCCCTAAAATAAAAAATTTGTTAAGAAATTTGAATAGTGAATCTCTACGTCGATGGATTTAATATTCAAATTTCTCTAAACTGTGTAATAGGTTGCTAGTGTGATTTTTTAAAAATAGAGATTTTGAAATATATGAAAAAGTGTAATTTAATCTGTAAAATATGAAATTTGTTAAGAGATATCGGTGTGAATAACCTTATTATGTGTTATGTTCTCGGTTATTTCTGAATAATGACCTTATTTTCCTTTTGTTTGAAGAGATTAAGATATATCTCATCTATTTCAAAAAAAAAAGTTACACTTAGAAAAATAATTGTTCTAAAAAACTGTTACATTTGAAATTTATTTTTGTTATTTTGCAATAAATTAAAAAAATTTCAATTAAAAACTTATATATCTCGTCATAACTTAAAGATTCATAACAAATTTTATGAAAAAAATTTATGATTTGTACATTTAATTTTTAGTCAAAAATGTAAAATTAATAATCGTCAAAAGTTTAAATGATAGTTTTTGTGGAACCGATGGAGTAACATGATTATGGTTTTGGTTTTGTTTATAACCTTTTCTTTCTCTTTATTAATTATCAACGTACTTGTATTCCAGTTTTTTCTGTCCTTTTGCTAGATGCTATACATCCGGTGACCTCAGTTTATTTAACAATATAACTTTACTCCCAACAGATCATTAAAAACATTAACACTTGCACCGCTGTTATGGCATGGGGATTTTGCTAATTTGTTATTCCTCTTTAACTCTTTGGTCTGCTCGTATTTAATGTAATCAAAATGTAGTGGTGATTCGGTGAAAAGAGAAATATACTGAACAGTACTCTCCCTTCTAACATTAAATATGTATTTCTGTTCACACGCAATGGATTTATAAAATTTTATAATTTAAAATTGAAAGTAAAATAAATTTGAAGTGAAATATAATGATACACATAAAAAAAATACTCTTAATAACAAAGTTTTATGCTGATATGTGTTTATAAATTCATATCACGTATGAACCTTTTAACATTTACAAATAATATTACATTAAAACATTAAAAAATAAATATATTTTTAATTTTGAAAGGAATGGACTATTTGGTTCCGGTAGACTAGAGTTAAAGATTTGAAGCCTCGAATGTTTAAAAATCCAAAACTTAAAAGAGTGGTGGATATGGAGAAAGTTGAAAAACAGAGTGCGCAAAAGCCAGCAAACTCAGGTTTTTCCCTTAAAGTTAAAGTGTCTAGTGGCTGAGTTTGGCAGCACAAATAGCTTCTTTACCATCATAATCTTGAATAAAAATTTGATTGCACGATATCACTAAAGGCAAAAGAAGAGTTTCTTATTGGCTTGTTTAGTTCAGCTCAATATAATCATGACGCATCAAGTTGAGGGGTTGGTTGAAGAAGAGAAAGGTACATACTTTGATAGCTTAAATTAAAGCCTTGGTGCATATCGACATGTCGAAGCATTGTTGTGCCCATAATTGCTGATACAATTTTGAGTTGAGGTCTATCATTTAGATAAAATTCCCAGCTATCAAACTTGTCTAAAGCGGGGCCGTAGAATCCGGGATTCACACACCAGAGCACAAGAAAGAAAAAAATTACAATATGTTCTTTTGTCTATAGTCTGTACTATCCTTTATAATCAAAAATGGAGATAAACGATACTCTCGCAAAGCTTTATGTTGTGCTTTCATCTCACAATGCTTACACTTAGTCTCTTGAGAAATAGGGGGCTAGTGTTTAGCTAGGAACAAAGTCTTATTTTTTTAATCAGCAAAATCCCTCGTATTAATAACTATGATTTTCACTTATTCTCAACCCACAAAGTTTGATCCTCGAGTTCTCACCCACGAGGTTTGATCATTTGGTTCTCACATATTCTCATCCCACAAGGTTTGATTTCTAACCTGTAACTCATAAGAGAATCCACTTGAACTGACCCACAACATGAACAAATTCATAGATTATGTATTGGAAAATAACAAAAGCGTATATATGGGTAGTATATGTGACGGATGAGGTTATAATTTAAAGAACAACTGAAGGGTATAATATTAGTAGGAATGTGAATGTGCAGGTGAAAAGTAAGTGATATCATGTCATGTAAGGAAGGTTGGAGACATCTTTGCCATATCTCTATGTGAGTATTGTTTTGAAGGTCCCTCCACTAACCCATGCATTTCGATAAGAATAGCAGGACCCTCCTAGCTCTCTCACCAAATCCAAAAACCCATTGCCTATAAATAGAAAGTTAGTGGCATGTACGAGAGACATAGACAACAACGTTACCAAAGGGAAATGGAGAAGTCCCACGAGTACTGTAGGAAAGCTAAGGATGTCTCCCTTAAAGAACTTAGAGATAGACTATCTGAATTTGCTAGAGTTCGGGGTTGGGAGCAGTACCATAGTCCCAGAAATCTCCTTTTAGCCCTTGTAAGTACTTATGAGCTACTTTCAATGGCATAATCATATGTCACACTTCCTTTGTTTTAAAACAAGAGATCCATAAAGATCCCTTCAATTTAAACAATGATATATCTAAAATTGATATGGTTAATGAAAGTTTAGATTGTTAATAATCGAATTAATTTCAGATTTAATATATAGTCATTTTTTTAAATCTTTTTTCGATCTCTCTCAGTGTTTACATATTAGTTAAAATAATGTTGCATGGTACTGCACATTTGTAGACTAAATTGCTAGAATGCTGCTAATCATTCGGTTGAAGGTAGTGTAAAATATCTCACACTAAAAAAACTAGTTGATGGGAATCAATATTTCGAATATATTGTATATATATACTTGGTGATTGCAGGTTGGAGAGGTGGGAGAGCTATCAGAGATATTTCAGTGGAAAGGGGAGGTTGAAAGAGGGCTACCCAACTGGAGTAGTGATGATATACAACACTTGGAGGAAGAACTGTCCGATGTTCTACTCTACCTGGTTCAGCTTGCTGATGTTTGCGGCCTCGATCTCGGCCAAGCTGCCCTCTCCAAGATCCTCAAAAATGCTCTGAAATACCCAACCACTACCTCTACTACTACTGACACTTAGCCTCCAATGTCCAGTTATGATAAATGCACTTTTATTTTGTTTCCTAAATAGAATTCCAATGCATTTTTGGTGGTCTATGTATAAGGATTACACGTGCGCACACATGCACATTATAAAATAAATAAATAAATATTCACAAGATAATCTCGACTTTTCCATATATCAAAATGACAACAAAAAAGTATAAGATGGGCTTCATCAGTCAACAATATCCATGATTTGTTAACAACCAACCTGTATAGCAAACAGAATGAAAAGAACAACCTAAAAAATGTCAAGCCAGCGTTAAACGGAATGGACAGAGTACATAGATCTCAGAACATTAGAAGAACATAGAATCCAAGAGATTACAAATATAAATTTCAAATTATCCTTAAATTTTCAAAACACCAACATATATAGATATGCTTCACAAATTCTTCAGCTTGTACTATGACAGAATGAAAAAGTTAGCAACAAGAACTTCCCTAGAACATACTCAAACCATTCCTCCCCTTCGTCAAGCTTGAATGAAAAAGGTATATCTTCGATCACAATCTCGGAGAGCCTTTTGAAGTCCGACCCATACCGATGCATTAGTTCCTTACCCTGCCCCCCTCGCAGCTCTTCCATGGTAAAAGGATATGCAGCGGCTGGCTCCATACTTTACAAGGATATATTAGTAAAGCCAAAGTAATTGATAGGTTGATCCGGATCACCCTTGAGAATAACCAACTCACCTTCTTCTCTAGTCATTGTGTAACCATCGCATAAATTACATTTCCTTGTCCACAAAGATTCGATGTTTGAGTACCTTACTTTCTTCCTTACGAGAAGCATTTTTTTCTTCACTGAAGGGAAAGCCAAGGGGTCCATAAGCGCCCATGGGGACATTTGGATCAAAGAGAAGAGCTCGCTCCCCATATATCTTGTCTACAACTCCCAACTTTTCCATGAAAAACTTTTTGGCTTCTTTATCTTTTTGATCGAGTGTCAAGGCATACCTAGGCATTCGGGAAAATAATTTTTTGCAAAATTCCTCGTCACCTAGAGCAACGAGCACAAGAACAAAATGGTGATATATGTTCATGGATTTCTTCAATGATATCAACTGAGTTCTGGATTATGTCAAAATCATACTCGGTATCACGGGGGGAAGGCACCGAAAAATTATAAGAATAAACTTATCCTTGAGTTTATCAAAACTAACCTGAGAAAATAATGATAATGGGTCAACAAATTAGGCGAAACACTAATGTTGTGTTTAGTTTTGTAAAATATAATGACATGAGAATGAAAAAATTTTAAAATTTAAGATTATTTGTCAGATCATTCATGTATAAGATTCATTTTTGTTTGTTCTTTCGTACAAGATTACTTGTATTTTTAAATTCAACCCTCTATAGTTTGTTAGTTTAGTGAACACCAAAATTTTACAAATAATCTATTATTTTTTCATTTTCGTATGAAGATCTTTCACCGAAATTTTTCTTTTTATTCACTTATTTCATTCTCACGGTCATCCGATCAAAAGGAGAAACACGGATTGGGGAGTCTTTAATATTCAAAAAAAACTAAGATTAGCAAAACATAATCTTCTTCAAATTGATTATCAGAGGATGGATGGAGAGGGTTGGGGCTCTGATCATAAATATACATATATACGTACCAGTGGTCGTCCTTATTGAATAGGGTTTGCCTTCCGGTATTGGCAGAGAGGAGTTTAGACAAATCGTGTATTTAATTGGTCATTTGCGATTGGCTTCTTGAATTTGTTCATGTGAGTTTCACCACGTACCCTCTTCGTAATCGTAGTTGACTCCTTCATTTGCTCCGCCGCCGCCGCTTCCGTCGTCTTCTGTCTCTTATGTTTCTCCATCTCCAACTCGTCGTCCATCTCTTGCCGTGATTTCTTCCGACTAGTCTCTCCGCTTCCTCGTGTCTTGCGTTTTCATAAACGTTAGTTATGCATATTTTAAAAGTTGGAACTTTTACTGAAGTCTTAGTGCACGATGAATGAAAGAATGTGTTAGGATAATTTTTTTCTTCATAACGTTATGTTTGTAAATTTATTTTTAAGTTTTCTAATCATTTCTTGTATTTATAATTTTTAGAAGGATAGTAAAGAATAGAATTGGATTAAAAAAAGTTAGTATTTTTCTTTCATAAGTTTTTTTTTTGTGTGTGTGTCAAAAGTAACAAAATTTGGATAGAAAAAATAGAAAATTAATTTTAAACTACATGTCATGTTATAAAATCAACAATATCCTTAGCTTATAAATGGAATAAAGTACAATTATAAAAGTAAAGTAAATATTTT
Source organism: Centella asiatica (assembly GCA_014636745.2). Taxonomy (NCBI): domain Eukaryota; kingdom Viridiplantae; phylum Streptophyta; class Magnoliopsida; order Apiales; family Apiaceae; genus Centella; species Centella asiatica. Next base: position 16,355,163 of record CM025785.1, read on the forward strand.
ACATTTGACTTGAATTATTTTTTTCCTTTATTAAACTCAGAAACAATCCATATAAAAACTTAAAAATTTTCTATTCTCTTTTATTCTTTTTCATTCGTTAAAATTTTTCTAATAATTTATTTTCTATCCAAAACTCACAAAGATGTCCCTATGCTTATCCACTAAAAATTAGCCAAGGTCCTAATTAATTAATAATTAGATTATGAGTGATACTACGTACACCAACCTGTACATAAACAAATGTACACAAATATGTGTGATTGAATCCTATTAAGAATTAGTAAATTCTGACGGGTTCACAATTAAAATTTTAGTGGTTCATTATTTATCACATGTGTTTGAATACATTTTGAACTATAAATTAGGATAGACAATCCCGAAGCTCGATTATTTGGCCAACAAAAAGCTCGTTCGAAATTGATTTAAGCGTGAGCCAAACAAAATTTCGAAAATAATTTAAGCCGAGTTTAGTTAAGTAGTGGCTTAGCCCAATACAAGACCGACCAAAATAAACTACTTTGTGTGTGTATTTGTTTGTATCCATACTTATTAATTATTAGTTTTATTGATTTATTATTAGATTATTCTCTCTCTCTCTCCCCCTCTCTCTCTCTCTCTCTCTCTCTCTCTCTATTTATCTATCTATATATATATATACTTTGTGCTACAATATATATTCATTACAACATTTTATTTAATACTTATAAAACTTGAAACATAATTTTAAATTATTAATTACTTTAAAATAATGAATTGTTGAATATTTCTTAGGAAATAATTTATATAAAACTTAATGTTTTGAATTAAAAATTATTATTTTGTATTTATTTATTTGAGCTTAATTGAACTTATGCCCGAGGCTCATGAGCTTACTTGGCTTGAGTTTGAACATATATATTCTAAGTCCAAGATGATCAAACTCAAACTCAGTCGAATAATTTTTAATAGAGTTGAACTTAAACTACCTTAGTCTCGGCTCACTCAATTTAATTTACAAACATATATATATTTGTTTGTACAAATTATTAGTAAGACTAATCACTCATATAGAAATTTTTAAAAGGTAAATCATTTCAGTATCAGTTTATCTGACCTATCACTTTCTCTTCATTAAATTTTAGTATTGAACTTTTGAAGCATAAACTTAGGCATGACAACGGAATAGATATGAGACGGAAAACTATTTTTAAAGTCTACTCGTTAAAATAACATAGTTTTTCAAATTCGTCCCACCCCGTTAACATTTCTACCAAACCTACCATGCCTCTGTCCCGTTATCCAAAATTATTTTTTTTAATTTAATTAATTTATTTTTTTCCTTTGTTTTTTTCATATTATTCTCTTACAAAATCTTTTAAAATAATTATAAAATATGTTTTATATATAAACGAGTCGAAATCAAAGTTAAATGAGGTGAGATAATAAATCTCATACTCCTACTCTAAACTTATATGGTTCAAATAATTGGGTTCTATTAAGATCGGAGTTAATGGTCATATTTATGTAAGCCCATTGTTGCTTTGTACAACCACTGGGAAGAGTTTTGAAATTATTCAGCAAATATTAAATTTTGGGCTTTGGACAGCCCACTAATTCATACAACTATTTGTTACAGTATACCGTATTTTATTTTATTTTTTTAAATTCAAATTTAATAATTTCTAGTTAAAATGCTAAAGACATATGTTAAAAATGATAACTTTTAAGAGAATTTCTGAGTTCGGAATATATGCTCCACATTTATTAATGATGTGAACTTAGTAAAGGTAGTACTGCAAATTTTATTAATCATCTGCACTATTACTTCATTTTTAAATAGGTATTTGTTTAACCTAATAGCTAGTTAATTGTGAGAATCTATGATTTAATCTGATGCGAATTTCTTTAATTTTGATACATGACACGATTAACATTATTTACTACTTAAATCAACATAAGATTTGCAATTTTAAAATCACATAATATACAAGGACCTAATTATAAGAATTTACAACTATAATATAATATAATAAATTTAAATGTATTTTCAATTTCAAAATAATAATGTTTCTGTATCGATCTATCCATCCATTCATTTGCTTATGTTCTTGTTGAACTTTCTCTGTGGCATCGTAAAGTTGTCTTCTTTTGTTCCATAGTGTAGGTCCACGGTCCACCTCAAATAGAGTAAATTTAAAATTATCTTATTTTAAATTTTTAAATGAAATATTCGAACCTTTCTTGGTTCATTATCTTACTAAAATTAATTGTTTTTAATCTTATAGTTATACTTAGTGATCTGTTGTGCAACCATATTAATTACAGTTGAACACAGATTAGAGGGTGCAACTATCAAATCGGATAACCTATGCACATTCTAAGCCACAAAGACAAATGTTAAACGAGAAATATCAAATACCCAAAATTAAATAAATTTAAAGAATTTCATTTTCATCATGAAAAATCGATCCATCTAAAAAATTAAATAATATATATCACACGTGTTTAATCGAATTACAGATAATATACTTTTTAGAAAAAGGAAAATTTGATGGAGCATATTAGCATAATTTACTAATTTAATTTTGTTGTGTTATTCTTACAATTATTTTAAAAATTTTCTACACATATATGACCCAAAATTGATAAGTAACGATAATAGAATAAAAGATTCTAGTGCTTTAAATAAACAACAATAATAAATAGTGCTTTAATTAGACAACAATAATAAATTATATATCGCATGTTCCAAAATATATGAAGTATATATAAAGATAACACAACCACCAAGCTACATATTTATCCATCTATAAATACATAGATAATTTTGACATTAGTTTCGTTGTAAGGACACACATTTGGCTACAAATTCTTTTACAATATTAAATTATTGTGCCTTATCATTTTTTAACATTAATTATATGTCATTATTTTGGAAGTGCAGTAATAAAAAAGACTTATCAAATTTCTATAGAGTTCTTATTAAATTAAAATTTTATTACATATTTTATGTAAAATATAAATTCTACGAAATTATATACATATATAGGAAAGCACAAAAATATTACGGCGTATTTATAAAAATCAATTTCATACTATATCACAGTTTAATGACATTTTTAATATTTATTCGTGATTATTTTAATATTATATCCGTGCGTAGAAAATAAAAAATAATTTTATTTTAACTAAAAATGATCCAGTCAGGATCCTGTAACGCATAACGCATATCAGTACAACGTTTGCAGGAAAAGGGAGGTGCAGACCGAAGAGAATCTAAACGCCGACCTTACTCGGTGCGAGCACACTTCCACCAAAATAGCCATAATCAGAAATTATTATTATTTGTAGTAGAAAAATCAAAAAATAGGTTGAGGTCTTTTTTTTAATTTGTAATGTTTATAAAAGATTTAATTTTATGGATGAATATAGCATTTAAAAATATAAGAATGTATAAATATTTAGTGTTACGAAGAGTAGTTTTTATAAATATATAAAATTATACAAAATTTCATTGAATTTTTATCATTAAAAAAAATTATGATGCAAATCTTAAAAATTTATAAATAAATTTTACATAAATTCTACTATTTTTTAATATTATTTTTATCTGTACAATTAAATTTTCTAAGAATATTACAAAATATAAAAAATAATTACTATAACTTATTTTTTAAAAATAAGCTGAAGCCTATTTTTTTACCTTTGTTCCACAAAAAAGACAATATTTAAATTTTTGACGGCTATTAATTTTGTATTTTTTGATCAAAAATTAAATGTATAAATCATAACTTTTTTTTATGAAATTTATTATGAATATTTAACTTATGACAAAATTTATAAGTTTGTAATTAAATTTTTTAAAATTTATAGCAAAATAATAAAAAAAAATTTCAAATATAGTTCATTTTTTAAACAATTTTTTTTCTAAATTTTAACGGAGAGAGTACTAGTATTATTATTATTATTATAGTCGGAAAGAAATAAAAGACCCCACTATATGTTGACAAATCTAATGTCCCTTGCTCCCTTCTGGTGTAAGTATCTGTGTGTTTCTCTCTCTCTCTTCTCTCTAAAAAACTGGCCCCAGCAGATCCAAATCTGATTTCTTTATTATACTTCATTTTAATCTGTGTGGAGCTTGGTGACAATCTAAGCTTCCTTTCATGGCTTTTCGATAATACCCATTTCGCTTTGACACTCCTCACTTCTCTTCTGCCATGTTTTCCGGGTAATGCCTTTCCCTTCTGATTCTTCTCGATTTTCGTGCTTCTCTCTCTTCTGCTGCTCAACCAGTCGGCTCTGAGTCTGTAAACTCATACACTATATACCAATTCTTTTTGTTTCAAACAGATGACTCTGGTGAGTGTTGGTTTCAGGTATAAGCTCTTCTGCGTATTGAATTGGAAGATTCTAGTAATGGGTTTTTACTTGTTCTATATTTCACCACTTATATTTTTCCCAATTAATTTTTGGTGTTTGTTGTTGACGTGGATGCGCATTTTTCTGTATGTGTATCTCTACGATATTTCTGCTTTTGATAGTTTTGATTTTGACTAGTCGATCTATGAATTTCCAAAGCATCTGTTTTTTCTGTAATTTTTAGCTTAAAAAAAACTAAAGCTGTATGGACCATTATGATTTCCTTAAAAATTTAAACTTTTATGTGTTCTCAATGTCTGAATCATGTAAAGATTTATTTATTTTTCTGATTCTGTATCTTCTCTCTATCTCTTTATTGGGGCTTTTCACTTAATTGCTGAGAATTGAAGTCTGATGAGGTGGGCGCCGGTAGAGTTGAGCTCTGAAATTGTTTAATCTGAAATGCGAGGTTGATGTCAATTTTGTAAACTATTCCCATTGCATATATAGATAAATGAATAGGGTTGTGTTATTTTCTTACCTGGTATTAAAGATGCAATGATGCTATATTTCGGCAACACAAATTTGCCAAATTATACTCGATACCCTGATTCCGTATTTATTTAAATATTTCCTACACTGTTGCTTGTTACATTGTACTATTGTTCCTGTTCTGTAGATGGAAGAAGCACTAGTGTTTTTCCTTGAGCATTTCTCTTATTTGTTTTTATTTTCGGGGTTTGTCTTGCTCGAGCTGGTCTTAGTTTAGTATTAGTTTTTGATCTTTCACGACTATGTCGTCTGATTAAATAAACGTCAATATGATTCCAAAATATTGTGTTATTTGATCATTTATACTTTTTCGATGGTCTTTTCCGACAGCTGATGTGCATGATTTAGGAATAAGGATTACATTCTTAATCTCCAAGTTTTTTGATTCGTGAAGTACTCATTTTTGTTTTGGCGCGTTGTTAAAATTCATGTTACAGTTATGTTTCTTTTGGCAACCTATTTGTCAGAAATGGGGTTAAATCAATTTTTGGTGCCCGTGCATGTAGCTCGATAACAATTTGGTACCCGAAGTGAAAATCTTAAGTCAGAAATGGGATTAAGCTGCTTAACATAGAGTGCATACCGGCAAGATTGAACTTTTCAAAAAGAAGAAATGCAAGATCTCTGTCTTTAGTTAAGTTACATGTGTGATGCACACGTCAAATATCATAGATTTGTTGTTATTATGTTCCGGTGTGGTTGCTGAGGTTCGCAGATATTTAGTTTAATTGCTAGAATTATGTTTCTTTTGGTAACCTATTTGTCAGAAATGGGATTAAGCTGCTTAACATAGAGTGCATGCCGACAAGGTTGAACTTTTCAAAAAGAAGATATGCAAGATCTGTGTTTAGTCAAGTTACATGCGTGATGCACACGTCAAATATCGTAGATTTGTTATTATTATGTTCCGTTATGGTTGCTGAGGTTCGCAGATATGCATTTGATTGCTAGTAGATAAATGGAATGTTGAATTTCACAAAGTCTGCTACCAATGATCTTCCAATATTTTTTCTTTCCTACTTGTTCCACTTTTTCTTACTAACTCAGAGATCTGGTATGGCCATCAAAAGTTGCCAGACCTTTCTTGAAATCTGCTTCATCTTTCAAACTATCAACAACTTGTGATTTGACCATTAATTCTCTCTCTCTCTCTCTCTCCCCCTCTCCCTCTCTCTCTCTCTCTCTCTCTCTCTCTCCCTCTCTCTCTCTCTCTCTCTCTCTCTCTCTCTCTCACACACACACACACACACACACATGCACGCACGTGCAAAATTGTTTGTGTGTGTATTTGGCCTCCTTATGAAATTTATAGTTTACCTAAAAAATTAATGGATGGAATCAAAACAGATTTCATTGAGTAAGTGAACAAGCGTAAAACATGTTGAGCTAAATTGAAGAAAGGAACACACACAGACGCACTTTTAGGGCTGTGATGGTTGCTGCATGAGGAAAAGGGGTGACTGTTGTAATGTTGAATGATGGTGACTTCCAGCAAAAATAAATATCTGCCAATATTATCAGTCTTTACTCTTTATAATATAAACTTTATATCTGTCTCATTAGTTTATCCACCATTTCCTCATAACAAATGTTCTGGTACCTCGCCTTTTTAAGATTTGTACTTGAAATCTTTTCATCTAGATTTAGATTATAAGTTCAGTTAGTTTATTTCATCATGGTTATAAGCACTTGATCATTGTTTGTTGTTTAGATCTCTCAAGACTCATCATTCAGCAACCAAAAGAAAACTTCATTTTTCTGTTGTTTATGCCACTAATCATATGGTGTCTCTTCCTCTTTTTGAAGTTAATCCCAAGAACAAGATAAGAGATGCAGTGTACTAGCTACCAACCAGTATGCCACACCACCAAGGATCTTACTGTGAAGGATAAAGGCAGAACATGGCTTCTTGATGATAATAATACTATCTGGGAGACTGATCATGGCTATAATGGTTTATTTCCATTGAGTAACATCAATCGGTGTCAAGGATATGAGAAGGAAGCACTGAGGCAAATTATGCTTCAACATGAAGCTACTTTCAAAGAGCAGGTATGTGCTGTACGATAAGTTAATGTGGAGTCTGTAGATCTTTCATTATATGCCATGTAAACCTGGCCATTTATGAACCATTATTTTGATATCACCCTGCACATTTGTTTTCATATCTGTTGATTCATGATTTTTCAGACTTCTGTCTCATGTGAACTATGAGGTGTTATCCTCTATCGATGCTGAAAGACATCTAAATTTCTAGGATGCGCAAGCCCTCTGTATCACATTATGTGTATCTATGCTTGTTACCTCCCTTTACATTTGTATTATTCATTTATCTCTTCCCTTTAATGTGTTCAAACGTATTTCTTTTTAATAATATTATGTATCTGTATTCTGATTGGAGGGTAAACCAGATGGACTAGTAGTTTGTAGAGGATGGAAGTGTTTGCAGATGCATGCCCAAGAATGCTGGTTCTCTTGTTGAAGAATTAGTAGTTTCATCGATTGGTCTTTTATGTTGTCTTATGATTTAAGAAATTCCTCGTTCAGGTCCTTGCACATATTTTTCCTCCAAATTATAGCCCCACTTGTATGTATCTGAAATACTTTTTCTCTCTACAGGTTAGTGAGCTACATCAACTTTATAATAGACAAAGGCAGTTGATGGAAGAAATGAAAAGGAGAGATCTCAAACAGAATCCAGAAGCAAAAACATCGCAGTCCAATCCCTCTTTGTGTCAAAGACTCTCTGAATCAGCTCGAAAGACTTGTCATATTCCCCGCTTGCCTTTGGCAAAACCAACTAGTTTGCAGCCTTCTGCTTTATTTACTAAAGAGTTTCAAGCATCATCAAATTTTGTTGCTGGGAAGAGTGAGCAAACTGCTCCAGATATGTTGATTAATGCAAGCACTCTCAAAGACCTGAAATTATTGCCATGCAGCAGTAAGAAATCTGGGAAAAGAACATTTGATCTTGAACTTCCAGCAAATGAGTACATTGATAGTGAAGGGGGAGAAAAGTTTGAAGGAAGAGAGGTTTTTCAAATATCTGAGGCACCAGAACAGCCTTTCAAGGTTATATCTGTTTACCACCAGAGTGATTCAAAATTTTCTCTCTGCAGCAGTCAATTAAATTCTTTCCAAGGAGGTCTATTTGGTGGCCGTGTAATAATAGATAAAACAAATGATTTGGCTGGCTTGAACAATACCTTCCAGCTTGAGCAAGCAGGAACCCTGTCCTCATCTAGTCACTTGGACTCTGGTACCTGTAAGATAAAGAATTGGTCAATCCCAATAACAGGCCATTCTATTCCTTGCTTTGAGAAAACGGTATTGTCAAGCAAGAATTCAACATCTTCTGTTCAGAACTCTGGGCTTTATGGAAATGAGATTTATCTGACCAGAAACTTAACATGCTGCCCGAGTTCTCAAGGCTTATCCCTCCAAAATAGCATTTTACCTGGATTTAGGTCAGCATTGTTTGCATTGGGAACTTGTCCTACATCTAGCAACCTTAATCCCTTAAAGTCCACGGGCATATCTGCAAAGGAAGTGGATCCAGCTCTCATGGTTTCTAGTGGCTTGCCAGACCTGCAAATATCTCAAGAAAAGGAAAGCGCTGTGCATGGTAATAAAAATTATAAAGATTCAGTTAGGGGATTGCATTGGCTTAGAGATAACCAAGTCCATAAGGGGAATAGTAGTAAAGAGAAGGATAGCTTAACCCAGGTGGAATCAGATTCAGTAAAAGCATGTCTTATGTCTAGCTCTGATGTTGAGCTGAAGAGTTGTGGGATTGGTGACAGCTCAAATTGCGAAATGGTTCATGAGCGTTTTGCCAACTCAATTGTAACCAGCAATCAGTTTTCTGCTGCTGTGCCCAAATTAGACTTAAATTTATCAGAAGATAAAGTTACAGACACCATTGAGAAGTCTAGGTTAGTTGATTGTGGGTTACCTAGTGGTTTTTCACTCGGCAAAGGAAAATGGTCGGCTGAAGATCACCTAGAAGAGAACGGGGTTGACTACAAATGCCAGATAGACTTGAATTCATCCTTAAATGAAGATGAATGCGGAAAAGTTCTCATGAATATCACGGTGGATATAAATTTGGAGCCGCCTGTGAGTCCAGAAAATAAGGAGTCTTCGCCACCTAGAGGTAAATCCGAGGAAAAACAACTTGCAACAACCGTCCAATTGTCAGAACAGGAAGAAGGCTACCAAGACAAAGATGAAGACATTGCCATGATTGCAGCAGAGGCTTTAGTTTATATTTCGTCAGCAGGGTTGCAGTTGGATCCGGATAATTCCACCAGCAAGCCATCTGAAACCTCATGGACATCCTTGCAGTGGTTTGCAGGAATTGTATCTTCTATGGCAGATGTTCTAGAAAATGAAATTGAAATAATCCTTAGTGCAGCTGATAAAAATGACAATGAGCTCTTGGCTAATTCGGTAAATATCTTTGCAGCCATGACACTGGAACTAAAAGAGATGAAGACAAAAGAGTATTGTTGCATGAGCACTTCTCAGAAGAAGAGAACCAGGTCGACTTTATTACCAACTAGGCCAAAGAGGAGGCGAGCAAGGAGGACTAAGTCACAAAAAGACTTTCAAGGAGAGAGTTCATTGCCCATTGCGTCCCTAATGAGGAATGAGGTGATAGAGGATCTTCCTATAATTGGCCGGCTTGGGAAAGCTGCAGGTACTCCACCAAAAACAGGGTTTGAAAGGGAAAATGCGAGAAGAAATGGGCGTCGAAGGGGGAAGAAATGCACGAGTATTTCTTCTCCTATTGTGGTGGAGCAACAAGCTCATGATACAAACTTGGGTTTTCTGGAAGACTGTATGCCAAGTTGGGGTAAGAAAGACAGACGGCAAAATGGAGCGACTGTTCCCGCTCATAACCCTTCTCTCAATCATACCAAACTCACGGGCAAGTTTATGGGCGGGAATTCAATTTCTTTTTCTAGATAATAGATGGAGGATAACAGAGTTTTTGTTGTTGTTGGTATAACTTATAAGTCTCTTGGTACTCTTGTACAAATCGTCATATATCAGTATCAGTGACTGTGTAATAGTTTACAGGCACCCTTTGTGTATGCTTTATACTTTCACTGTTTTTTTTTTTTTTGTCGATCACTAGACTAGCATGATGGGCAGAACTAGAACCAGGGAGGCATGGCTTGATGATATACAAAAAGTCGTTAGAAAATTTACTATGAGATAAAATGGAGGTATGCATCTTTTAAGGACTTAGGTGTGGTTTAAGTTGATCCCATTTTATACTGTTCATTCGTGTTCCCTGGATCAACAGAGTATTCTCATCTATCACGGTGTTAAAGGTCCCATCGTTAATGTAGGAAAATTCATTCACGTCATCCTTACAAATTTTTACTTAGCTCGGTCAAATAGAACCGACTGAAGTACACATTGAAAATGTTAATTTATCCTGGAAAACGAGACTAGACAGACGAACCCCCCCAACGCCCACCCCACCCTCCCTTTGAAATTTGTTCTAGTAGCCTAATCAAGCTTTGACTCATTGAAAATTGTGTTCTACAGAAAAGTCCGAAACACAAGGGAATATACAAGGCCAATTCAAAAAGCAATCAAATTTATGACTGTTTCACCTCTAGAATCTGATGTAATATAAGATTTTTAAAATTTAAGCGAAAACTGTAGGGAATTTATTGAAACCATTGAATTCGGAATATAGTAAAATAGCTCTTGGATGGGGAACGACTCCGTTGATGGGTGTCGCAATGGCCCTATTTGCAATATTTCTATATATTATTTTGGAAATTTATAATTCTTCCGTTTTATTGAATGGAATTTCAATGAATTAGATCTATAAGAACCTCAAGAAATGAGATCCATACTTGATTTGCATGCCCTCTGGCAACATTAATCCTCTCTCGCGTACCTATCGGTCCTCTTCACAAGTTGCATTAATTAAGCAAACCATGCCTTCTAGGCGACCTATTATGATAGAGGTGAGACCAATATTTAGTGCGACAAACTTCAGTAGATGTGAGTATTTGAGATAATTGGATTAAAAGGAACATACGCATAACTGCCATTCAGTGCCCAAAAATTCAATTATTACTGATATCGAAATTCTTGAGATTCTCCATACAAAATGGTTTTTGAGTATGTTTTAACTCTCACTGCATATAAGACTAACAATAATCTGCACTAAATAGTTCAGCCGCGGGAAAAAATTAAAGTAAATAGAGCACACATGTTCTCTATTTGACTGATCTATCTTTAAACAGTAGTGACTTGTCAGTCACTGTTGCAGAGGTTGCTGACTCCTCAGATTTGAGGACTTTGGAATTGGATGGTATTGCCTTGTCAGTCACTGCCGCAAAGGTTGTTGACTCCTCAGCTTGAACAAGTTTCTGGAGTCTAGCTTGTAGGACTCGAACTCTGTCTTCCGTCTTGCGGAGCTTTCTCCATCTGTAAGTGGTCCAGAGGCCAAATCCAATGTAGACAACAGCATATGAAGCCCACACATAAGGATAAGTTTCTGCATTTTCTTTGAGCCTCCGATATTGACTTTCCATCCAGCCGACAGCCGAAGGGCTTACTTGTTGCTGGTTATCTGCAAGTTGCTGCTTATCCTCCTCTTCATGTGTAGTTGTCATTATCTATGGATTTTGGTTATTGACAACGGAATATGCAAATGATATTTTCTTGGATATTCTGCTTATGAACTGCAGGTCAGAAACAGGAAAAATTCGTATTACACTTCATAATTTTTCCACTAAGAAAAGTAGTAGCTCTTTGAGGGGCCATTAACAATTATCCACATCAAGAACATTATCTATCCCATCCCAGCAAAGCCAGAGACTCATAACCACTTTCTCTATCACCTGCCAGAGACTCAATTGAGATCGATATAACTCAACAGAAACTTAAAAAACATTGCAAGATTGCTCAGGTAATTCTAAATGAATGAAAACCTAAGATATAAGAAGCAGAAGCAGATCCTAAGCAAAGTTTTTGAGATGGTGTTCTCCGACAGCCTCTGAATCTTTGGTTGGGATTTAGACAATTTGGTAACTCACTCTGGTCAGCATGCATTTTCCTAAACATCCAACTATATACTAGTTATCTGAATACTGTCACGGATACATCATACATGTTTTTCATAATTATTGTCATTGATACGTCGAAGCTATAATGCCCAGAAGAAATATCACAATGGCTGCATAGAAGTTGGAAATTGATGATGGCTCAAGTCTAACAGAAAACAGAATGGTTATCTACGGAGAAAGTAGTACGTGCCTGGAACGGCAATTGCCTTCTTGGACAATGAAAAGAAATTACCTGTCTTCATAAAAAATGAAAGAAGGCCCATTTGATTTTTTCCCCCCAGAATTTTATAAGCTTTTAAAGAATTCCCTGTTACACAAAATTAGGATATAATTTTTTATATGCTCTTTCCTACTAACAAATTTCAACTTTAAATTTATATTGGAAGTATCCCAAAAATGAAAATTAAATTCTGAAAAGCGACTCAAATGTACTTTTTAGTAGAAAATTTCGGCTGTTGCATGAGATGTTCTCCAGAATTATGAATACCTATCCGCTTATTAATCACAGTACAAAATGTTTAAAATTTGTAGTTCAATCATCTAATAGCCCATGTTAATTACAAGTTCACAACTGTAAAATTTTTGGAAACAAGCATTAAACCCAATTGAATGTTGAATAGATCTGTGTATCTGGGTGTGTGCGCACGCACAGTAGCGGATGCAGGTTTTTTTTACTAGGGTGGACACAAAGAACCCAAACAATACATGGCTTGCCTATAATATTTTATACAAATTTTACTGCTCAAAAATAGGTAAATTCATCTATAACAACAGGAGTGCTCAAAAATAGGTAAATTCATCTATAACAACAGGAGTGCTCAATTGACCAGTACCCAAATCAAAATCGTAATAATTGAAGAATTTCTTATTCATATTTGTTGCTATTCCATTGAAATGCAATGAACTACATTTATGAATAACTGATCAAAACTTAAACAAATATCAATTTAGCATAGATAAATAACGGGATTGGCATGTTGCTAGCCATGTATCAAGTTAGTAGGAACTTGCCAAAAAATTGGGCCAAGAATTTTTCTAGTGAGACAGATGAATTTGTTTGTGAAGCAACAGAGAAAAGAGGGACAAAATCTAATACAAGGATTAAGGAATAACTTATTACATAAGAACATCTTAGATGAAGATAGTATATATCTTACCTAAATAAGATATCAGCCGACTAGCATGTAGTGCCCCAGATTAAACAAGTAGATCGATACGGCGGAGCTCTGACGGCGGAGTTGCAAAGAGACGAAAACCCCAACTATGGGTTTAATGAATACCAAATAGCGACTTTCAAGTGGACAATCGGGTCGGGTATAATCAATCTTTCTCAAGTGAACTTTAACAATTTTGTCTGTGTTCATCATATTGCATATGTCTAGCCATCAATTTTATACATGTAAAGATAGAAAAAATATAGATCATCCTAACTAAAACTGCCAACATCTGGGCATGTGGGTGAGTGGGTGTAAAACATATATTAGCATGGACTCTATATATTACATACATGAGTGGCTATGCTTATCCTGGATCATAGCCATAAAGTGGAGAAGAAAAGGGCAAGCAAGACTAGTTGAACTAGTACGCATGCTTATTATAACAACTTATTAATGAAAGACGCATGCTTTCACTGGTTGAATTAGTACAATAAAATTAAATGAACATTTTTGTGCTACAAAACTTAGTTAACATTCTGATTTTAGTAGCATAACCAATCACCTTGCCCGTAAATTTTGATTCAAAAAGAAGTGCTTCATAGTAATAACTATTGAGCAGGACATTGCTATTTTTTAACCGAAGCCATTGGAGTAAAAAAGAAATGCAATAATCAGGATGTAATAACACTATCTCTCCTAAGGAAAAGGCAAAACTTTGTGCTTTTCAGGGTTTACTTAAAAGTTGTAAACGAGGTTCGAAATTCAATAGAGCAGTCGGAAGATAAATGACTATAATTAAAATGAACCAAAACTACAAATTACTACAAACTATCCACCAACGCACCAAGAGAAAGGTAACAGAACAAGATACCATCGCACAAAAAACAACCCAAAAGCACACCTTGAAAAGCACAAAAAACATAAATTTTCAGTCCGACACACCTTGAAAGGTAATCATACACCCCTTTGTCCAACGCTAGTATAACTGCATGATGCATCATTTTCCTCAACATTACCAAGAGAAACCAAAAGGGATTCAAGAGAAACTAAAAGGGACATAACATAAGATAAAATTGAGAAGAAAATGAAACCAAAAGATGATGGTGATGACTGACAACATATTCACATCTCTAGGCACACCAAGGACATACATTTTGGCCACAAATTATGCTAAAAAAAAAAATACTAGAAAAATAGTCAGAATGCTCTTCATCTGTATTTTGTCTTGGTCTCAAACTCATAAAAACAAAACTGAATTCCCACAGTGTAGTTGTCGGCTAGTGATAATGCCATTACGTAGCAGCCTTGAGACAAGAAAAAGGTAACAGAACCTAGATGAGTGGTTCTACCTGAATCATGTGTTCTTGTGATAAAATATTAAGCCTAATAGGATCAAGCCTCAGCTTAATGATGGACCCCAGCTTAATGTGTATGATTTTCAAATATACTTCAACATTCATGAATAACATAAAAATCAGATACTTGTAGATAACGAAAAAGCAACATAGAAATATTGCTAGTAAATTAACTCAAAATTAAAAAAACCCCAATTTAATTTTTTTTGCAAATTACAAATCACTTACAAGTAGAAGAGATGCTGACGACGAGATGTCGTTGGTAGTGAGTTCTAAGCGATGTATCCTACACAGGGAGATGGAGAGTGCCGTATTAATTGAGATGGTAGTGGCTCGAGTGAGGGGTGGTGGTGACGGTTGGGCTGAGATATGGCGATGGTTCGATTGAGAGAGAGAACAAAGGAGAAAGGGAACGAACGAGAAAAGGGGGCGAAAGAGAGGAATCAATCGTCGGATCGGAAGGTCACTGTCGTCAGATATCTTGATTCCGGCCCACTATATGAATGGAATCAGATTTCAGGTTTATTGTTTAAAGTAAGATCAGCCCATTCGGCCCAATCCGAATTCTTTTTCCAGTAAACAAAGGATCGGCGCATCCGAGACCAATTTGTCTGTACCGTTGCTGACAAGTATTTATTTTTTAACAAATAAAATTTAAAACTTTATTTGGGATGAAATAATCCTTCTGAATTGAAACAGGCGATGCGATGAACCAAACCTGGTCACACCCCACAAAGTTTTACGAAATACCTAGAACATTTTCTCACTTTCTACGGAATAATATATTATAGCTTGCCCTTTTTCTTTTTTCTTTTGTTTTGTTACAGGGAAGTCTGTACCTATTTTTCTTTTTTCTTTTTTCTTTTTGTTACAGGGAAGTCTATACTAATATATTAAAGGGGAAAGAAACAAAATATATGATTGATACGTATGTACGTAAAAAAAAAGGCTAAAATCTCAAATTCTAATAAATTTCATAATAGAGTCGTAAGAGAATTTTAATTTCATAATATAGTGAATAATATATTAACTTTATCCTATAATAATTTTAACTAACTAATGTATCCAACTAATTTATATATGATTTAATAAGATACACATATTTATAATCAAATTATATTCTTCCATGATATTTATATTCAACTTTATTAATTTAATTTCAAATTTTAATTAACTAAAAAAAATACAAACATATATGTAATTAATTCAATATCTTGCATTCTAAAATATATTATTTATATACTAAAAAAAATCATAAAGTCATAAAAAAACAAAGAAATAAAGGTTATGTTTGAATTCGTTATTAAAAAATCACGCAATCAATTTTCAATAAAAAAAATAGGTAAAAACACTTAATAATACATATAGCAAAAATGAAAAGTACTATGAGTCGGACACATATTAAAAAAAGATATAATAACATTAACAACTAATAAAAAAATTACATATACCAAAATAAAATAAAAATTACAAAGAATTACTCCAAAAAGTTATTTAAAAAATTATACATACAATTACTACATTTAAGAATTTGACTGAAATTCAAATTAAAAAAAATAGATAATAAAATGTTTCGTATATAACTAACTAAAAAAATTAAAAATAAAATTAAAAAAATAAAAATAATTAATAATACAACTCATATTGTGCATGTGTTTCAGAACTAGTAGATATTACAACTCTAACACTGCAAAATATTGAAATTGTACTGCTAATCATTAAGTTACTACTAATAAATATCAAAAAAACAAAAAAAGGCGCAAAAAGTGTCATTATAAATTTTAATGAATGGTGCCGAAACAAATTGAGAAGTATGAAATTGACTTCTATTTTGATGAGTAATCACTAATTTTTTAGCATTTTGAAGTTATTGCGACACAAAATTAGTTCCATACACTATTGTGCCGAGAATATGGTTAGTTTTGGTTCTTCTGCCTGCGGGTATTCATTGCACCAAAAGGGGAAAAACATGTTTATAATCACTTTTTAATCAAAAAAATTATTTTTAAGAAATAAGTTTTTCTTACTTTATATTTTCAATCATAAGTTGGTATAAATATTTTATTTGGCCCAAGAGAAATAATTTTTAAATTTTAATCAGCTCATAAAGAGCTCCCAAACAGAGATAAAGTGCAAATTTAAACTCGAGAATCTCTATCTTTTGCCTACAAATCTTTCAATCAAATGATTTTAAACTATTCTTCCATGACTTCCTACAAAAAACTGCCAAACACTCAAGTTCCTACTTATATATTCATATAAACTTTTTGGTGAATATGAGCACTCGCATAAAAATCTCTTGACAATTTTTATGGACTAAATCACAGTTTTTCACATTTGTTAAAATCTCTAATTTTTTTTTTATAATTTTACTAACATCACTATTATAGAGACTACATTAAGATAATAATATACCAAAGTAGCTATTATTATAAGTGGCACGAAAGAAGTCGACCCCTAGGACTTAAGGTAAATAAATTTCAAAGTCTTTCTTGCTTGAACAAATTCAATATAAAAATTAATAAATATTAGTTATAGAATTTGTATGTTAAATCCTAATTCTTACTTTTCAATGAATCTATAAAAAATAATAATAAGAGAATTATATGTTTAACGTTGTTATAAATTAAAAATTATGAATTAAGATCAAAGAAAAAGTCATTTAACATCCAGTTTGATTTTTTAAGAAATCCCTTCGGTTCATAGATATTTGAAAAAAAAAAATATCAGTACATGTAGTTCACTCTGAAATTTTTGCGTATATAATACTCGCTCTATTTTATAATAATTGACATTTTAGATATTTGCACATATATTAAGAAAACTGAAATCTATGATAACATTTTGATAGTTTGACAATTCTACTCCATCATTAATTAATATAGTAGTATGTCAAGGGGAGAAAGTATGGGTTGTGTGGTAGTGTGACACAAAAATATATAATGAGAGAGTAATTTAAGAAACACAAGAGATAAGTTTTTAAGAATATGTAAAACTAGCAAGTAAGTCCATCTTATTATTATGATTTTTTTTTTAATCATTAAAATGATATTTGATTTCTTGACATGCGAGTCATAAACGAGTGTTGTTAACCACTTAGAGCGAACCACAAACTCGGTCCATCTTATTATTTGGTAGCTAGGTTTACTCATAATTTTGTCCTTGTAGATTCTTGATGTTTTTTTTCCTGGCAACTTTCATTTTGCAGGTACTTACTTCCAATTTTAAATCTCAAAAGACTGTGGGCTTGTATTTTCTTTCACCAGCATTGAAGGGCTCGTTAAATACCACAAAACTCTTGAATGAATGGAAATTGTTGACGAATGCGCAACGTGATGATTTTGTCATTGTGATCGTCAACGAGACTCATTTTCTTCTCCATACTATAGCTTTTTTCCAGAAGAACTTTGGGGACCAGAAACTCCCGTGGTACAGAGTAGAAGTTTCTGGTTTGAAATTGTGCTCGATTTTCGAAAGATATGCTTCGTGTGATGGTTACACAATGACCAGAGAAGAAGGTTATTTAGTTATTCTCAGGGGTGATCAGTATCAACCTATCAATTACTTTGACTTTAACATTCTTTGTAAAGTATGGAGCCGCTGCATATCCTTTTACCATCGAAAGAGCTATAGAGTATTTAACGGAAAAACAACAGATAGAACGGGGGCAGATCAAGGAGCTAATGCGTCAGTATGGGTGGGACTTTGAGAGGCTATATGAGGATGTGATTTACGATATACTTTTTGCCCGAGGGTGTGACAAAGAGGAGGAATGGTCTGAGTAAGTTGGCGCTGCGCTTGCTTGGGTTGGATTTGTTTCAAGTGCGGTTTTATTCTGTCATAATACAAGCAGAAGAATGTGTTCTGAAAATTTCAGGATAATTATATATCTATCTATATTTGTAATCATTGGATTCTATGTTCATCTAAATTTCTGAGCTCTATGTACCATGTGCATAACGCTTAACACGTGTTTGGCTTTATGTTATGTCAATTTCTGAGCTCTATGATCCATGTGCATAACGCTTAACACGTGCTTGGCTTTATGTTTTGTCAATTTCTGAGCTCTATAGGGAAATCGTAAGTGTTGCTGCCACACCTAACATTCGGTCGGTGTAGATAGATGTCAAAATGAAGTAGTTTTGATGCAAAATCATGGTTTTGATATAAAAAGACATTCTTCATACTTAATTGATTAATTCGTAGCCACTGCGGATGAGTTTGAGATCAAAGAAGGTAGTAAGTAGTCTGATGTGAGTAGACCTTTTGCACTAGATCTTGATGAAGGGACGCGAGATCTGAGTAAGTTGGTGCTGCGCTAGGGAAGTAGTTATTGTCGAGTGGTTTATCTTGTTATAATACAAGTTGAAGCTGAAGAATGTATGAAGCATGTTATATATAAGCTTTTAGATTTTAAGAATCATATATTTTAAGCACAAACAAACGGATACATAATATAACAACTTACTAATTCCTTAAGTGGTGTGAAACACTCAAGTTTCCTACTCATGTGTCCATATAAGCTACTTAGTGAATGAGTGGCATGAAACAAGTGAGACCCAAACAGGCCCTAAGTTAAATGAATTTCAAAGTCTTTCTTTTTGCTTTTAAAGAAAAATAATTCACCTCCTCCTTTAATAAATAGGTGTTGCTTTTTATTTAAGAAATATGATAAATAATTACCAATTCTTTTAAGATGGATATAAAATATACTAGAAATATAAGAAAATTTTATTTAAAAGATGAGACAGAAAGAAGTACAGTATATAAAAGTGCACCCACAATAATACTTAATCAGAATTTATAAATGAGACATGAAAATAAATCCGAAAATTACTTACTTGCTAAAATGGTACAATAAAATTATTTTTTTCTTGTGTTTTGAAACAATAGAAAATAGAAAACTTAAAGGAAAAACAAGGAAATGGAATTGATTGATCGAAAACTTCATTTAAGTGGCCTGTTTTAATTTCATTTAAGTGGCCTATTTTTAGCACGTACTAGTAATCCAGTAAATTAAAGAGTTGGCCGTTGGGCATTTTCATCAAATTGAGTGAAATGATGGCTTTGATAAGCCACTTGAAGCAGCTGCTGCTGCTCATCGTCATAAGAATCCCGATAATTCTCCAAATCCACATCTGAATTTCGCAATGCTGATAGGCACAGCTCTTTCATCCATTCTTCCAGATGTGGACACCCAACTTGATCTGCATATTCGTTGCAATACTGCAACAAATATATATATATTCAAATCAAATGTATATATTTCGAAACAGTAGAGTTGAATTCACAAATAAATAAATAAATAAATAAAAATCCTAGTAATATTCAAATTGTCATAAAATACTACTCCCTTTTAAATATTTTTTCATAATAAATGCAATTTTACATTTCTCTAAAAACTTATCTCTTATACTTTCTAATTTACGTTTGAGTGTAATTAAAATAATTATTCTTTCATATTCTCTTTATTTATGTCACACTCTCTCCCTTTATAATTTTTTTTATTACTTTGTACAATTGTAATGAAGGATAAAAATGTAAATTTATCAAAATTTTAGCATAATTTTTAGTTCACTTAGTATATGCGTAAATAATTACAATGTCATTTATTGTAAAACCGAGAAAGAATGAAGAGTGACTATGCAAGATCTCATTATGCTACCTATCTACCTCCAAAATTTGACATTTGACTTTTTTCACATAACTTTTAGTGAAATTTAGTATATGTTAAATATCTTATGTAATTTTAATTTTTATATCATATTATTCTTCATTTAAAATATTTTTTATTTTTATTTTTCATTTTTTTAAAAAATAAATATTTAACACAGTATTAAACTTTATTTAAAAAAATTTACAAAAAGTCAAATTTTATGCAATTTAAAAATGAGGGAGTAGGAGAGGGATCTTGTTCGGTAAATCCCTCTTATTCCTTTCGTTTCATAAGTTGTTTCTATTTTTACATATGTTTTTTCTTCACTTTCTCACCCTTCCGTTTGTGGGATTTCTTTCGGTTTTTTAGTAAAAATGAATGATGATATTCTGCTTAAATAGTAGACACAAGTAATAAATAAGATAATACTAAAAATTCAAGTAATAGAATCTCTCGATTTTAACACAAGATACTTATTAGATCAAATGTATTTATTCAATTTAACAGAAAAATTTTGTCTTATTCAGATTAATACCAATGCAGCCCATTTCACAATAAAATAACCAACCGACTCGTTGAAGTGTTAGCTTGAAGAAGCATCTGAATATTGGTGAATAATGAAATACATAAATTACCTCGAAGTTAGCAATGTCATGAGTGTTATGTTTAGGAATGGCAGCAAGTTCCCTTGAATGATAAAACTCCTCTGTGGACCGCATCATATCTGCCCATGATGGCAGTGTGGTCTTTCCGGACAGCAACCGAGCTATCCACTTTGCTTGCGACTCAAAGAAAGGGAATCCTATAAGCTACATTCGTTCGTATATCATCAATCATCACATACCCCAAACAAATTTATTTTTGAAAAAAAAAATGTCTAGGTACATTTCTGATAGATTATAAATTAATACGTAAATGGAAAATAAAAGAAGGAATTGGGAAAATAATTAATACCTTTCTAGGAATTCCTATGAAGGAGAGAGAAGGAGCAAGCGATGGAGGAAAAGTATGCTCATACAAAGGTCCCACCCTCCCATCATCAACAACTACCATTCCTTTGGTGTCAAGAAATGGGAATGAATAAGAATACCTGAATGTACACGTGTTTCTTATTACTCAACACATTTTGAACATATTACTTTAAGGCTAAATTTAACCTTTTCTTTATTGATTATATACAGATTATTTTAGTTTAAAATTATGAGATTTTATATTTTAATTATCTAATTTATATTATTAAAATTTAGAATCTCATAATTTAAACTGAAACAAACAAGTATTATTTACAATGATAAATTCTTTTTTACCTTGAAAATTGATGTAAAACAATTATGATGCGGGCGGGGATTAGTATATTGTGTATACATATTTTTGAAATATTTAATTATAATCGCATTAGTTAAAAACAAAAATAAATTATTTAGATTCGAATTTTGAGAATGTGTAAAATCAACTTCCATAGTCATTTGTATTTTTTATATGTCGACTTTATAAAATGTTGTAAGATAGCTCAAATTAATTGTACGTCCGAGTACTGTATGAATGAAGGTCAGATTACCCAGTGCAGTATATAATGGTGTCCGCAGTGACGCAAGAATTGTCTACAAACACCACGCGACCATGTTCATGTACAGATTCCACCTGCACTCATATGTGTATATATATATAAATTACTCAAATTATAGATCAGATTCTGATATTAAATTTATTAATATATCTCATAAGAGAACTTGTTTCAGAAATTAATTGTAATTAATGACACACGTACATAATCTATATATACAATATATCAGAAAAATTACAAATTATAAGTGATGAAGATGATGGATAGACCTCTAGATGAAGGTGTAAGTTATGATATTTGGAGATAACTTTGGATAATCCCTGAGAGATATCCAGTGATTTTGAGCTCAGATGGATCTCCTTCGCCACTTGTACTAGCTCCATTGCTATATCTTGTCCACTCAGTGAGTTTCCAACCACCACTACCACCTGCATAAAAATGTTTTTCTCTCCAAGTTAAAAGACAGACATGTAAATATGAGAATGGAGGGAGTAATTAATTACCTCGCCCCGAAACGGCCCTGGATCCCTGTAAATGTGACTGTGCAGTTGTTTCCTTGTCCATGCATCTATTCCTAATGAAATTAGAAATTTATTTAGCACGAAGTTTTAATGTGAGGAGCGCGTGTGGTGTGCACACAAACACAGGCGTACGTAGATGAGTAATTGACCGTGTATATATATACCTTTAATGGGTGGCAACCTAGGTTGAGAATAATGACCAGTGGCAACAACCACAGCATCAAACACCTCTTCCACCACCTTCTCAGACTTGCTATCTTTGCTTTTAACAACCCACCTCAACTCCTTATTCCCTAATTCACCATAGTTCAAAATTCCCACATTCTCCACCCTACTATTAAACCTTATCATCTCTCTTAGCCCAAACCATTCACAAAAATCTTGTAAATACAACAAAAGTTCCCTGTGCCCTGGAAATCTCCTCATGTCCCTCCCTTTCTTTACCATAAATGGAAAGTCAGTGAAACCCATGATTTCCCTAGGTGATGCTAGCCTCAATGAATTGTACACACTACTATGGACTTTTAGGGTACTGCCCTTCCCTAGGGGATCCTCACCCTCAACTTTAGGGTCATAGAGCCATTGCCCTCCAACATCATGATTTTGTTCCAACACCACCACTTTGTGTCCTTCCTTCCGAAGCTCCCTAGCTGCCACCAAACCGGCCGGTCCGGCTCCGATGACGCATACATTTTTTGATTTATAACTCTCTAAGTCCATGGTGGTTAATTTGATATGTTTTGTGTATATGGAGGTGAATTAAGAAATGTGGGAGGGGTTCTGGGGTTTTTATAGTTGAAGCAAACCAAGTTATGATTTTGGGTTCAACAAGAAAATTATTATTAGCAAGGGGACACTATGATTAATACGGAGTAATTGTATAATGTGATCCATTCATAGCTTGAGTATAAATGATATAAAAATAAAGAGGACAATTTTGGGACTGTGGGCCTTGCATGTGGCAAGTAATTTTAACAATTTATATATACCTCTCGTTTCATTAATCAATTTACCTTTTCAACTTTAATTTTGTAAATAAATGAACTTTTTTAATGAATTTAAAATAAATTTTCTTCAAGTGCAATAGATTACTTTTAATTACAAACTTTTATAATTTCATATTTTTACAAAAACATATCATAAACAAAATTATAAAATTTTAAAATAGTATACTACATTAAATATATATATATATATATATTTTAATTTTGACACAAATGACATAATGAAGTAGTGGTAAGAAGAAAACAAATTTTTTCTCAGCACCGACAGTATTGGAAGCCCTCCTTTCAGGAAAAAAAAGAAAAGGTAAAAGCAGAAAAGAACAGATGATTGTGATGTCTCGTTTAATGCATTAACGGTGATGAGAGTAATTGCGATTTCCTAGCCTTAATGATGTTTTTTATAATAAAGAATCTCGATCAAAAATAAAAATAAAAAAGTTACTAAACTCAATTATATTTTTTATAATGAAAAATGTTGATGAAACATGAAGAAAAAAAAGAGTTACAGTAGTATTTTCATTTTAAAATTAATTTGATAATTATAAACGATTAATCTTCAAACTTATAGTATCACTATTCACATTCGTTAAAAATATAATATTATTTTATATTATTCTATAACCCTACTTTACTATATATATTATTTATATTAAAATATTATATATTAATTTAATATAAAACATAATATTTTATTTATATATAAATTTGTTAAATCATATGATTGATTAATACATTATGTTGATGTACCTCTACTTATATTACTACTGCTTAAATGATTATATTTATTTAATATAAGAATTGATGATATAATATAATTATTGCTTATATGATGTAAAATGATTTAGAAAAAAATCCAACTTATTAAGTGGATATATTCTGCTAGTTAAGCAAAGATTTTGATTACAAGTAAAGACTCTGCTCATCGATCAAGAAGGATGCTGAAGGTATAGAGAAAACGTTCAAGGATAGTTCTGCTTAGAATGAAAATAAGCAGGAATGATATAGTAAGATACCTTACCTTGATCCAAGTAAGAGTGTCAGAAAAAGACTATCTTTTGTCCTGCTTAGTCAACTCCTAGAGAGCTTTTTCAAAAAGCACTAGAAGACAAAATAACGGCTATTTTTTTGAACTAAGCAAGGAATAGTTGAAAAAGTATAAGTCATTGTCAAGCAGTATAACTCCCAACGGATTTATTTCAAAATTTTTAACGGATAGATTTTTGGAGTAGTATAAATAGGAGTCATAAATTTTATTTATGAAAACTAAACAACCAAGAATTGCTCTGACATTCTGACACTCAAAGAAATCAACAAGACATCAACAAGCTTGAACAAGTGTTATCAAATCTGCTCAACAAGAAGCTCTCTACTTAGA
The DNA here is from genome assembly GCA_014636745.2 of Centella asiatica. Lineage (NCBI taxonomy): Eukaryota > Viridiplantae > Streptophyta > Magnoliopsida > Apiales > Apiaceae > Centella > Centella asiatica. The sequence goes on from CM025785.1 coordinate 16,379,788, forward strand.
GATAACAAGCAAAATTTATAATCTGCTTATAGTCTGTGTGACTTAAATTTGGTCTAAGTGACCTTGTGTAATGTAGGACTAAGTGTCCCTTTGCTTTTTGTTCTGTGTGAATATTTTAGTGAGTGACTTCTCAAGTAAAAGAGAAGAAGAGTGTAGTAGATTTAAACCGAACAACTATAAAAATTCTCGTGCCTATCTTTATTCCTGCTTATCTTTCTTACTGCTTATTTATTTTACTCTTACTTTGCTAAAGTGTATGCAAACTCTTTTAGCAAAGACTTACTGTCATTACTCCTATAGCCATTAACCTTTTTCCCGACTTACTGTCATTACTCCTATAGCCATTAACCTTTTTCTCTAAAATCTAAAAAGTTCTTTGCTTAACAAATTCCGATGCTAAAACTTTTCAAAATATAAGAAACTCTTTTAATAAGTAAGAAGTGTTTAAAACTGTAAAATTTTCCAAGCAAGTCTTAAATTTTGAAAAATACTATTCATCCCCCCTTCTAATATTTTTTCTTTCGGGACCTAACACATTAGTACAAAATATTAATGTGTCTACTATTATAGTTTATTTATTATATATATTTATTATATAGTATGTCATATATAATATTATAATATATGACTAATATATAATATATTAAATTTAAAAATATTCTTTAGATACATTAGTATTATATGTTATAATATATTAAACTGTGAATTATAGAATACATTAATATATTATCTATTAATTGAAGAAATAAAAAGGTAACAAATGTAAATAATAAAAATTTAAAATATGATTATTTTATTATGATGTACTATATTTTAGAAAATCTAATGTAGATAAAATAGATGAAGAATCAATATATAAATAAAAAATTATACTTAATTTATTAAAATAAAAAATTTATTAAAAAAACATCTGTACCAACGGTATTCGCTCCAAAAAAAAATACTGTAGAGTAGTTTCCTGTCTCGAAAATTGAAATAATTTGCATATGGGCGCGGGTGAATATTCTGAAAGTTATAAAGACTAATGAGACGTGCCCTTTTAATTACTCCATTTGGTTTAAGTTTTGGAAAATAACTCACTATTAATTCTCAAATGAATTAAACTGACTTCACTTCAAATTAAAGGAAGGTAAAAATGTGATTAACAAAATTCAGAAATACTCCAACAACATACTGCCTTTTCCATATATATTTCCATTTTAAGTTGTCTTCGTTTGGTTTTGAAAGTCAAATTGAGATCCAATATTATATGTAAATTGAAATTAAAGACTTTAATATGGTAATTAATTTATGGATATCATTATTTTGATGAGTTAGTAAAATCTAACAGAGTATTAGCTTCTTAAAACAAGTAATAATTTTTTTTTTGTTTTAATCGAAAAATCATTTTAAACGAGAATAAAAAGTTGTCTGAATTCTTCTAATTAAGACCCTATAAAACCTTCTCCAGTGTCGGTACGTGCATTTCATTTGATGGAACTCGACAAAGATCGAGTCAATTTTATTTGATGGAACTAATTCACATATGTTTAACACGTGCATTTCTACCACTATATATTTTCTTTTGCCTATTTAAAAAACATGTATTTGTAAAACATGCATTTGTAGCAGTAGATTTTAGTATTTGATCAGCAACCAATTAAGATATGAAGCAGTTTAACTAAATGTATTAAAAAATTGTTTTAAAATAAAAGGTGAAAACTGTAAATGATTAAGAAAGTAGAGTACTCCTCCGTTTTTTAACACTTGCTATTTTAGTTTTCGGATAAAATTATTTTTAGATATTCTCACATTTCAAAATAAATTCAAAAAAATATTTTTCAATATCACTTGTAATAAATATTACCCTTAGAGTAATGAAATAAGAATCATTTTGAAATATTAATAATAAAGTTTATAATTTTTGACCTGTGTAAAAAAAACGTTAAACAACTTATATTAATAAATTTGGGATTAAAAATTCCCTTAAGTGAAAAGGTAGTCCAACATGTTGGTACCGTACGTAAGAATGGAAGCATCGGAGAATGTGAGGAATATGATAAACGGAGTATATATGTCCCGAAAAGGTTGCCCCCTCTTCAAGCCGAGGGAACATCAACTATCATGACAACCCCAATCATCTCCAATTCCTGAATATTTATATATTATATATACAATATACAATTGCGCTCAATTGGTTATGATTTTCCACAAGTACAAATTATATTACTTTCGTTACCCGGTGCATTGTTAGAATTTTGAGATATTATACTTGATTTAAATAATATATTAGTTAAATCAGTCATAAATATGTATCTTTTATTATTATTATTTTGTTATAAATTAAAATTATATGACTTGCATTCTAATTTGTGATTATTTTAATTTGTGACCTGTTAAATTATGATAAATTACATTTGTGATCTATTAATTTTGTGATTAAATCGATCATATATGAGACTAAAATCAATTACGATACCTCAAAATTCTAGTAGTGAGAATTCTATTTTCCTTTGGTTCATTATTCTATTTTTTTGAGTGTGAGAGAGAACAATTAAATGAAGATTTAGAGTTTGACTCAATTTATTTAAAACTTATATAATTCCACTAGTTTTGTTCAAATGAGTTAATTTTAAATACAACTTTTGTAACTTAACTAAATTTATTTTGTCTCCAACTTGCTTCGAGTCTTCAATTATTTACACCAGCCGATCTCATAAATAACTAGTTAACTTAAAATTCACCTTCTTCTAAGGTAAATCGGTAAGAGTATTACAAATTCGCAAATCTCTGTATCATTGACTCCATCGCGTTCAATGGAAATATTCGATATTCATTTTTACTATATTTGCTTGCATTTTATAACACTTCTGTATGTATGGTACCATGCATTTTCTTTAAAATAACTGGAATTTGATATTAAGAAAAAAATAATATTATCATCCGTTTTAAAATTAATATATATTTTGATTTTTTGAAGTCAATGATGACATATTACTTAGACTTTGAACTAAGCCATGCTTGGGAACTACTTTTTGATTTTGTCTTTTAATTATTTTTAATTTGTTACTTAAAGTTATTTTAATATTTGATTTTTAAATGAAAAATATTTGGGTATTATTTTAACTTTAAAATCAGATTTTAAGTTAAAAAGAAAGAAAAAGTATTTGGTTAATAATAACTATTAAGTTAAAATAAGTAAAAAGTTACCAAATTGGATAAGTTTAAAATATGAATAAAATGGGAGAAGTATTAGTGTTTTTATAATTGGTCAAATTTACTTTTTAAAAAGTAACATAACAAGTCACTTTTCAAAAGTAACAATATCTTACCTTTTGCTTTTAAATTGTAAGTAAGAAATTAAGTAAAAAAATAAGTTGTTCCCAAATACACAAATAGTGCATTTTAATTGAAAAGAAGCTTTTGACCAAAAAAATTGATCCCAAATAGACTCTTAATACCGATTTAATTGATTTTAGTTAAAATAATTATTATAATATTGTAGTTTATGACAAAAACATTCGGTTAAAACATAATTTGCATTTAAAATTTTCGTAAATTATATTAAATTTGATATTCAATATATCATTGTTTGATTTTAAAAAATTAAATGTATCTCTAACTTTAGAAGATAACTTCATGATCGAACTTACGTCTCCATCTTCCTCTGCGGTGTAAGCTAAGTAAACAAGTACAGCAGAACTATTATTTATGACAATGTTATATTTATTCATTGCCTGCATTATATAAATTTATTACACTGAGAACTTCAAATGCAAGCTACACCGGTTTGGCATGCCTGAGGCTAATTAATTTGCATGTTTGAATCAAACTCCAAGCAAAGACCACCTCAAAATATTTTCCTTTTCAGAACTTTCTAAAATCAATAAAAATTTAATACGTAGATAATTTTATTATTCTTTTTCTTCCTTAATTAATGAGGTCAATTAATTTTTTTATTGTTTTTATATATTTTTGTGAGTTTCTCGTGTGAAATAGTTTGTGTGCAAAGATTTATTCATGTAAATAATATTCCCTCTATTTTTATTTAGTTAGAGTTTGTCTCTTTTTTCCTTTTAGTTATTTTACTCATATTTCATACAAATACAAATTTATTTTTACTCTGTTGTCCTTTTCATATTTAAAGAATATATAAGCATCTCATTCAACAATGCATGTTAAATAAAGACAATTATGGTACAATATTAATAAATTAAATATTATTATTCTTATTAATCATTGATCTTGATTTGTGTGCTTTAAGTTAGAAAAATAACTAATAAAAAACGGATGGAGTATAGTATTCTAAATACGCTAAACTAATTTTAGAGGGACGTAAAGAAAACTACTTTCTAGTTAAATATGCACCACGTTGATCAATCGAAGATGGACATAAATTAATGGGACTCAAACTTCAGATGGGAGAAGATCGTCTAGTTGATTGAACCTGTGAAGGTACAACAGTGATAATTATGACAAGAATATTTGAAAATAGTTACGAGTATCAATTAATTTAGGATGTAAGTTAGTTCTATTGTTTCCTCGGCTATTTGCCTTGTAAATGATTTTATAAAAACCAAGTTGCCCGTTGATGATGATCAATGTCAACCCGGATTAGTTATTAAGTTCTGGTAAAAGTTTCCTGTAGGATTTGTTAAAGTCAATATTAATGCCGGCATTGATATATACCAGAATGAGTCGTTCAAGTAATGGGATTGCAATTCGTGATTCTTATGGTGACGTGTTAGATTATTGTTTTGATTCAAGGGAAGAGCTCGTTGATCCAACAATCACAGAAGGTTATGCGGCTTTCACGGCATTGAAATTAATTTGCCACAGACTTACACTTCTCCAGAGTAATACTTGAAATGGATTCAGCTGCTGTGTTTTTTAGTCATTTCAGATCCCGGGGATCTCTTCAGCATTGGGACCATTGCGGATGAGCGTCATTCCCTCGCCTCCCTTTTGCAAGAGCTTCAGTTTAGCACAGTTTCACGCGTTATTATCTCAACCCGGACCTTTTATTATCACGTTAAATATTATCTCACTTTTTGGCAAAAATGACCTTTAATTTTATCGGGTTTCAATTTTGGACAGGGAAGGTACCACCTTAGTTCTACCATATTTATAACTCGGATCTTTCAACTAAATAATTTTCCATTCATTGGTGTTTTCCTTCAAAAAAAGTTTGTCAATAAGATAAGAATTACTCCATTCGATAAAAATAAAAAATAAAAAGAGTAACATTTGAGAATATAATTTATTCCAAAAAAACCAACATTTGTATAATTTTTTCATTATAATGTCATATTTTTTAAAATTTATTACTATAATTTTCTCATATGATCTTTAGTTGGACATTTATAACAAATTTAATAAGAAAAACTTATTATTGCTACATATAATTTTTAGTTAAATATACAAAATTAAAATATTACTTTTTCTGTGAAACGGATGGAGTAGTATTTTCCTTATTAATATATTTATCATTGTAGTCCATATATAGACTCCTTACTCTATTGTAAATTCTTGCGTAATAAATATAATACTATAATATAATAAATATAATATTATCGCGTGTTTATTATCACGTTAAATATTATGTGAATGTTCATGTGATCTATTGATCCTACGTTTCAATAAACAATAAGTTCATCTTTCAGAAAAAATAAAATAAATAATAATAATAATAATAATAGTTCTAGCTGGCAAGGTTTAATATTATAAGAATAAATAATTAAGCATGTCTAGTACTACTAGTTATTACTCACTTCGTTTCACATTAATTGACACTTGATTTTTTTTGCACGTAATTTTAAGTGATATTTTTTATATGTTAACCCTTTTATTTTAGTTAAATTTTTTGTCCATATTAATCCTTATTCAATATATTTTTTATTACTAATTTTTTTAAAATTAAATTAAATATTTAATATATATAAAAAAATTCACATAAAATTACGTGTAAAAATATTAAATGTCAACTATTATGAAAGGGAGAAAGTAGTCTTTAATTGGAACATAAGGAGGAATTTAAGGAATAAATATTTCTCGGGATGGAGGGAGTATTAAATTGGGGGAAAGGGTCTGCAAAGAGAGAAAGTTTTGAAACAAAGTAAATATATAAACAAAATAAACTACTTAATTAAGGAACTCCTACCGTCCTACACTCTTCCCCACCAATATCATTTTATGCTTCAGAAGATAAAGAATTTTTTACAAGCCACGAGCATGTCGAGTCGATATGAACGATGAACGAATTTATAAAGATCGAGGCACATGAACGATGTTAAAATTGAGTTAATTATAATGATATAAAATAGTATCAACATGACAAATAGTCGAATACACCTTATATTCTAGTCTACGCTGTTGTGAAGGAACTTATTTTGTACATCTAATGAGATGGAATTTTGACAACTTGCATTCTTTGCAACTTTGCTGTTCTTGGACTCTAACAGAAACAATGTTAAACATGACTCGAATAGAATGATAACTGAAAAGGTAAAATTAGTGGAAAAAATGACATAAATATTTTTCCTTTATTTTAGCATTCACAATTTGATCCAACTTAAACATCTTTCTTTTAATTGGCGAACGTCATTTACATCGTTTCTTTATTGGCGAGCGTACATTTCCATATCTCGTTGATGCTTGTGCTCCATCCCCTCCAAATTGTGTTGTAGCAGTTCATTGTTAACACTTTTTTTCGTTGGTTGACTACTATTATCATCCATTTTCACTCCAATGCTAAGTTATGAATTTGATCAATTAAATGGACGCATTTCTCTTCAGAATCAATTGTCAAGTCCACAACTTCTTAAAAAACACTGCATATTGCATCATGTCACTGTTCTTCTGGTGTATCCTTCCACTTGCTATAACTGGCCTTAGTTTTAGTATGCCTTCTATTTATATCTTTCATCTATTGCACGTAAATTTTCATGCAGTTGATGAAAAAAATTGGGAGGAATTTTTTTATCTTTGGAATCTTTAATTTATCGTCGTTGAAAGTTTATTGAAACTCTTAAACACATGCATTTTTCTTTGTAATGGATTAGAAGTGTAAGTTTTTAACTTTTTTTTTCCCCAACTTATGATTTGAAATGGTTGTGGCGAATTTGATGATCTGAAGTACAATTTATCTTAGCGATGTTCATGACAATATCTGTTAACGATATTAAATGGACGAAAGACATATTTAAAGTTGTAATTAAAGTATTATACAAAAATACATCTGACTGAGAGTTTTAAAAGACTGTCAATGGCGATGAAGGAACGAAGATGGCGATGAATATGATTGAAAAAATTTGGTGTTATTTTTTTATATGTTGTATTGTTTTGACATGTTTTTTCAATTTGTGTGGTAGATATTTTTCGAATATTTTAGAAACCGAAGCATAACACGTGTTGGAATGCATATTCAAAATATAATAATAATAATAATTTGGTAAATATTAATTATACTTTATTAATTAATATTATACATGGACAAAATGCTTAAATGTATGAGCCAACGTAAAAGTGTATTGGAATGAGTTCATATTGAGTTAGATAACATGTTCATAAAGATATGTATATATATTCTTCTGGACAACAAATTGAGTATTCCAATGCTCCAAGCAAAATATTACATATACTCATATATTTACGGTGTCAATTGTATATACTCATATTCATTCTTTGATTAATTATTGTATTTACATATTTGATTTAACGATCTTCAAATATTACTCCATCCGTTTCAAAAAAAAATGGCAACATTTCAAAAAGTAATTTAGATTTTTTGCGAAAATCTATGATTGAAAATTGAATTTGACTTGATTAACATTTTGCAGGAAAAAAAAAGAGAACGAGATAGAAATAAATACAGGAGGAATATGAATAAGAATTAAAATTATATTCTTTTATTTATTTAAATATAAAATTACGAGTGAAATGAAATTTTTCGTATAATACATGAACAAAATTATATTTTAAAACCTACAATCATATTTGTATAAGTATTATATCATTTAATTTTTTTAAAGTAAACAACAGAACAAAGGTGGAATACGATTCAATCATTCTCGATCCACATTCTAATTCAGAAAGTAAACCAGTTGATAATTGCAATCCAGAAAGTAAACGAGTTGATAATTGACTAATTGGGCGCTACCGTTGGTATACATGAATTTACCTATTTTTTGGCTGCAAATTGTGCATAAAACATTTTAGGGTGTTATTTGGGTTTTTTTGTGCCCATCCTAGTTAAGATTTTTGTGCCTGCCGTTGCAGGTGGACATACGTCTAAATACACACATGTATGTAATTTGTATTAATGCTATTGAAAAAAATTCAATTTTGTGGCTGCCACTGCACGAGCCGAGCACACACCCATGACACACACATCTGTAATCTGTATTTCTGCTATTGAAAAATTTTCATTTGGGTTTATGCTCGTTTACGAACATTTTACGATTAAGTATTACTCTCTCTCTCCTCTCCCCCCCCCCCCCCCCCCCACTACCCCCCTCTCCACACCCCTCCCCTCTCTGTGATATGAAGGTTAAGGTGAAATTGAAGAGGTTTGCTTTTCTTTTCTATCTTATTCTTCTTTATTTAAATGTCCCTAATTTAATTAAGATTAAAAGTTTGTTTTTGTGAAGGAGGAGGTGCTTGATACGACGACGGCGGCGGCGGATGGTAAAGTGATGACCGTGGCTATGGAGGTTGAATGTTGCTGGGTATTCAGAATTTAATCGACTTACCATCTTCAATATCATTACTAAAGATTTGTTCAGAGTATTTCTTTTCCAAGGCTACCACCGTACTCGACAACTCGACTTAAAGCCAAGCACGTGTTAAACGGAATGCACAGAGTGCATTCAGCTCAGAACTTTAGAAGAGCATAGAATCCAAAGATGACAAATATAGATATCTAATTATCCTTACATTTATCAAAACACCATCATATATAGTTATGCTTCATACATTCAACTTCAACTTGTGTTATGATAGAATAAAACACTAAGCAACAACTACTTCCCCAACTTACTTCCATTGATGAAACACTTGAAACAAATACGTACATCCTTAGCGCAACACCAACTTACTCACAGCACCAACTCAATCAGACCAATCCTCCTCTTTGTCAGACCCTTGAGCAAAAGGTATACATACCTTCAGACACAGCCCTGGAAAGCCTTTCAAAGTCCCACTCATACTGAAGCATTAGTTCCATGATCTGCCCTGATTCAATCTGTTGTTCCTTTAAATACTCCACAGCTCTTTCCATGGTAAAAGGATATGCAGCTGCTCCATACTTTACAAGGATGTTGAATGCAAAGTAGTTGATAGGTTGATACTGATCACCCTTGAGAATAATTAAATAACCTTCTTCTTCGGTCATTGTGTAACCATCACACAATTTAGATTTTTTGAAAATCGAGCACAATTTCCAACCAGAGACTTCTACTCTGTACCACGGGAGTTTCTGGCCCCAAATTTCTCCTGAAAAAATGCTATAGCATGGAGAAGATAAGAAGGACTCTCATTGACGATCACAATGACAAAATCATCACTCTGCTCTTTGGTCAACAATTTCCACTCATCCAAGAGTTTTGGGGTATTTAACGAGCCCTTCAATCCCGGTGAAAGAAAATACAAGCCCACAGTCTTTGATTCAATATTTGAAGTAACCGCAAAATAAAAGTTGCCAGAAACAACGAAAGGAAAAAATTAAGAATCTATAAGGAAAAATGAAGAGTCAACCTAGCAAATGAGAGATGGAAATTGGGCATCTCCTTCTTCACAAAGATTTGATGCTCAAGTGCATCACGTTCTTTATCAAGAGAAGTAATGTTTTCTTGGCTAAAGGGAAAAGCAAGGGGTCCATAAGCACCCATGGGAATGGTTGTGTCATCACACGCGACAAAGCCATTTGGATCAAAAAGAACTTCCCGTGTCCCAAATGCAGAGTGTCTACAAATCCAAACTTCTCCATGAGAAAAAGTCTGGCTTGCTTATCTATTTCATCGAGTGCCAAGGCATAGCTTGACATATGGGAAAATAATTTTTCGAAAAGCAGCAAGCACAAGAACAAAAGGGTGAGTTTCTACAATGTGCTCAAGTGTGTACCGGACCATGTTAAGATTATACTCGCCATTACGGCGGGGTAAGCACCAAAAATTTACAAGAACAAACTTGTCCTTGAGTATATCAAAACTAACCTGAGGAAAAAATTACGTAAAGAAACTAGCACCAAAACATTACAAGAACAAACTTAACCAAAGGAAATAATAAGGTAAACAAATTAGGCGAATCAATTACAGAGAAACGTGGATTGGGGAACCTTTTGTATTAAAAAGAAAAAGATTGAGATCAGCGAAGTATAACAAAACATAATCGACTTCTTCAAATTGATTATTAGAGGAAGTGGAGGGGAGGGGTGGAAATACATATGCACCAAGTGCTCATCCTTATTGACTAGGGTTTCCTTTCCGGTATTGGCAGAGAGGAGTTTTGACAGATCGGGTACTTCGTCATTTGCGATTGGCTTCCATGTATTCTTGAATTCATCCCTGTTGAGTTTCAACAGCCTATCTGTAATCGGAATCGACTCCTCCATCGACTCTTCCGCCACCATCTCCTCTCTCTCTCTTACCTATACAATTATTTATTTTTTTAAAAAATTTACTTTACAATTTATATATCAGAAAGGTCACAATTTTAGTACACACAAACTCAATTATAACTATACAATCCACTAAGAGAATCAACTACCCAGTATATACGAAAGGAACAATTAATTTTGTACATGTTACGTAACGGAATAATCTCTTATTATTTTCTTAAATTGAAACTTAAAAAAGGAAAAACAATATGACCAACAGTTTATATATAGGATTTACTAATAACGGGGGGAATTGATGGATAAAATTAGGTTGCATGCCACGGCAATGTTATGAGTAGGTTTTATCAGTTAAAATTATATAGTCTTCTAAATCCGTCTCGTCTTTTTATCAAATTCGTTCATCCCATTACCCATAATTTTTTTAATTTAATTCATTTATTTTTTTCCCTTTATTTTTTTTATATTATTCTTTTACAAAATTTTCTAAAATTATTAAAAAATATATTTTATATATAAATGGGTCAAAATCGAAGTTAAATGGGGTGGGATGTTAAATCTCATATCATACTCTACTTTATAGTATTCAAATAATCAATCCCATTAAAGTCGAAGTTAGGCAGAGTATTAATGGTTCGAGTGAAATTATCATCTCTAATCATGAGACAATTAGCCGTTCTCAAATTGTATTCATTAAAAATACATCTATTAAAAATACATAATCTCCCAAACCTCAAATTGTATTCATTAAAAGTGCATATTCTTCAAAACATGTCCTTCCCTTCCTCCCAAATCTATCTCATCCCATTAATGTTTATAACAAATTCACCCCACTCTCGCTCCATTAATTCGAATAATATTTTTAAATTTAACATATTTTTAATTTTTTTTTGTTTTTTTAAATATTTTTATTATATAATATATTTTAAAATCATTATAAATTATATTACATATAAACAAGACGGAATCAAAGTTAGATAGGGTGAAACAATAAAGTTAATATCCTATATGATTTATATAAATTCAAATAATAGAGTTCTATTAAAATTAGACAAAATATTACCGAATTCAGGTCAAATTGAATTCCCTTCTTAGAATATACAGGGATAACAATTCTGACAATGAAATCAAGAAAGGAAGAAAACTGAAAGTGGGTTGTCTTAAACAGAAGAACAACTGGCGTCTTAATTAAGCTTTATATATGCATGCACACCAACTAATTAACTGCCAAGAAACCCACAACACAAAACTATAAACATGGATTAATTTTTCTGCTCATTAATCAATCAATACATTAATTGTACAGACTCCCATCACCTCTTGCTCTTTCTCCTTCCTTTCCTTATTCCTTTTCTTATCGTCTCATGACTTAAACCGTGTCAGTTTCGCGAAAATTCATGTTGTTGGGGCGTTTGCTTTTCCATTGAGAGGAAATTAAGGTACGGTGATTCTTCCTTTGAATTTGTGCAATTTGGTTTCTTTTCTCTTCTAAAAAGTTGATTATTGTTTTGTGTATGATTTGTTTTTCTAATTTTGAAAATGTTGAGAATGTGGAATTTGATTTATTTCCCCCGGAAGAAAAGGGAAAAGGGGGTCCATTGAAACCTATAATATCATGGGTGGGCACATATATTTTTGTTTTGAGATGTTCGGAATTTTTTTCTTTTTTAAGGAAATATATATTTTTTGTTTTACTTCATATAAGTATTAGATTCATGCGTCCAATTGTTGACCATTTTAGCTTTGCTGGTTGTTTCCATGCACCCCATATTATTTGTTTCCATCTTGTGCTTGGAATAGGAGAGAAACTTGTGTTCTTCAATTAGGAATGGCAATGGTTATCTGGTCCTTATATTAGCTCTGGAACTGATCATATTTGGCCGGGTAATAAGTTGAAACGTTTGTGCGTTCAATTTGTATAAATATTGAAAGTAAAATATGTTACAAACATTATACAAAGGTTGGACTTCATGAACATCAAATCTGAAACGCATTGGTTGTTTGCCTGTTTGGATGTATAAATTGTGCTTATGAAACAGCAGATTGGTGTTGCATTTAACTTTTTGTACTTGCAAGAACCCTATATAAGACTGGAAGAATAAATGAATTTATGATCAGATGATCTTATCCATACACGTATAATGGGAACCTGTTAAGTTCATTTGATGTCGTGACTAGCTATATACTTGCATTTCAATTCCTCATCCGTTTTTCAGAACATTACGTGTAGCTTATCTCTGTGCATCGTGAGTACCATAATTTGTTTGAAATATTTCCTGCTTATTGGATGATGATGGAAAAAACTTGCTAGTTTCAGGAATCAAAATAGTTCCTGCTCCATAATTGTACTAACTAAAATTTGTTCTGTTCTTTTCTCGGAGGTGAGAGACCTTTTCGCTTCTATTTCTCTCACTCAGGTAGAAAATATTTTCCTTCTGCTGCAGGATTGTTACATTTGGTATTCTCTCTTCTATCATGATGTCCGAGGTGATAACTGATGACCCAGTGACCACAGAGGTGACCGAAGAAAAAGTTGGTCACATGAGAAGGTTTTCAGATGGGAACTTTGATATTCCAAGCCATATAACAAAAGTTCAACCCCATTATCTCAGCGCTTCAAGCGGATCATGCCATGACTTGTGCAAGTATGGAATTAAGTGCGATGCTGAGACAAAGGGTAGAAGGCTCTCACTACAAAGATATGCAGAAACATCAAATAAAAGCCAAGATTTGCTTAGAAGGGTAACAGATCCTGTGCAGAGAAAGCAGAAATGTGCAATTACTTATATTAATTTACCAGATATTAACAGCGGAACTCCCAATAATTGTGACGACATAAAGAAAGGAATGCCAGAATCCTCTAAAAAATTACCTGCATCTTTAAGGAGACAGAGCTCATCGCCAGCTGAGTTAAGGTTTGCTTCTGAGAAACTGTTGAGGGGCCTCAAAGCAAAAACATCTTCTCTGCCAGCTTCACGACAATTAAGCAGAAGACATAGTGATATAATTTTACCCAATGAAACTCTGAAAATGTGTTCTCACGGCAGCAATAAAACGAGCAGCCTAATTAATTCAAGGGAAGCTATGGGTGCTTCTGCCCAGCATAGCGTTGCAATTAAGCCAAAGCCTTTCCAATCAAAGTCGACTCAGGTCTCAAGCCCGAGGAAGTTGAGTAGAAGACACAGTGAAGCCATTATAGCTAAAGGTTCAGGAATTCGTCAAATGAGCTCATCAGGAGGTTCACGCATTAGAAGAAATAACGATATGAAACTAAGTGAGGAGATAAGTGCTTCTTCTAAATATGCTACTGAATCAAACCAAAAGGTTAGGATAGCAAAGTCGCCTTCTTCCTCTCCCAGGAGGCAGCTAAACAGAAGACACAGTGACATAATAATACCCAGTGATTTAGGGCAACTACATGAGAGTTCAGTAGGAAGTGGAAAAAGAAACAGTGTGAAAAAAATGAGCAAAGAAATGGGAACCCCAAATATGGGAAAGAAAATAAGTTTGGTGCCAGAAAGGGTCACTGGATCCCCTGTGTCATCTGCAAGGCAGACTTTGAGCACACCAGTTGAATTCATTAAGAACCTAAAAGAGTCGGCATCTACTAAGAAAATTCAAAAGAGTGTCAGAAAACTAGAGGACAAGCATCCTAACGATGATAATGTTCTAGAGAAGACATTGTATGTCGTGGAACCACTGTCTGAAAACCAAGTTGTTGAGGAAAAAGGTATTAGAAACTATGAAAGTGGGGTGCAGGCCAATCAGTCACCTTATATGGAAAGCATATTGTATAATCACTCCCATTCACCTTCATCCGTATCAGAGTCACCAACCTCATTGTCACCCAATACCATTCATCGTCAAGATAGTTTCTTGGAAAGCAGTGAATCTGAAACTGAGAGCCAAAAAACAGATCTCAAAGTGGAGCGCAGAAGGCCTAGGAATGTTGGTGTAATCAGTTCAGAAGATAGAGACTTGTCATCCCAAAAGCTCATATTTAAGAGTGGAACTACGGTTGATGTCCAACATGAGAACAGAAGTCCAAGTAGGCTCAAATTTAAGAAAAGAGTACTGGCTGATAGCCAACATGTAAAGTCTGATATTACAGGCCGAAGCTTAAGGAGATTGGTAAGTGATGGTGCCTTATATGAAACTAAAGTTGAACCCATGAAAGTTATCCTTAAACATCAAGATATGGAAGAAAGGAAAGACACTCGGAGTTTGTTTAATAATGTAATTGAAGAGACTGCAAGCAAACTTGTCCAGAGCAGAAAGAGTAAGGTCAAAGCTTTAGTGGGTGCTTTCGAAACTTTAATTTCTCGTCATGATACCAAATCCTCGGAAAACACTAGCACGGAATGAGTTGCGACCATTTACATCCTGTTATTTGGTTATAAATATTAATAGTCTTATCACTTGCCACCCACAGAGGTGTAGTAAAAGTTTCAGATGGGAAGAATGGTTTAAATGGTCATGGTGGAACCTATTGTAACAGGAAGAAAAGAAGTATGTAACAGGGGGAGTTTAGAAGCTGACATGAGACTGAAGTAACAAGCATGTGCGAGAGAGATTCGAAAAGGCCTAATTCTTGGTGCTACTGGATATCGGTTTGCTGAGTGAATGAGTGATCTTGTAATACTCCTTAGCAAGACTCGAGTATTCTGAACATTCTGCACTTTAGAAGCAATCCATAAGCAAAGCTGTTAGAATAATATGATTGTCTTAATTTCTGTCAAAAATTCTTAATCAGTATGACGCTGTTGTGCATCCCATGTATGAGGTAAATATGGATATTGTTCATTATCGGGTGGCTTATTTTGAACATAAGGTTCAAGTTCTCTAATTTAATAAACTCAACTTCTACTGAAATCTGAAACTTCTAGTATCATGATTCAGTAGTTCAAGTGAAAATTTGCTAGTTTGTTATTGGTATTAGCAGTCTTTTTGGTCTCTTGGTGTCACCTATGTCTTCAGATTATCATAGGCAATATGTATATCCTTATGCCTTCCGCGTTCCTGAAGTCCACCCCCACCCCCAAAATTTTTTACGCTATTGTCCTTGTGTTTCTTTGAAGAAGCTATGTTGCAAAATTTCTGCATTGCAGAGTATCTCATTTTTTTATTGCAAAAATTTCAGTGTTGCATGCTTCTATCATGATCGTGGAACTGTAATGGACACGGATACTCTTCTGTAATCTGAAAAGATAAGTTATCTTCATCTTTTATCCCATTTATAAGCTGTATTAGTGATGTAGAGGCCATCGGCAGCAGTTGCCAGGGTCGCTCGGTCGCAGCCTGCTGGGACCGTGGCAACTGCTGTTGATGGTCTCTACATCAATTAGCCAGCGAGAAAAGTGTGATATTGCATTAAGATCCCTAATCAACTTCATATCTATTTTCGTGAATGCAGTAATCTTCCTCCCCAACCCCCGTCCACGCACCCACACAAGAAAAGAAAAATTAGGTTGCATTATTAACAACTTGTTTAGGATTGTGAATTGTGAGATGTATTAAGTTGTTGATTTAAACTTCCAAGGACCGTCGTACTAACAAAAGCTAGATTGTCTGCTATTGGTCACTTCTCTCGTGATTGTATTATCTTGCAGTTCATAAATCCCACAGAGAGAGGGATTGCCTTCTCTATTTCTTGACTTTACCTAAGCTGCACACATCCATACAATAATTTCTTCATTGTTGAAAAATTCAGTAAACAACATTATTCAAGTGTTACATTGTCAGTGGGATACCAATACTAAAGGTGATAGTCAATTACAGGACCACCACAAAGGTGGCTTCACCTTACGAATAAACCCCTCAGTCCTCAAGGGTCTGCCTCCGTATAATGTCAAAAAAATGTCTCTCTTGCGATTGGAATACTCTTCATTGAAAAAAATTTAGGTGGGATATCTCCATCCATTAATTTTATGTCATCCAGCCTGTGATCAAGAAGCAAATGGTCCTTCTACAATTTCAGTGCTAGCCGGGAACACATTCATAATTGCATGAAAATGAGATTTTAGCTAGCTCCACTATTCAAACCAAGTATATGGTATTTTCACAATCTACTTGGATTTGATCAGAAGAGTTTAGAATATCTTTAAATGCACCACTTGCTACACTATTATTGCCTCTAGGATTATCATTCCGAGGTGGTGATTCATTTGGAACCCACAAGAAATCTCTCCGGGTTTAATCATTGGTCCATTGCCAACATATATGATCATGAAAACTTTAGTCTGTATGCGATGTACAACTCAATCCATCGTAGTCTTACCGTTTCAAGCTATCATTTGTAGTATGAATACAATGGCAGAGTTTGAATGTGCCATAAATACGATGTGTCTGTACTATTTCAACATTATAATGAAAACCCTGAATATGTTTTGTAATGGTGTATAATGCCTAGTTATTAGTCCTTTATTGCAGGCATACTAGTTAGGAGAAAAAATTATTTGAACCAATTCTACCAATCAGTGGGGATAATAAAATACTGTCTTGGGTAGTTGTAGATGTATATATTACTACAAGCTAGATGTACACACACACACACACACACACACACACACACACATATATATATATATCCTGGTTAGTATATGCATATGTGTGCGTACACACGCACATATAACGATCCCCTTGTTGCAAATTGAGGTTGCACTTGACTTTTAACCTTGGGAGTTATGATGCAAGTTATCTAATGGTAGCATGAGACAGTGCTGCCCATCCACATGTTGATGGACTCGCTTGTCCTGGACTGGAGAATGACTGCCAACAACATTTATGGTTCCATAAAAAATTAAGCACGTCTCCAAATTCAAATCTGGAAATTACTTGATGAGTTCAGCAGTCGCTATTGTCATTAACTCTTTGAAGAATGTCGGGCCTGTCGGCAGAGCTATAAATATCATCTCATCTCTACTACGTTCTTATTTGGTTAGTTTTGAAGTACTGCTTAAAGATTTAATTATAGTGAAGAACTTCCACTACGCCTCACAATAACTATCTATGTTTAAATACCCCCATTTTAGAAATTTCTAAGACATTTCATCCAAGTCCAATATTGGGGTTTCTAGTGAAGTTCGAAGGGGTTTGTCGCATAGGTTTTTTCTGATACATCACATTCATCAACTTCTCAGCTAGCTATCAACAATAAAAGTTGGTTATACTTATCCTTCCAAAAATGTAATAAATTGACGAGGGTGGTCAATGATTCCCAGTCCATTACATTCCATTTGCATGTGGTCCTAAATCTGCAAACGAATTATTGAAAGATTGTCAACCAGAGATCTCGTTTGTTTCAACATAAATTTCAAAAGTTCTAGATTTTTGCGGTGAATATTATATTATCAGAATCTGCAATTTCTAAAAATTAAGCTGAAATAAATGGCGTCTGAATCAATGTGCTTTAGAAATCCTTGTTTGCTCCGTGACACCTTCAAGAATCTTAGAAATTTCCAAGAAAGCTCAGGCCTCAGCAGTTGTAAGGAAATACCATTTTTAAGTTTGGAAATCAGAGATATTGCTTCACTAGAAATAGACTTTAGGGTAAACTTTCGTTTGCACCCTGTACACCAAAAATTCCAAATGCATCCCATTCTTTTGTACCGTTAAAATGCACTCTACTCTTTGGCTCCGTGTTTTTAAAACCACACTACGGCCACTTTTCCGGCTTAATCATGATTGGAGTCAAATTCAAATATTTAAATTAGGAGTATAATTGTCCTTATAATCCTCGTATGGTTTTGGTTTTGGCCGAAAATTGACTCCAAAAGATGACCATGGTGTGGTTTTGAAAACATAGAACCAAAGAATATGGTGCATTTTAACGGTAAAAAAGAATGGAGTGTACTTGGAATTTTTGGTGCAAAGTATAGGGTGCAAATGAAACTTTACCCTAGAATTTAACAGTGATCGATCTTGGTGTGTTGCCTGTCAAAAATCTACTGGTTATTGTTCTTCTCTACAAGCAGAATCATGGGGTGCCTTTCGTGGATGGTCTCTTGCTTCGGATTTAAGATTCTGACAGGTTCTGATAGAATGGACTCACAGGTTATTGTGCAGTCTATTAAAGAGCAACATGATGGTACTGCCCTAGTAGAAATTTATTTGCTGCAATATGTGACCTTTGTAATAGAAATTGGTCCCTCCAAGTGCAACATGTTTACAGAGAAAGTAACATAGCTGGTTTAGCTCGGCTCCAGCTGCCTCCAGGTGGTTAAAAGGCATTTTGCATGGGAGGATTACCACTCAATTTGTCTGTGTTTAGATTCTTTTTTTGTGACCTTAGGCCCCAATGTAACCAAAAAATAATAATCAAGTTTGTTCTTAAAAAATTGAGATTATTAACCTTTAGTAAAAGCTATCTCTCAAAAAACTGTACAAATTGCAGCTTCTTAAAATGGTCTATCTGACCATAAAAAAACAGGGAGGGAGTGGATATTATTTGAGCAGATTGAAATGATTATGTATATAATGAAAGTATGCAGAAATATAGCACACAAGAAGACAGATTCATATTCAAGATTTTTTTAAACTTTTTTTTATTTATGAATCTACAATCTTTACATACAAAATTTGCTGAGTCAATTTAAGATCAATTGGCATAAACGGTCAATGATCTTATTGAGCTTAACTTCTTTTAGATAGGCAGCAAATAAAAATAGTTTCCACTATTCTCCTTGAACATGGTTTGATTTTGAGGTGCCGCTTGTGGCCTGTGCTGCCTGATTGACTTGTTGTTGGTAAACTGCTGCTGCCATCTTGTTGTAGAGCTCCATATTCATGGACTGGAAACATGATCAATAAATCATAACATCCAAAGATGTGAGTGAACAGCCTTTGAACTAAGAAGTTTTTTGGTCACTAAATGTTGCAATCAGATTTAAAACTTAAAAGTGTGCATAAACAGATTACATATAGATAAAATATTGTAGCATGTGTGTCTGTTTATGTGTATAAGTATATGAAATATGTAGTTCCTGCCAAAATTTATCGTAGCATAGTTGAGATGCACCTGTGCTAGCAATGTGGAATACGGATCAGTAAATGGAAGTGAAGTGTTGTTACCACCCTGATTTGCACTTGCTTGTGACTGCATGTGCCTCTGAAGCATTGGTGGCACCACAAATGGTGGCGACATGAATGTGGGGGTAGTCGTGGTGGCAGTGTTCGAGTGAATTAAGGAAGAAAGAGCTTGAGGTGCAGTTTGAGCCAGAGTGTTCATGTCAAGCATTCCCATGTTCATTCCTAGACCGACACCCATCCCCATGCGAGCCAGAAGAGACATCTGAAGTTGTTGTTGCTGCATTCCCAGAGGCATCATCATTTGTGGTATGTTTCTAACACTCATCATTTGAACTTGGGCTTGAAGTTGTTTTAAGTACCCTATTACTTCATCGAGCATGGAAGCTTTATCGGTCTGCAAGGTTGAAATGATCGTGTATTACTAATTATATTGTAGTAGTATATATCTCATTTTAGCCAAGATAAAGCAAGTAAAGCTTGAACTTCTCACCTTGCTTGCATTTGGCACTAACTTCTGTAGAGCTTTCATCTTCTGGTTGATCCTATCTCTACGTCTCTGTACAATTTCATCACCAAAAACTTCCATCAGTTCATTTTGCAGAACATGTATTAATCACTTATATAACTTTTCTGGACAGTTAAGATTTACTGTCCATACATGGTACAATCCACAAGGCAAGTATTATAATCTTAAAAATTGTAAATTCATGTATTACCCTTTCTGACTGATTATGAACAGCAGCTGCTCTGCTTCGTCTTGTTGAGTGGGAACGTTTTGTCTCACTCTTGGTATGAGGCTCGTCATCAGGGTTTTCCTGTATGAATTGTCTGAAATTGTTAATGAAAGATTTAGACATTGAATTTAGAAGTTCGTTAAAATAAATTTATACTCCCTTTGTTCTCAAATTAGAGATTTTTTTTGAAGGTAGTACCATTCGCAAATTCTATCATTTCATTTGTTGCATGAATTTGTAAAAACATCAAAATATAGAAGTTTGTATTTAAGAGTATTCTGCATATATTTTATGATATTTTTATTCAAAACTTTTGTAAATAAAAATTCACTTTATTTTTAAATTTTGGAGAACTATTTTTTGTAAACTGAAATGTATCTCTAATTTTGAAACGAACAAGGTATTTATTATTTTTTGTAGCCAATAAATGTACTCCGTATGAAATAGCTGTCAACATACCGTAAACACCACTTCCATGATTTAAACCTTTGATCATTAGGTGGTTTTGTAGATATAATACTGATTTACCTATTAAGCGGCTACACAATTCAACTCCAAGTGGTGGAAACTGAATCAAAATCATAGTTTATATACCTCAAAATTCATTTTTAGTTAAAGGTTTTCGGTCTAAGTTGCCAAATTCTACAAATACCAACGGCCCCATATTTAGACTGTTAAATTAATGCGACAGTAAACTACTCTATATGTTTTCAGTTTTCTTATTAATATTATTATTAATTTTTTTAATTAATTGTTTTGAGATTCCCTTGATGAAATTATTGGTACATCTTTGGGTGGAGAATATATGTGATTACATGATATAGACGATCACTAGAACAGTCTTCTGTGCAGGAACTAAATTGGTAGGGTCTGAACCACTTGAGCTCAGAAACTTAAGATTCTTCCCTTATTAAAGGTGAAATTTTAATCAAATCTAATGGAAAAATATTATAAATCAAGAACTTTGAGAAGAATTCAAGAATCTACTCACTGAGCCATCATGACAAGCTGAATCTTCATCAGCAGATTTAGTTTTTATGCTCCTAGGAGATTCAAACGAAGCCCATGTCATCATAGTTGTATCATTGTTGTCCCTAGAAAAAGTTGCACTAGCACTGGCACATGCACTCCGATCTGCATGCTGTTCTTGGAGGATACTGCTGAAATTCCTCCCACATTGATCAGAGTAATCGGACCTCACCCTTTTCTTCGCGAATCCTGAAGGATTCTTCGTTTCTATGTGGCTGGAGTTCTCGCCCCATTTTCCGCTAGAAGATGTAACCATGGAACCGATCTTTTGTGGCGGATGATGCTCATGAGTGTTAGTTTTGGCTAAATTCATGATATTTCGCCCGTGCCCTGTAGCTTGATGGACAATGGATTCTAGTGTATCATCTGCCCTACCCCATGTGGCCTTCGAATTTGGGACAGTAGTGGGAAGGATCCCACCAAGTTCGTGCATGGCTGGCTGCCCATTTTCCCATGTCAGCTCTGCTACTTCATAGTTTGTCCTGAAATTTTAAGCATTAGTCATGAGTTTTACTGCAACAAATGTGAAAACCCCATAATTGATAAGAAGAGTAAAAAGAGAGAAGCTTTTACATACAACATGCATATGAAACTAAAAATCTTTTTTTTTTTCTTAACAAGTTCAGTGCAAGTAAAGTTTTTCCCTTTTCTGGGGTGGAGGGGAGCAAGCAAGAAAAAGAAACTTGCTCATCAAAGCATAAGCATGGCGTAAAGAGATCGACAGATTTCTTTCAGGAAAAGGAATACAGTATATGGGGATTTCTTTTATCTTCATGAGTTGTCTATGCACGCCAAGATTTAGGGAAGAAGTAAAGAAAAAAACTGGTGTGTCAACCTG
The DNA here is from genome assembly GCA_014636745.2 of Centella asiatica. NCBI lineage: Eukaryota > Viridiplantae > Streptophyta > Magnoliopsida > Apiales > Apiaceae > Centella > Centella asiatica. The sequence goes on from CM025785.1 coordinate 16,402,007, forward strand.
CTTCTGAAGAGGCTCATCTTTAGTGTGCAGATGTTCTGATGGAAAAGCTAAGCAAGAAGCCAAGAAGTGAGAACTAACTATAGAAATGGATATATGTATAATTTTGTCCTCCTTTTACTTTTATGGTTGTACTTGCAGGAGAAATGGTTCCATAACAAATTTGAAAGTAAGAATCAAGAAAAAATAATCAAAAACATGATTCAAGAAACTATTTCCAATGGATGTATTCTTATAAATAAGAATTATTTCCCAAAATTAGTAAGTGGTAGTGCTTATACAGTACTACATACATGTGGACAAGAGGACTGGGGGGTTTCTGATGGTTTTGCACGTGAGAGGATCTTCTGTTTTCCTCTGTTTCTCCTTCAATTTTCTGTTCCTTTCTTTGGTGCCTCACATCCCACTTTGGTACTGTACACTCTCTCATATTCATTATACTGATTACTATGTGGTAATGTAGTATGTGTTGTATCTATCTGTATGCTACCTGTTTTGTTGCTCTATCTTTAGGCACAAAAACAAATGGAGAATATATTAGAGTTTGAGTTTGGGTTTGGATTCTCTCTTATTTCCCTATCTAATGGTCCCCTTTGGGGTGTCAGCCATTTGGCTGATAGAGATTCTTATTTTATAATCAATGCAAACATGTGGTTGCAATGAAATCTAATAGAGAAGAGGATATGTATTGCTTTATTCGGCTCTCCCAAAATATCTAACTAGAGGAAGTAAAGGAAGTAATGATATTGTGCTTTGCCCTTGTTTATTGGTCAAGATTTTGTCAAGATTAAAATTGTGTGCGAATTGTGTCTTATATTAGTTGTGAAGTGCGAATTATAGTATTTAATATATAAAATTGTGACTTTGATTCGATGGTTTAGATTCTTGAATCAAAATAAGTTGTATATTAACTGTTTTGGACTTTTAAGTTTAGAATTATACTCTTTGACAAATTGATATTAAAATTAAGATAAGTGATGATCAATAGATTTCAACACATATAGATATTTTAAGTCGGCAAGTGTTCATTTACAATTGAGAGGAGTAACATAAAAGTGTTAGAACTCATATACGAGGGAGAAATTTTTGTTAAGGTTAACCTGCAAATGCAACAAATCTCACGTTTCTATATACAAAACGGGAGAAATCTATACATCTTCTTCACTATATTAAACGGTATTCGTGAAACTTTTTTCAATATAGATATGTACTCCCCATATAATATGCAAGTGCTTTTCTCACTCAAATGAAAAAACCGTCCCAATTCCCAACTTTTTTCCTGCTATATATTCCACGCTATTGTGCCACATACCCGCGTGCATTTTTTTCTCTTTTGCATGTTAGTTTCATCTAAAATCTCTAATATTATTTTACGAATTTCTCTCCTATATATTTTATTTTTAATTTTAATTTTTAAATTTAAAACACACACATAGTGTGCATGAAGCAGACTAGTTAATTATAAAATCTGAATTAAAAGTTTTATTATATAAAACCATGATCTAAACTTTTGGAATAGTAGGTATAATAGGCGTTTCAGCATACCGTTATATTGTTGTTTTAAGTTGACATGGTCCAATCAACGCATATACTTTTTATACAAAAAAGATGGTCTAGAAGTACAAAAATTCTTTTAAAAAATCAGTATACTCTTATTTTATATTTTCTCTTTCTTACTTTTTATTGGTAATTCTCGTCTTGTCTTTAATTCTAAATTACACACTCAAAAATCAAATTAGGAACAAAAAAAAAAGATAAATATATATTTTTTCTTCTCCTTGATTTACATATTTGGACTCGAAGACGATGTACCTTATTCCGTACTTTTTATATTTTTACATAAATTTGCACATTAAGGGAGTAATAATTTTATCTCTCAGCATGCATAGAGACAGGGTTGAACAGAAAATAGAAAAACTAAACCAAATCGATGAATTTGATTTTCTTTATAAAAAAAATATTGCAATTGCTACTACTTTCTCAATATTTTTACAATATTGACTAGTTTCTTCTCACTATTATAAGTTTTCACAATTGAACCTATCTCAAAAGTTTTGAGTATTTATGTTTTGTAACGGTAGTATATGATTAAATAGTTAAAAGAAGTATTATGCATTAATTCTTTTGATCAACCATAATATTAGTGGAATAATTACGAACTTAAAAAGCGAAGGGGAAGTGCCAATCCAAAGCCTCTCGAATAAAACACAGCTCGAGCCATTTGTAGGTATGTTCAAATTTTAATGAGATTGTAATGGGAAATTTCCATTACACAATTGCTTACATATGTTGGAAAAATTCTGTACTTGCCCTTTGATTTTGAACATATGCATGAAAAACCAGATTGTCCTGCAGACAAACTGGACCATTGAAACATATTATGAGTCATGACACTGTTCATCATAATGATAATATGCGCTGTTTGATACAGACACATTATGTTCTGGATCATGTTTGCTGTTACGCAATAAGCGCTCTATGTGGGCATTTGATTTGGTCTAGGAAAAACAAGTCATGTGGGCACCTCAAGAACTGTTGTAGAATATCACACCTAGCATCTGTTAAGCGAATTTTCAGGTATCTTAAGCGACCTCCAAGATTGCCAAATCCTTAATAGTACATGTCAACAATCAAACGGAATTCCACTCTTAAAAAGTCCAAATTTTTTCTTCTATTAGATGATATATCAACTTCATAGTCATTATACTTTTTTTTTTGTGTGGCTAAATTGTTCATAATACAGTTGCATATAAATAAGTTATGGTTTGGGTTTTAAAAGCATAAACAAGAAGCATGAACTTCTCCAGATGATCTCATCTTCTTGGCGCGTTCATGAATCTTTAACTCATCATATTTCATTTTCTCTAGAAGTTGTGCTTTTGCTCCTCCAGCAATATGATTGATCCTGGCTAGCTTGGATTGATAATGCTGCGCGTTTCTTGCCTTTTTCTGTTCTAGTTCACCCTGCATTTTAACAATTTCGTCATCTCAATACCTTCTTTTAACTCAAACTAGTTGGAGTAGGCAAAAAAAGATCCCATGTATATCAAATTGAGAAATCTTGACCTTTATCCTTTCCATTTTAAGTTTAGCCTTCATTTTCTTCTCATTCTCCCAAGCTACAATTCTGGTATTCTTCTGCTCATACCTGAAAATATGAAATATGTGAGTACACTATAAATATGTTTACTTAGTTCTTTTTCTGTATTTCATGCGAAATCTATCAGTGTATTAGCCAAAGAAACTTAGCAAACAAATGTTAACCTTTTCAGAATTTTCCCGGCCTCAGCTTTTTCCCAAGCATCTATTTTGCTGTCTGCACTTGTACCTCGCGTAGAAGATCTTGCAAGATTTTCACCTCTAGTTGCAGGAGGTCTTGATCGTATGGAGGATGAAGATCTATCTTCGCGTCCCATTGGTTTTCTCATGGATGTTTCTACTAATTCACATCAGTTAAAACAAAAATGATGAAACTACTATATGTTTTAACTGAAATTTGAATAAAACTAAAATGATATCCCTATCAATTTCCTCTTTATCTGAAAACAAAAATTATAGCTGAAACTTCTTTTTAACACAAAACTTTTGAAATTTCTCATGGCAAACAGACAAACACTTGTGATTTTCTCTTGTCCCTCAAGAAATCATGACCAAAGGTCGAAGGCCATGCAACAGAGAATTAAAGAACTAAAATTTATGTAAGGTTGGATATAGAAACTTGCCTTGTCCTTTTGTTTCATTGCGCGACAGTCGTCTAGATACTGCACCTGATTCTGGCAACCAAGTAGGGTCATCTTTTCTGGTGTTCGCCCTGGTCATGGAGGTTCTGAAGCCCTCTCTAAAATTATTGTTAGTCTGATTTTGCTGGAAGCTGGATGGATCAGCTGAATATATAGCAAATGTAGCTGCTGCAATTGCTGTGGTATAATTACAGTCCTCAGAGTCAGAACCAGAACTCATTTGGCTAGAGAACTGCCTCTGGAACCAATTCTTCTGTGCCGCCATATCTGCACACATAATGAATAAAATTTGCTATACCATTCTTCCCGATGGAGTTTTTATACTCTTTCTTACAGTTGGGAGTTTTTTTCCTGTTCAATATATACAGTTCTATCACATACATAAATTCTTTAACTTTTTATTACTAGCAAACTTGTGCTATAATATATGTGGATCAACTTAATTCCTTATGTCCAAGTTATTTCTTAAATACTTTGAACCCCAAAATCAAATTTACCTTCAATACTTTTGCATGGCTCTTTCCAAAAAGCTGTTATATATTCCACAGTACATATGACAACATAGACAAGACATCATGTATAATGACAGAAAACAAAATTTACCTCTTTTAAAGGACTCTCTTTTTTGCGGTGGTATCATTGTTCCGTTCAACACTTCCCTGCTGTCTTGTACTCCAGAAAATTTCACCCCCCTGAAGGCAGGTAAAGAAGATTTTAACAAGACTACAAGAATGATTAAAAGGAGAAAGGGAATATACACAAACAAGTTCTGACCCAAAAAAAAAAAAAACCATTTTTATCATCATAAAGATTATTTGTACAATATTTCCAAACAACACATAAGCCCGTTTTTATCATCATAAAGATTATTTGTACAATATTTCCAAACAACACATAAGCCCGTCTTCAAGATTTCTAGTTATTGGTTCACAACAATTATTACCAACACCACGAAATAATTATATTTCTGAGAATGATTTGCGCAATTTATGGTGTAACATACCTCTTCTGGTGCTGCTGTTTGATCAAATTTTCCATCCCCTGATTCTTATTCTGTCACACGCATCAAATTACTCGGTCTCTGTTAAAATTTAAAGCCAAGTTGAATGATTTTAAAGAGCAGGAAAGGTTCATAAAAGGAAAGCCTGGAGTTGAAGTTTAGCAGGGGTTTGTATAATATATATTGCACATGAAACAGTGCTGGTGGGGAAGCAAAGGGAAATATACTTTGCATGCAGAAAGTGGGAAAGAAAAGAAACCTAAAAGCCACCCCCTACCCCTAATTCCCCCTAATTCACTTACACCATTTGATTTGATTTCTTTTTCGCTGAAGAGGAATCCTTTGATGTAAGTCATCTATTAGGTTTTGCATTTTTACTAGGAGAATTATTCCAAGAATACAAGAAAATGTGTATATATGGAACTTTTGTGTATTCTAATTTCAATTCACATTGTATTATTCTCTGTCTTTATTCTCTATTTCTCTTCCAGAAATTGCATAATCTTATGCATATGAAGGTTCATGCATGCTATGAGCATATTTTGAAAATGACTAAAATGGGGATTAAATTAAAGACATGGAACTTATTCTGCAGACTGAAATATAGGATATTCATGATTGTTAAAATTCTTCTTGAGGTCCAGTTTGCCATCTGGTGAAGAAAAGTATCAGCTTTTGTAAGAACTAACATTATACATCCGCTTTTCCGAAATATAGGATTAATTTTGATTTTTGAAAGTATATTTTACCCCTTTTTAAATTTAAATTTGATTTTATAAGATTTATGCGGAATTCTAAATTGATGAAACTTGAACCTAATATTATTTTATGAATATTTACAAAATTTGTGCTTGCACTTATTAGGATTAAATTAATTATGCCAATTTTGTATATTTGAATATGAGCTACACTGTAGATACAAAATTATAATTTTCTAATTAACGGTAACAAAAGATGGTAAATAATGGACTAACGGGTAACAATTTTTTTTTTTAATAAACCAAATCCTTCAAATCTGAACTAGCCAGTAGTAATAATGGATACCGAAATTCTTATAAATCTCTATTAAAAAATATGGCGGTGACAAAAAGTAACCGTTAATATTACGCCGCTACGCTACGCGGTTAAAATTGTACCGTTAATAAATCGTAGATCGTCACTCGTTACGCTACGCGGTTGCAGTTCGGAACTACTGCTATGTATTACGGTAATACCCCGCCACCTCATTATAATCACAGTTCCTACTTACAGGCTACAGTATCGAGTACACGCAGTTCGATACTCCCTTGTTTTGAGCCATTGTTTCCCGCGCTTCCCTTGAAAACCTTCCCCTCCTCTGTCCGAAACTGAAACCCTAGAATTTCGAAATGGAAATTACTGAAGAACAGAGGAAGCGATCCGAGTTAAACCGTCTAGCAGCTCTAGCCAAGCGGAAAGAGCTCGCCGGTGGTGCGCCAAGACAAGATCCTTGGAAGTTATTCAAATGCCGTAAGGTTTCTCCAGAACGGAACTTTTCTTCTGCTTTTCCCAAACCCTTAAATCAACCACCCTCTTGCATCGAACGCCCCGTGCTAAACCCCCAAATCCCTACCCAATTGCCACACAAATTCCGGGTCTGCCTCGAAATCTGTTCCCCTGATTCCTTCTCCGCTACTCCCCTACCGATTCAGGGGTTTCCCTTTCCCGGCGAAGCAGATTGTCTCGAAAAACTAAAAGATTGCCTCTCCAATGTAGTAATCTTTTTCTATCCATCTCTGTAGAAAGAAATGCATAATTTTATATGTTTATCATGGCATAATGCTCTCTCACTTATTTAATATTTTTATGCTGTTTTAATGTTTTTTTTAAAAAAAATAGATTGAGCCATCACATTACACACAGAACTCTGGTGGCGAGAAGGCTTGTGTTTTCAAACTTAGAGTTTATGATAAAGTATTAAGGTGTTTGAAGAGTTGGAAGGGTATTGATTACGAAGAGATACCTTGGTCAACCGTTAATGTTGTGGACAGATTGTCAAATTCGTTCACTTCTGGACGTTGGATACCATGCAGATCTGATCATTTGACCGATGAAAAGGTTGATGAATTAATTGAGAGGCTGCCAAAATCTTTGGTGGATGCATTGCTGCCTTTCCAACTTGAAGGTGTTCGGTTCGGGCTGCGAAGGGGTGGTAGGTGTCTCATTGCAGATGAAATGGGACTGGGTAAAACACTCCAGGTAGTAATCAATATCTTACAAACTATTCACTAATAGGATTCTCGGTTTCTTCAGTGTGGTGCATTTGTTCTTTCATAGTGAAGGGATAGGGGTGTTATTTGTGTATGACAAAATATTCTGCGGTCAAAGTCATCAGAGAAATCATGGGCTACACAAACTCTGTTCCATGTATATGATTATTTTAGCTCAATATGATAATGTATACAGAATCTGTCTCCAACCGATGACATTTTATAATTACCTCTGTTTCTTAGATTTGCTTTTATCTTATTTATGACTATTTAATATCTTCACACAACACTATCCATTTCTTTTAGTACTTATCATGGATTTTAAACTTGTTCTAACTAAAACCATCAGGCGCCTTTAAATTTTATACATGCTATAGCATCACCTTGCCATAGTTTCTAAGTTCTAACAAAATTATGCTAGAGAAGGGTTTGTTATACCAATTGTATATATGACAGAGTTGGGTTTGCAGTTTATGTTTCACACATATCCTCTTATATGACGATATTGGTGTCTCATACACATTACCCTAACTTATTTTTCATTGGGACATGAGTGTTGCTAATTTATACTATCTCTATATCTTCAGGCCATTGCCATTGCAGGCTGTTTTCTGGATGAGGGTTCGGTACTTGTTGTTTGTCCAGCTATATTGAGATATGCTTGGGCGGAAGAATTTGAGCGTTGGCTTCCTGCTTGTTTGCCTTGTGACATCCATCTTGGTACTGTCCTCAAACTTTAGATGTATTATTTTATTAAAATACTGTGCTACTGTTATATGCCTGAAAGAGGGAGTTTGGAAAAGATCCTTTTAAGGTACTACTGTATTAGGATCACTTATATTTTCATATATTAATGTTAAATTTGTATTTTGTGTGGTCTTAATTTCTTAGCAATGAATCTTTTAGGATGGAGTTTAACCGACTATATATTGATTCTGTCACAGCATTACTCATTGATCATTTGTTTGCTAGATTATTTTGTGCAATTTCTGCTCCAACACATGCTCTATTATTTACCATGAGTTTCTACATGATGATTCATTATGTTGGTATCTATCAAAAGAAGGTGCAAGGATACCAAATAAGGAGCAGGAGCCAGTGAGAGAATCTGGATCAACCTTTACCCTTGCACAAAGAAGCAGCATGTACTCTAATTTTTTGTCCTTTTTTGAAATTTTATAATGGAAATATATATGTCTGAATTTTTTTTCATTATTATTGTTTAAAGTGAATCTAAAGAGCAGTTTCTCAGCTAATAATAAGTGTGAAAGGAGTCACACTTATAGTTGTAAGTGACCACCTATATTTCACTGGGAAAAGATTTCTTTGTGTTGGCATATTTGAGGAGATATAACAATTCCACTCGAATTCGCTATCAGTTTTCTCCAAATCATGCTTTTTTTTTTTGCTGCAACACAATTATATAACATGTGTTCACAAGATGAATAATGGAATATTGTGCAACCCAAATAAAATAAAAGTGAAGTAAAAGAAAAGATTGTGACTCATTGAAGTATGCTTTGTCTATAGTATGTAAACTTTTAATATCTTCGACATCACAACAAAAATCAATATATACATACTTCTAACTGGATTTGTTCTAGCACGTGTTAACATATTATTTATCTTAACTGCTATTATGTAAAAATTTGAATTAAAAGGTTTCTTTTGCCAATTTTGTTTGCCGTTATCCTTTTTTAAACTGCCTGACATTGTTGAGATTTTGGTAGAGATGTACGCTAATATCTCGATGATATTTTTATTCACATGATACTCTCTCTCTCTCTCTCTCTCTATATATATATATATATATATATATATGCATACATATTGTCAATTTAGTGATATATCTCTAATACTTGATACTTGACTACAACATGTCTTTCTGTTTCCTTCATGTTGTGTCCTTCACTACCAATACTATGGTTTGGTCCTGATACTTTAAATTTGTCTAACATTGCATGCTTGCACTACAGTTTTCGGTGCTAAAAATAATCCTACCCGTCTAGCAAAATTTCCTAGAGTTGTGGTCATTTCCTATACCATGCTCAACCGTTTGCGTAAGAGCATGTCAGAACAAGATTGGGCTGTCTTGATAGTTGATGAATCACATCATGTACGATGCTCAAAGAAAATATCAGAATCAGAAGAGGTAATGAAACCACTCATTTGTTTCTTGCAGTCTTACTCTTTTTTTCTTTTCTTCCTTTTTTTTATTATCGGCTTGCAGTCTAGCTCATTGAATTCATGTTGGTGTATTTTTCTGTTTTTGCTTTTTTCCGGTAGAAATTTGACCATAATGCCCACTTCAAAATAAATATGTAAGATTCTAGTTGTCGCATTTAAGTTGGCTTTGTTTTTTCAAGTATTTCATTACGATAGGTGATAATACTAGACTTTTCATATGATGAACAGATCATAGACAATTCGACAAAGTTAGAGAAAGCATGTGTACTAGAAAATATCGTTTCTTCCAAATATTCTCATGCTTACCATTAATTAATTCAGTAGCTTTGGTTGGAACATGCCAAAAGTTGTATATGTTGGTGATTAATAAATGATTGTACATTTAAAATACAAGGAAAATCAAATGTTGTCCCTGGATTCATTTGCTATTGACTTAATGACCAAAAAACTGTTGAACTCTCACCCTTCCTCCATCCCTACTGAAAAAAAAAAAAATGATAATCTCTACTTGTATGCGTGAGATCCTCAAACATCACATATTTTACTTGATAACTTTTATAAAAAATCAACTTGTTAGTTAGCACAGTACGAATCTATTATAAAATGCATATCATTCACTAGAGTACCATATTTCTGCATCAATGGCCCGAACCAAAATAAATCTCTTTAAAGTTAAGTAATTAGCTCTTTTAACTTCAGTGCATTTGCAGATACCTTTTATATTGTTGTCATTGCGTTCTTTACTTTTCCTTTCACTTCCTTCTTGTTATTCAACAGATCAAAGCCGTCCTTGATGTGGCAAGAAAGACCAGGCATACAGTTCTACTATCAGGGACTCCTTCTTTATCAAGGTTGCCTCAAAGGCTTGTTATATGAATATCATAAATATTGTTCTCAGAAACACATAGTAACTATATCTAGTGATTAAAATTGGAATTAAATTTGTGATTTTCTCACGTTTTATTAGCCCTCAGTTCTTATTTTTATACATTACAACTATATAAAGTTTAAACTACTACATTATTGTCGAAACATTATGATGTCTTATTATTCTATGTCTTCCTAGGTGATCATAGACCATATGACATATTTCATCAGATAGATATGTTATGGTAAAGTCTCTTTCTACGGTCTCATAATTCATTATTTATGGTTGTTTCCTAATTGTTTATCGAACTCTCCGATTGTCTTCTTAATAACACTCCTGTGTAGGCCTGGTTTATTGGGAAAGGACAAATATGAATTTGCAAAAACGTATTGCTCGGTCAAATATGTCCGGGGTTTTCAAGGGAAAGTTTTCAAGGTAATCTATTTTGGCAGACTGTTAGTTAGCGTGAAATAAGTTACATATAGGATAGATGGTATTATACTGTGTGGATTTTTTCTGGGATTGTGAACTGTTTACTTTTTGTAGTATCGAGTGGCATTTCGTTAGATGGAAAAAGAATTGGACTGGTGCTATAGTATCAAGTATAAAATATACTGTAACTATCCACTGATGAACTGAATTGGTTAATATCTCAAATGAACTAAATTAAATGTCATGCCTTATATGTTGTCAGTTTGGCATGTGCTTTGCAACGTTATATACTTTTTAAGAACCTAGACTCTATCATTTTATGGTAATGATATGTTTAACTTGTACTAACATTGCTTGCCAACAATCTTAATTCCATTGATCACATATCATCCTTGCAGGATTTCTCGAAGGGTGTACGCTTGGAGGAGTTGAATGTATTATTGAAGCAAAGTGTTATGGTGCTCCCTCCCCCCCCCCCCCCCCCCCCCCCCCCCCCCCCCCCCCCCCC
>CM025785.1:16413066-16440890 GCA_014636745.2 Centella asiatica
AAAAAAAAAAAAAAAAAAAAAAAAAACCCAACCCCACCCCACACACCCCAAAAAATTAATAATAACAACAAAAGTATCTGAAGAGAGTATTAACATATACTACCTCCGTTCTACTGTAGTGGCACGCATTTTAATGTTAAATTTACTACATGTTAGATATTTAAAATAAATTTAATTTTTTAATGATATTAATCTTCATCTTCCAAAATTTTATTAAATAAAATAAAATATTTAACATATATTAAACTTCACCTAAAATTATATGCAAAAAGTGTGTTAAGCCACTTATTTTGGGACAGGACGGAGGGGGTACTTTATAATTGTTCCAATTATGCTCTCCAGATACGACGTTTGAAGGAACATGTGCTGTTGCAGTTGCCACCTAAGCGTCGGCAAATTGTAAGCTTGGAATTGAAAAGATCAGATATTGTTTTTGCTAAGGGTTTGATTAAAGTGGTGAAGAGTGATGCTTCCGCAAATACTGACAGTGAAGATGGATCATTTGATATATCTAATGAAACTAATGAAGGTAAACCTCAGACTGTAGTATAATTTTGGTTATCCAATCAATCTTCTGTCTGCATATGCTTTTGGAGGTAAACGCTCTCTTATTCAATTATGCTCAATCTTTAGTTTTGCAGTCAATTATTTTCTTGGGTGAGTTAGTGGCACCCTTAATAAGCAGTTGCCCTTCACTTATGTTTGAAAATTAAAATTAGCGTAATGTCTTTCTCTCTCCCTCTCCCTCTCCCCTTTATTAATGTCTGAAAATTATAATCTCTCCTGTAACACCACCCCCACCCCCCACCCACCCCCACCCCCCCCAACCCAAAAAAAAAAAAAAAAACCAACCAAGACACACACACACAAAGAGCTTTACCATTAATGTAAAATAATGTTGTAACCTCTTGCCTGGACTGCAGAAGTTCTGGTGTTGCCTCTGCAATTGTTTCAAATTTAGAGAAGGAACTGAGTTCTCACATCAGCAACATTGTCTTTTGTTGCCAATAGTAGAAGTTGTGCTTGTAATCTATTGAGCTCAAACTTTTGCCTTTAATTCTAGCTCACTGATTTTTTATCGCTTTCAGATTATGCCTATGGCTCCAGATCTTCAAGTATGCTTTGCGCTCAACAAATTGGTATTGCAAAGCTGTCAGGATTTCGTGAATGGCTGTCTATACATCCAATCATTGCAGAGTCGAGTACCGAGGAAAATATTGAAAGAAGCCTCAGTTCTCATAAAATGATAATCTTTGGTCATTACCATAAGGTTCTTGACTTAGTACAGGTGAGGAACTTCTAGCATGTGGTAACTGGAGACAAATAAGATTAAGGAAAAAAGATCACCTATGCTTCTTTCAGCTATATTAGTTTTGTTGTGGAAAAACCTTCTGAACATCGCCAGAAATTTGTCATTACGAATTGATATAGGAGCTATGAGAGACTGTTAGCACCAGAGAAAAAAGGAAAATCTTCAACAATTAGTGTTTCCAAATATTTTGATTTATTTTGCTGAACTTTTTATCAGTTTCACATTTACCATATGTGTTTTACTTATAAATCTTGCATACTGGGGTGGAATGTGAGTCAATCAGGCTTGCAAAATGTTTGAAGATGTATGATATCAAGCTCTATATTTCTCCTCAAAATGTTGCTTCCATGGTAGGATAATAATTCAAAGAACTGTAATAGGTTAGATTAAGTAGTCATCCAAGTTTCACTTTAATTTGTTTTATCAATTCAGTATGCCAGTGAATAGTATAAAAGCTATAATAGTGAGAAGAACGTGCCTTCAATCAGAACATTTAAAAAGATTTTGCTTTCCACACTTTTGAAATGGAATTCATAAAGTAATTTTTTATGTTTGCCTTGAAATATGAAACAACCACTATAAATTTGTCTTCATCTTCTTTCTTCAATGCAGGAGTTCATCTGCGGGAAAGGGATTGAATTTGTTCGCCTTGACTGTAATACATCTGAAGGAGACAGGCAATTAGCTGTTCAGTCCTTCCAATCTTCAGAAAAGGCCTGTTTAGATTCTCCTTAATTGCTTATTTATATTTCTTGATTCGTGTATAGATTGGTATGTTTCTATATTTCTGCATATATTTATTCTGCTCGCCTTTTTTTTCTTTTATAATGACTGTTGTATTATTCTTTTCTATTTTGTACTTTTTACAATGTTCTAGTGGCCCAACTAGTTTGGAATTAAAGGAGTTGCCAAGGTGTAGTTGAGATTCACTGGAAATTCAGTTAATAAACGGTGCTCCCATCCTATAGCTGATGATGGAGATGCTGCTGGATATTCTGATAAGCTAATAGACTCCTAAAGTCTCCAATTGAGCTTGGGTACTTAGAAATGTCTGGCATGAATGCTTCTCAGTTTTACCAATTTTTTTATTTTTAAATTTTACCCTAGAGCAATGTGTTTAAACACCCATGAAGTGCAGGCAAAGCACCCTGTAATTGCAATTTTGGAATTGGAAACATCTTGATATATTAATTATATTGATGTCATGAAAATGCTAAGTTATTTTAACACATGATGCTATTTGCTTATGCTCTTCTGATGTCCTGGAGGTATGGGTAGCCAATGGTTTTCCTTTTTTATGCTGTAATAGTTATAGTGTGAGATATTCTTTTAAAAGAAAAATGGAGAAAAAAAAGGCAATATCTATATTTGGAGGTACATATTTCTTTTTAATCATTTTTCCTTGGAATGCATAACAGATTATTTTCCATCTTCAGGTTAAGATTGCTTTAATTGGAATAGAAGTTGGGGGAAGTGGACTCAATTTAACTGCAGCAAACAACGTTGTTTTCTTGGAGTTGCCTAAGGATCCATCTGATTTGCTACAGGTATATTGTATACTGATCCTAATGTTTCTTAAGATCCTGGAATATGAAATATTATTCTGTAACAAATATAGTAGCTCCTCTTTCTTATGATCTTTTATGATTCTTTGCTCAAGCATTATGCCTTACACTACACTTATTATCTTTTGAAGGCTGAGGATAGAGCACATAGGCAGGGTCAAACTAAAGCAGTCAACATATATATCTTTTGTGCAAAGGTTCTATTTTTATCTATTATTGTTATTATTAAAAAGAGTATATATTTATACAAGTTTATCGGCTTATATTATATTGGTATTACTTTTTTGTTTGTTTGTTATGTTATGCATATCATTATCACTTTCTCAAGATTTTGGGTAGAGCTTTCACGTGGATAAATATTCATCCAGGATACTAAAGATGAATCCTTGTGGAAAAAGCTGAACAAGAGTTTGCACCGTGTATCCTCAACAGTGGATGGAAAATATGATGCCAAACAAGACATTGAGGTATTGTTGCATACCAATAACTTTGATTCAGCTTGCCCAAAAAGTTTTTTTTCCTGCCTCCGATTGCACAAATATATATAAATGAAAATATGGAAACTAACAGGTAACAAATATGGAGATTGGAGACTGAGTTGGATATGATTCATTAACAATACTAATACTGCGTTTGGTTTGATGAAATAGAATGATATGGGAATGAACTGCAATTTATATGTAGAACTCATTCCTTGTTTCATTTAGGTGTAGAACACATTCCTTGTTTTATTTAGGTGTAGAACACATTCCTTGTTTCATTTATGTGTAGAACACATTCCTTGTTTCATTCATTCTCACAAAATTATGTGTAATTTTAATCCTACCTTCATAGGTGAGGTTTGCGCATTCCATTACAACCAAAAAATTGTACACAATCTACTATCTTTTCATTCCCATACTCCCCTCGTAATTTTCTTATCCTTGTCTTCCACCTCTATTTTTCTTCTTATCCATCCATATCATTCCATGCCATCGAACCAAATGCAACCTAAATAACATAATAGAGCACTGCTCTACATCGAAGCTGTTCTTAAATATGCAGCAGCTGAGATGTGATCAGCTTCCTTAGGCTCTTTACTCAAATTTGATTTGGAGGCACATTTCCAAATTCTAGGGTTTCTTGATCTTTTATTGAATAATTTTGTGTGTATCAGGAGATGCATGAATTCATATTGGGGAATGTGTATTTGTTATTCCTTAAATCTGAATAGGGGCGTTCTAAAGAATCAAACAACCTGAGAACCGCAAGTTAAAATTGAAATTAAACTTACTATGAATTAAACCCAGGAGAGATTGAATTCAATATAGATTGATCTTCAACCCAGATATAAAGGTTGTGATATCAATTATCTTTGGGTTCGTTAATGAATTGATAATGGTGAGGTTGCATTCATGTAACAATGTCAGCTGGCACCTCGGCACTGATGGTGGGCGGCAATGGATGCAAAAAGTGATGATGAGATAAGAAGGCTTTGATGATGGACAGTGAGCAGATCTACAGATCATTTGTTGTATACCTTTTTAGTTATTCATTTCATTTTATAAGATGTCTACTACAATGAAGGCTCCATGCTTGCTAGAAACTTTTGGTGACGCAGGACAAAGATTAACAACTCAGTAGTTTTTGAAAGAATAACAATGAAGAATAAATAGATGATAGACTATAGTGATTTAACCACACAAGAACCACTACCCCCCTAGGATTCTCAACATAAAAGGGCAATATTATATTGATTGCAACCAAATATAATAGAGAAATCTCAATAACCATAGTTGCAGAACTAAATTTTGAAGTACTTAGTGCAATATTTATAGGGAAGTAGGGCACAAGTCCTATTAATTAAATATAACCTGAATTATGAAATAAACCTTTGTCTATTAACTATTGGGCTTAAAATTATAAACTACTTTATTAGAACTATAAACAAATACTCCGTAATTACTAATTAAACCTAATCAAATTAATTTTCTCGACAACAAACTCTTCCAATAAATATCAAAAAAGCTTTGTTTTGTCTTTGCTTGCATTCTCCATCATCTGGTGTTAGATGGACGCTGAACAATTCTGGTGCCACGTAATCATAATTTTTGACACATCATTAGGTGAGTCATTTGTCAAATAAAAATAATTGGCCTTGCCAACTTTTCTATGTCAGACTTCTCTTAGTCAACTGACGGACTTTAAAAAAGGTCAACTTCTGCATAAATAAAATAAAATAAATAAATAAGAATAGGAAATTCATTTCAATTATTACACCATAAAAAATTTACTTTAAACATGAGTTTGTAAATTGATCCCTACTTTAGTGACCAAAAATGCTTTTAACCCTCATTTTGCATCTAGCTATAGCTTCGATTTTTATTTAGGATGTATCTTTAAGTTTTTGTTTTGAAAAATACCAAAATATATACTTTGCTTATCAAAAGTACTGAACGAGCTTCATTCAATATAATGTACTCTAGTTTCACTGTTAATGATATATCTTGTGCCATCATTTAAATTACGTTTACTAATTGAAATCAGTTAGCTACATGCTAATTAGTTTCGGATAACTCAAAATAGTTCTTCAGGATTTCCAACTTACTAGTAAATAATTCCAGCTCATTTACTCTTGTAATCAAACTAGGGTTTCCCATTTTGCCCACTTTGTTCTGTTCTATTCTTTTGTTGTAGATCTCAATTTACTCCTTAATATAACCTCAGTTTCTTAATCAAAAGGCATGGTAGTGGTCATCTGTATATAGTAGCCTTTGTAATACCTATGATGGTGTAACTGGGTCAGCAACTAATAATAAGAAAAGGAGAAATCAGATTGATGGCTAAGGTTGTGAGGAAACCGTTATGCTATTTAACAACCTCTAACCAAAAATTCTGAAACTGCTGATTGGTCTTTTGCACAAATTTGAAAACTGATACTTGACCTTTTACGTACCGGGTCTTGCAATTAATTGGACTCATTCTCCGATGCCTCTCTGTTTTTTGTTGACAAGTCTATATGGGAACCATTGTATTTGCATCTGTTTTTTCGTTCTTTTGTTCTGCATTTAGTTCTTTAGCATCCTGATCTTTCAGTCTGAGAAGTCTTTGCACATGCAGGGTGTTTCTTGGGGTTACATTCATCAGAAAGGTGAGGAGATCATTATGTTAAACTGCAGGATTATTACAATGATATTACTGAATTTGAAAGTGAAAATATGGTGCCCAATTAAAGTAACGAGCTTTTTAATGACTCTAATGGTCATAGTTCTTGGCACTGATATGAGTCTATAGCCTTTCAGTAATTGTGAATGACTTCCAATACTCTTGCAATAAATAGAATGTCCCAATGATATTGATGGGTATGAGTGGAACAAGGTTCTTGGGAAAGGTTTCAAAAAGTTTTAAGAACCAATTTTACCTTTAAACCTTTTGAAGGAGATCATGTTTGTTCCTATGACTATACCTGAGATCATATGCCAGAAGAGTCCTCTTTAGTTATCAAATGAAGATAGTGACAAGTTGACATGCCCAGGACTTGTCATGTCAAAGTAGCATGAAACGGAATGATTGCGTTGGATGGAAGGGTCAAATCATACTAAAACTAAGTTTTGGCTGTTTTAGAACTGTGAAATGCTGATCCATTGATAGAATTCAACGCCTGCAGGGAAGTGTATCTCAGGTAAACGGGAAGAAACATTTATGAATTTAAGTGAGCGATTAAGATACTTTTTAAGCGTTTTCATCCATGCAAAGTGCGTTCTTAAATGGGGTTGCTATCATTTATTTTGGTTGTTGGACAGTTTGAATTGAACAAGCACAGCACCACTTAGAAAACTTTTGGGATTCATTTCCATAACTTATTTTGTGCGTCTATTCTAGTCAAGAAAATTAAATGCAACTCTTCTACATCACCTTTCAGAGTGAGAAAGCTCTTTAAACATTTCATTATTGGTTAAGTTGAAAGAGAAGGGTTGAGGGCTACAAAGTAAGGATTAATCTACGTAAAGGTGAGACGATTCAAATTTTAAAGTTCCTCTGATGATCTAGCAGGACAAATGGCTTTTAGCTCTCTGAGTTCGTTGACCAATTTGAAGGGGGATAATAGTTATGCCAGTGGCATTGAGACCGTTAAGCTTAAGGAAATTGTTATTTTCAGTTGGATATCTAATAAGTGGCCAGTGGCTCTGTTTGTTTCTATATATGTTTTCTCATTTGTTATTATGAGTTGGCGACTACACTATTTCAAACGAGTTTACCCTAAAGTAGATATATACTATATATCTGCTCACTGATATATGTTCTGGAACCAGAGTACATTATATTTATGGAGAGTTCAGTGAGGAGAGTGGGTTCTCATATACAAAATTGACATTTTCAAAGGTGTTTGGAGTTTCCAAGGTATTGTAGGAAATGGGCAATTAATGTTGACTCAAATTATACGAGAGTTCATCAAAAGAAAAATAAATAAATTAGCTAAAGGGGAATGTGTTGGTGGTTGTGCTATTGGTTGGGTTGATTTTCTCTATGAAGTGGGTGGCAGTAACTGAATGAGGGATTTTATTTAGTCCAGAGGATTGTGAGTTCAATGGAGTTATTAGGTGACCATTACCGGTCATGTTAATGTATTACAGTTCTGTAAATGTCTGATTTATAAGGAGATGACAGGAATAGTTTGGCAGTATACCATTCTAATTAGGAAATTATTGATAATGTTGCTCAGATTGTGAGGACTGGTAACACAGAGTATATACATGTGGATGTAGTCGTTAATTTAGTTGCTAAGACAAGCATGGAATTGATTGGGCTAACCATAGACGAGAACATGTGGGGAAAATGGTTCATGTGACTGTTCTTGATTCAGTCGAAGGTTTAAAGTCAAGGTAGAGATTTATTGTCCAAACTCCAGTACGTGATTCTTTTCCCATTTGAATTTGGAAATTTGCTATTCTTTCGTTAAATACAATTTCCTGTCCTACTTAGAATCAAGTATTTCCTATACCAGTATATTATTGTCATAGTCAAGAGGTCACATAAACATATGCGAGACTGAAGATAACTGGCTAGTAACAAAGTGGGGGAGGGGTTTGTCAGTTTGATTGTGATTTGATGCCATCTTTATGAGAGAGATAACTCTAGTCACAATTGTTTACAGTTATTGTACTTCACATTCTGAACAAACTTTAGTTCCTCTTCTTTTCATCCAAGAATGAGCAAAAGGCTGGACCCTGCGTGATCTATGACTCTTCATTTTTTTCCCATAGTTTTTTGTTGAACGATTTTGTGACTATCATAACATAAACTACGTATTATTGTAGAGATAAAACTTGGGGGATATTAGAGATTGGCTATAGCTAACCAAATTGTTTTTGAAACATTATATTATGATTTGACAGGTAGATAGTGTTTTTTACCTTGGAACCACCGGAGAAGAAAGCTTAAGAGCTGCAAATCCGATTTTGGGGAGAGTGTCAAGTACTGGACTTCGTGAGGTCAAGGTTTTGGAGCTTCCTACTACTTGCATTGATCAGAACCTACGTCCTGGCCCAATAGATGAGGAAGAGAACAGGAGATATGATGGACAGATGGACAATGATAAATATCAAACTCAGAAGTTGGTTCAAAATGAGGTGGGCTTTTTGTCAGGATATCTGGTGTTATTAGTATTATTTTCTTTTTGGTTTCTAACTTGGATCTATTACATTTTCTTCCTCGTCTTACCCTTTACCAGCAACTATTAATTTGTTTATGTCCAGGCTGGTATTTTTTCCTCAGATGAAAGATTTAAAGAAAATGCTTCTGTCATTGATAAACATATAGCTGGAAGAGTTTCTTCACATGATGAGATGGAAGGCAATGAAAACAAAGGGATGGTAAGACTTGCAATATCACCAGTACGAACATATTCTTTCCCTTTACGTATTTTCTTCATAAAATTATAATCCTACTTTTTTTTCCTTTCCTTTTGTTATTCTTTTTCTTTGGGATGGGGCCTGGGCACAAATTTGGGGTTTAGGTTGGAAGTGAATGTGATGAAAAGACAGAACTAAGAAATGAAGAATCTGTTGAAGTCAATGAAGCTGCTGCTTTTACTTTTCTTCGTTTTGAGGTAATTCAGTAATTGACCCTCGGTTTTTGCAGGATTGCTTCTTTGTCTTTTGCTCATGGATGAATGTGCATGCATGTGGTAATTACTTGATCAATGTACCAGAGTATAACTGTATAACTTCGTATAATCTTAAACTTGTTAACCAGATAGAGAAGGAAATCAAAAAATTATGCCCAAAAGTGGGCTCTCCTCATTGTAGTCCGGTGAAGGCTATCTATGTATACTTGCCATATCCCAATAATGGAAGAAGTCAATAGTGCCCTCTTGATATATTCTGTTTTGCACCGGATAACATCATGTTATTTCAGTACTTTCTCTGAACTTATATATGAGGACAATAAAGTTATTATTTATTACCTCCACAACCATTTGGTTTGAATGCATAGCTCTCTATGGCCATCATTGTTTGCAAGTGACCTTTACTTTAAGCATTACTTTCACGTAGATTCTCCGAATTGGTTTCCCCCTTTTAACCTGAAGTCATGTCATAGCTTGAGCCATGTTCGGCTATTCATGTATTGGTGTTGTTTCATGTTTTTGCCTATGGATTTTCTGTTTATTGAGATTATGGTGTCCAAACACGGGCTCCTCAAGAGCATTCTTGCTACCACATCTTATTATCAGGCATGCACATCGTCCACAGAAAGTTTGCTCTGTGCAAATCCACACATAAGCTTTTAACAATGTTAAATGTAATTCCTTTTCTGGACTCCTGCACTGGATCCATCATTGTCATGTTAATGATATTGCATCTTTACATTTCTGGCTTTCACCATATAATCTCTCACATCTGATGAGTGTTTTGGTCCCCTTTTTATTAAAAAAGATTGTCACATTAATCTCTCTCTACATTGACTTATATGGGCATTTTTGGATTATTAATATTTTCAGTATGTGTTGCTTTGAGAGAAACTTGAAAAGTTTTAGGTTACCACCTTTTCTGATTATGTTTAGTCATGAATTTTTTGTTCATAAGAGAAGAATGGATTAATATTTCTATAGATTTGGCCTTTCTCCAGAAAAAGTCTGTCATGAACTGTTCGATGTGTATTTGCCAAAGTTATTTTCATTTATTGTTTTTAATTGTGTATATGTATCAGCTTTGCTTTCCTCTCTCTCTCTCTCTCTCTCTCTCTCTCTCTCTCTCTCTCTCTCTCTGTGCATTTCTTCCTAGTAACTTCTTAATATTATGGAGCCGCCTGGAATTCAGTCCATATTAGTTCTGTTTTGTCCACCTAGTATTAACCTCCAGCTTGAGCATCAATCACCTGTAGCTCTGTTCACTCGATATCACCAGTATTATATTATACAATATTAAAAACACTGAAATCTTTTTATGTTATAGGGAATACATTTGATAGGGACAAGCTACTTTAAGTTGTTTCTTACACTTGACAAGGTTTACATATATTCTTTATTTCTTGTGGTTTTGTTATTCATTGGGGATAATTGGTCAGTAAAGCTTTATCTGTCAACTCTAACTTCTATTTTGAGTTTTGGTTCTGTATAATATTTGAATGTGTAGTATATATATATTTATCGTTTAATGTAAATTTTGTTCTTACTGTACAGTCAATAAAGCTAATAGTGGGGGTTAAAAGCTGAACATGTGAAAGCAATCTAAAGCTACAACTGAATTTACCTTTTTCCAGGTTAGCCAGTACACTGGAAGGATACACTTATACACATGCACTCCTGGTGTGGATTCAAGACCAAGACCACTATATGAGAACTTGAGGCCAGAGGAACTTGAGATGCAGCAGCCTCCTCCTAATACCAGCAACAAAATGGCTTACAATGCTATTAAAAACAATCCTAAATATAGACAGGTTCTTCTGGAATTCATCGAAGAGTGGAACAAATTGAGACCTATAGAACAGAGGAAATTGCTCGCCAAACCTTTGCAACTTCCTCTATCAGTTGAGCTGTGCTGTTTGAATAATAGCCTGAACCATGGATTTGGGGTATACCCACGTGATATCTCATTCCTCTCTTACCTTTTTGTTGATTATGTCATCTTTTTTTTGTGTGTGTGTTGGCGGGGAGTGGGGTTGATTTGTAAGAGCGGTTGTTGTGCGGGTGGGAGTGATGAATCTATGTTAATATGGTTTGAACTGTAATATGTGTTAACCATACAGGGATTGCTGAAAGGTAAAAGCACAAAACGTACTACATCTCTCCATGAAATAAGCCATCCCTTACCAGTAAATGCCGCTTGGAGGAAGATTAGCATCTGCAGCGGTCATGGCAAAAAGGAAAAAGAATATGAACAGGGTTGGACAATGTTGGATGAACCACTTTGCAAGCTTTGTCAAACTCCATGCAAGTATGTATAGATAATTGGTCTTTATTTGGCACGTGTTTTGGTGTACTGGATTTAAATCTTATTAGCAAATAAATAAATTCTTGATTTCCAGGGGAAACAACGCGAGAACACCTGAATATTTTGAGGATCTTTTCTGTAAATTGAGCTGCTATGAAGAATATCGTTTAAGAACTAGTAATAGATCCCTGCGTGAGGTTAGAACTTGAATCCTATGTGGCCAGTTATTCCTTCACATTCTATTTTGGTTTACATTGATGGTGTATAGAGTTCATTTTATTTAAGTAACACCTGAAGTTTCCAGGGGCTTTTCTTAATTGAGCATGGCATTTGCACGAATTGCCAACTAAACTGCCATAAACTTGTGGAGTACATTAAACCTCTGTCATGTGAAATGCGAGAAAAGCACATCAGGAAAGTAGCACCAGAGCTGGCAAAGCAACCTAAATTGTAAGTTTATAGTTCAGCAGTGTAGTGTCGAATTGTATACTTTTTGTGCTAAACGAACTTAGTGTTTAAATATATGCTGGTCTTATGGAAGGTTCATCCTCTAGACGTTTCTCTACTAAATACATAATTTTTAATATAAAAAAAATTGTCATGAAAACCATCTAGATCTAAACAGCTTCTAATAGTGCAAATATGTATGAGGAGGCTGGAAAGCTACAGTTACAATTCCAGATGCACCATATAATATCAGAAAATTAAAAATAAAATAAAATAATTCCAGATGCACCATATAAAGATTTTCACAGTGGTTATATATGCATATCATTGAGAATTAGATAGGTCTGCAGCAGATTTTCACGAGATGATATTCTGTATCCGGGGTGCTGTTTTGAGGCATATGGCAAATGGAGTGTGGCCAGGGTGAAGCATTTTGCTTATCCTAGGGGATTCTTTGTGGTGGTTCTCAAGGAGTGCTTTGACCACCCAAAAAAAATGTACTTAAAAATGTCTGAAGGCTAAACAGATATGTGGGGAACTTTTTGAGGGTGGTTAATGTATATTGATGTCGTGTAACCGGAGCATTTATGATTAAACTTAAAATGATAAATCTGTTGTACATTGTGCCATTATTCTATTAAAACTAATACTATAAGACTCTAGTTATCTAAATTTTGTATATCTATTGTACTATTTAAAATGTACTGGATGCTTGTATTTTTTTACTTATAAAATATGTCTTGCACCCGACTCCCATAGTTTTAAGAACTCAGAAGCTCCGTTATCCCCTTGTGTGCACCCACTCTGAACGAGAACCTTTGCTTATCATATAAGCTTCGGGCAACTAGCAAACTACTTAGGATGAAGATAGATTGCTTTTACATCGGAACCCTTTTGGTTTTTTATTAGTTTTACTTCTGAGATGAATCAATACACTGTAAAATAACTTGGTTATGTTATGCATTTTTTCTTCCAGATATGTGTCACCCACACAATGGCACTGTAGGTTGGGACTGTGGGCCCCTGTTGGATTTTTTAACTTCACCATATATGTAGATTTCTGTGTTTTTGTGTGTGCATGTGTTTGTGTCTCTATGCATGCATTATGTTTATATTTCCGTTCCTATAGAGTTAGATATACAATTAATTTAATTTAATTGTTGTACATTTGTGGTATCAGGAAATTTTGATTTGTGATATACTGATGCATATTTTAAAATTTCAAAATAGCTCCATATTGTTTATTAAGTAGTTTAATAATATTGACATTGTAACTATTCAAAATAAATTTGAATTGTAAGGTTTCTCAATCAAATTAGATATGAAGCCATGTCTTTAGTTTTAAAATAGAGCAAGTGTGGTAAAAAAAAATTCTTAAAGAGTTATTGTTTCTAGAATAAAAATATAAATTTATCATGTCCATCTTGTTTGTCTCCCTCATGTTACAAAAGTAAATAACTTGGAAAGTTGGTTACCTCAACAATATCATCCTTTGTTTTTAATTGTGTTCAATCCTTTTTATTTTTTTTGCTTAATGTACTTTTACAACCCACCCCCGCTCTGCGAACCCGCCAAGGGTTGAAGATCCTAATGCCTAATCAGGACTGAAGCCTTGCATTTTCGGTCGTTCATATTGCAGACTTGAGAAGCTTGTCCATGAACCAATCGAGGGCAACGCATGGCACGCAGATCACATTGTACCTGTCTATATGGGGGGAGGTGTGTCTTGTTTAATTGATAAAGCTATTCTTTGTTCAATTTTTTCATGTCCACGAGTAGAGGTTCACATACACGCTGTCCTGGTAAAAACCCAATTTGCTGGTCCGCGTATGGGTCAACAGTTTTTATGAAAATTTCCTTATTTCAAAATTGTTGACCTAGTGAAATTCAATTGGTGTTGTGCTTGAAATTGTTGTGCATTTTACTCTGAATTTTTCAAGGTGAATGCAAACTAGAGAACATGAGGACCTTATGTGTTGTTTGTCATGCTCGTGTCACTGCTGCACAATGTGCTGAACGGCGTTCTACAAGGAAGAAGGCCAGGAAGCAACTTGAAGCCGTGATGAATGATCTCAAAGACATTCAGAACTTGGAACAGAATTGTGCAAAGGAAAAGGTTTCTTTCTGAATACCATGGCTTTGTTTCTTATGTTTGGTTTGAGCTTGTGTCAATCAAGTTGCCGATATTTGCTTACTAGTGTAGAGTTACTTCTTGAAAACTTTCTGCTTGCATACTTTGTAAAACATAAATAGAAAACTGACATTTCCACAAGAAGCTCTATATTCTTGTGAAGTTGTTTGACCCACTCCCTCACACAGATGGGTACCAATATACTATTGATGTGAGAACTTTGTGGAAATATTGATGTCATTCAGAAAATAATATATCTTCTTATGAATATGTCAATTGGATAAGTTAAATTCTTGGATGAATGGTTTTGGTGGTTCCCCTGGAATTGTAGTTCATTGTTAGAGGAATGCCTGTCAAGGCAGAAGCTGCACAGTCTTACTGTTAATGCCTTATGTGCTTTTTGCTTGCCAGAACATTTGATGAATCAACTTATTCACCATGTTTGCTTTGGTAGTGATAAATTGCTGGTGATTTGGTATGCATGTTTTCAAACCTTAAAATGCAAGTTTGCCTATTTGTGTAAATGATTCTAAATTTTCAGTACTCTAAGCAGATGGAAGAAGTAGAAAACATACTGGAGGAAGACCTTCTGATTGAAGTACCAGGGAGTGCATACTCTCGAAACCAGAAAGGTGAAAATATTAGCAGTGAAATCCAACAGCATGAGAAATCCTTTGTTAGTGGTGAAGACTGAACCCCTCGTGCATATCGATCATTCTCCTGCCGGTAGTGTTACAAGCGATGGATAAGAATTTGAGATATTTTCAAATTGTAAAATATCAAATCAATTATTATATAATATCAAGCCCATATTTGAATTAAATTAAAGCAATTTCATTTTATTTTGGCCAAAAGACGGTTATAAATGTTATGAACTTTTTGATGTTATAAGCTGGAAGGTTTTGTTTATTCAGGTATTCACATAGAATCTTAAATCTTATATTTGGCAATTCAGATTAATTCTAAAATGTTGATATTAATTTATATTTGAAGAAATGAATAATACTGTGCAGGTTCTGATATTTGTAGACCCTTAATTTATATGTAAATATCCATGTGTACCCTGGCATAAGAAGTTGATGGATTAAGATAAACTAAAATATTGGATGCCGATTCAGTTTCTTTACTATAATCGGCTTACATAGATTAATTTAAGGCGTGCTGTGTGTATATATTGCAGGCTTGCAAGCGTTCAATGCATAGGTTGTGTTCAGAGTTTCATAGGCAGAAAACAGCGTTATCTACTTATATTTGATTAATTGTGCATCCAAGAGATTTATTTGTTTTCAGGGTTTCACCAACAGAAATCCAGGATACCTCACTCTATTTGAGAATAAATTTCCTTCTTTAAAAAGAATTAATTTGCATTACTTTTTTATTGTAGTGTTGTTATTTTTAAATTGTCATTAGAATACTCTTATTTTATCATCAATCAAAAATCACTAATAAATTTCTTTTAAAATATTATTTTATCATGAAAATTTCCATCAAACATACGGCCTTAATTTTTGTAATACACTCAAACGTAACTCAAGAGATCTATAATAGTATCACAATAGGGATGACTCATGATATACAATTCAAAAGCAGTTATTCTAATTGATGCCCCTGCACTCGGATGACTAGCATAAATAAACAAACCACGCCATATTCATATTTTTTTAGAAAACCAATGCCACCTAAACAAGTCACCAAAAAAAAAACCTGTTGCTTAGCAGTTCGGAATATAAATCATTTTCCAAGAGACGGAAAAAGGGGGGGAAAAACCATAATGATAAACTGTCACTGCAATGGTGTCTTAATTTGTGAAGTTTCTACTTTCTATATTTATGAAATTAACAAAGTTCTTTACAAATGATGTCTAAGATCAAGTAAACAGAACCAAAAATGGTAGTGTAACCAGTCCAGGACACATGACCGCATATAGAACGTGCTACAAATGTGCAATCTATTGTAATACAGTAACTACGTATACTGTACAGTTCTGAACCAGATGGATAAGAATTACTAGAAACACCAAATAGGAACAATACCGGAATTTATCATGTGAGCATACTGATACCTCTCGTAAGTTTTGTGGGTGTATTACTGATTGAGCTCAAATGATTCGATGAATAACAATACTCATTTAGGAATCCCAAGATTTTACCTTAACAACATTGCTTCGACTTGAATATACATTCGCGTATGAATATATTCTCGTGCTATCAGGTTACACCGGATGATTTCACCAAGTACCGAATCAGTATCAGCAACTTGCCTTCAAGAAATTTGATGTCAACGCTCTCTTGGAATTCATCTGTCTTTTGATATGTTACAGATTTGAAGTGGAACAAACCTTTAGCATAAAGTTTGGTGATAGAGATTAAGACGGGAATTTATTGATGGGTATCTCCAACTCATTAACTCAAACTTGTGGCGTCAGTTGAAAAGAACTGTTCTGCTGTATCGATGAAGCTCTCAGGGAACCTAGCATGCAGCATCAAGTTACAGGAAGTTTCTGAAGTTGATAGGTTGAGTTTCAGACCTTTTTCTTCATAAAATTTCACAGCTTTACTTTCTTTTGTGTTTCGTATTTTGAGAGTTCTGATGCTGTTTCCTGAAGGACCACCCTTTCCAGGAGCCCGAGTGCTTCTTAGATTGTAACGGTTTGATCTTTGAGAAATGTCACCCTGAAGTTTTCTTGATTCCAGACCCAACTGAATAGGTTCAGTAGCTTCCTCTGATGGACGATTATCAATGGTTGCTCTGAGATAAATTGCACCGTTTTTGCAAGATTTGAGCAACGAAAGGAGCATATCGGTGCTGAGTTCTTGCTGAACCACACCCTTGTTCTGGTCACACCCAAAGCAGGCAGCAACTAGTGTGCCAGCCAAGACAGGCATAAGTTCTGGATCGCTGAAGAAAACAAAAGGCAAATCACACACCTGTTTTACCAGGCTCCATATCAGATCATCTAAACAGAACTATACAAGGTCCTGGGAAAGTAGAAAATGTAGTGATTCCCTAACCTTGTGAAGAATGGTAGGGCTCTTCCCCCAACGTAGAACAGCTTGATTCTCATAATGGAACAAGGCAAAGTAGCCAAGAAGGGACAATGACTCGAGCAGAAGTAAACCAATCTGAGACGTAAAAACAAATGCAAGCATTTAGGAAAACTGACATATCTTCTTTTAACAAGACAGCAAAATTATCTGTATATAATTACAACACAAGGCAGGAGATCAAACATCTCATATATACTCAGCACTGCAACTGCTACCTGTGATACAGATCCAACAATTCTTACTGAACAAATTAAAATTATTGAGAAGCATGACATCATCTAAATGGAACCAAAATACACAACTAAAAAATGTTCAATTAAGCTCAAGGGAAAATGAGAGCATGGCAAGATAACAGATGTAATTGATATAATGACAGCACATATCAGACTTATGTATGTATTTTGTTCTTAGTTTTGTACTTGCACACGAAGGCGATACTAGGTAGACAAATAATGGTAAGGAGTCGTAAAATGGAGCTCTTGGCATACAAGCCACAGAAATAAGTTCAAGATAGCATTCTCTAGATATTATTCTCATTCGACCATTCTCAAGATGGCATAGTCGAATGAGAATAATACCTTCAAACTTGGCCACAATTTTTCAATTGAATATTCTTACTATACCACTGTGTTCATACTGTACATTGATTTTTGAATTACCAACTTCGGTCAGTCATCGACAATCGATTCCATAAAATAAAGATCATACACTATGGATTCCAACTCAGGAAGGACTGTAATAGTCTAATGTTATCAGCATGACTTGTTATGTACAATATATATTTCTAGTTACACAGTGAAATGGTATCACCTGATCGGTAGCCACTCCCCACTTGCTTGAGCAGTGAGAAAGAAGAAAACTCATCAAGTGGAAGAATTCCATCTTTAGGTCTGCCCTGGCCTGCCATCAATTCAAGATAGAAGAGGCTAACTTAGTATAAAACAGTACGCATCTAATGACCATCAGACCATATACGCAAAGGAAAATATGTGATACAGTCTAACCCTCCACTAAGTAGGTATTGGGACACATCCTCCAGAATGATTCAAAGGGCAGTACAGCAGATGCCAGATAACACAAGTTCTATCATGTGGCCTAGTATAATCAGGTGGCAGATGGAGTACCTTTGTTTCTTTGAAGAAGCATATAGTAATTGAAACAGTATAGTTAAGCTAGAAAAGCTTACTAGCATTCTCTGAATGAAACTGATATCCATTATAGCCAAGTTGTTCAACACCTTCAGCACTCCAGTTGCCACCTCCTCAAAATTAGACGGAAGAACATATGATCCCTGAAAAAGACAACCCATTCTCAAAGTTATCATGCCAAAGTGCCCCTCCACCATGGCAATTATTATGCTCATGCTCCAAAGCTTTCGCTATTATTTACTAGGGAAAATTTGTCATATGCTAATATTATTGCAGTTATTAATATGTGTGTGTGTGTGTTTGCTAACAGGAATCCATAAAGGGGGTAGAACTCTTAGACAACCTGTACTTGGTGTAAAAGATGTTATGACACAAATTACCTCAACAGACATAAATGAACAAATGATGACAGTTCTCACATTGGACATACAAGACTCCGAGACTCTGTACAACCCTTATAGTCCCTTAGATAAAGTAGTTGGTATCAGAGCGAACAGTTTTCCTCATATGCAAGACCAAACAGCCACATGCTACACACAATTCGATTAAATTATCCAATTTTAGATTGAAAAAACGCATCGGGACCCGAGGAAGAAACATCAAAAGTTATGGTACACTGTTGAACAAATAAAGCAATAAGAATGCAAAAGTACGTGTGTGCACAAGCATTTGTGAGTGGCAGAGATATTACCTGTTCAGAAGACAGTCTGTTGTTAGCCTGCAATAGTACAGCTGTCAACATGGAAGGAAGACATACTAAGCCAGTTTCAGATATGGCAGAAAGAAGAAATGCTACAGGTTGTTTCAAGCCTAACTTTACTTCCTTTTTTTGCACTTCTGCAATATTCACCAAGTTCTTTTCATCCTTCCCAGAAACAAATGGCTTTGCAGTATCATCCCTCAAAATATTCAGGGATCCTTTGGGAGCTTCTAATGCATCCATTTTAATGCCAACAGACTCTACTTTGTCTACCTTCTTATCCATGGATACTGAATCTTCAATCCTGCTAGACTTAGTCAACTCATCTAGAGGTCTATCCTCTGGTACTTCTGGCAATGTTATAGTTGCAGTACTGTTAACTGCAGATAGTGGTGATACATATTCTTTACCACCGTTATATAAAGAGGAACCTCCAAAATGAGCAACCTCAACAAGTTTACGTTCTTGAATTTCAATTTTAGGGGTTATTTCACTAGAAAAATATTTCCAGTCAATGGAAGACATTATTCTGAATCTGGATGTCAAAGTTGCCAATAGATTAATACTTAAGAGAATAGATGCAGGAAATGGTGAACCTTCAATCTGTGGTCTATCATAAAGCGCAAAAAGATCTCGTAGTCGATGTATAACTTGATATGCAATCACAAGTTCCAGCAAGCCCTCCTGCATTTGGAGTTGGCGCTCATCATCGCTTATATGACCAATAATTACAGCCACAGTCCACAGGAAGCCATCCAACACCTCAGAGATTGACTCCAAATTATCAGTTGACGTTCTGCTAGGTAGCAAGTTGGTCAAAGCAGGGATATTTGACGATGCTGCAATTTTGATATAGTCTTCAAGTGCTCCAGCCAACAAGGGAATAATTGGAGGTAGGAGATTCTGTGCAAGAAAGTAACTCCTGTTCACAGATACTGACAGTACCGCTCGCAAAATCCTTAAAAGGTATACTGTCACCTGGCAGGCTTCAGGTTTGGTTGTGTGTGAAGCTGGCAAAGCAGAAGCAATAAAGTCAAGCAAACCTGCTTGCCGAGCGGCCTGCAGCTCAGGATCCTTTCCCTCAAGAAACTGCACAGGATTATTGCCAGAAGAAAGGAGTTAAACAATACGTCCATACTTCAGAATTATCTTGGGGAAGAGGAAGCATGACAAATGGACAGGTAAAACAAAAGATGAGAAGACCTTCATATTAAACTGTTTGATATCAAATCAGTAACATAATACTACAAGTTGAAAGTAAAAAAAATAATACCCCCAACTCCAAAATAAGCAATACATTTTCACTTTTGAGGCCAAATGTCAGAATAAGTTTTTTTTTTTTTTTTTTTTTGGGGGGGCTAAGTTAGAAAAAACATACTCCCAATGTCCCCTCCCATTTGCAACCTTTGACATTTCCCAAATTTTGAGAAAAAGTGTTAGTTTTAATGAAGTGTCTATATTGCCCTTCGAAATGAGTGGTGGAGAATGAATTAATTTGAAATAAGGAAAAGTAGTGGGAAAGTAAAAAGGTTAAAGTAAAGTGATGTGACATAAACTAGATGTTAGAACGATAGTTTGGATAAATTGTATGAAAAGACTTTCTATATATGGTATTGTTGCAAATGGATAAGACATCCAAAAAAGGAAAGTGTTGCAAATGGACCGGGACAGAGGGAGTATTAAATTTCATTGTTTTCATTCATGAAAATTTAAGTAGACAAACTTTTCTGATTAATAATTAACATTGTCAATTTTTGTCAATTTGAAAGTTTAATATGCTATTGTTTGACCTTAAAAATCAAATTCATCTCTTATTCTAGAACAACGGGAGTAATAATTTTAAAGGAGATACTTTTAGCATGTCAACATTTTTATGAAAAAAGAAAATGTTATTAATTTGAAATAATCTTCATATCCAGGTACCTTAATCATTTCGGCCGTTATTAATCCAATGCTTGCAGCACCTTCTTTTCTAGCTTGTCTAAGTCTTTGAAGCTCCTGAAGCCATCTCCCAATTTTTGCCCTTGCAGACCCCACAGCTGCTCGATATCCAATCCCAGAATTTTCAGCACCACCTGAAGGCTCCGAAAATTCATGCTTCAGAGCCATGAGCCTTTGACGGATTTTCTTTATCCTTCGTTTCAATGAGTGCTGAACAGTCATAGCGCCAGTTGGAAGAACAGAGGTTACAGTACTTGAAGTGTTAATTACCAGATCATCTTCGCCATTATTAGTTGGTGTTGTTCTACCCTGCCCTTCCTTATGGAAAGAACGCCGCTGTAAAGGGGAAGATTGATCTCTAAAATCCATTGAAGCTCTCTCCCTTATTTGCTCCAAGTAGAACTTACGACGCTGTTCACTTTCACTAAGCCTTTCAGCTAGTTTCTGCGCAAGGAGTTCAGCTTCCTCCTGTTGGGCTTTGGCACGAACTTCTTTTCTTCGCATTTGATCCATAGCCTTTGCCTCACGTGCAGCACTTGATGCTTTCCTTTCTTCTTCTCTTCTCACTTGAGCCTCTTCCTTTTTCCGCTGCGTCTCTGCAAGACGTTGCAACTTTTCAGCTTCAATTAGCTTCTTGCGTTCCAAAACTGCTTCTTCTCTTGCCATGTCCTCTTTTTGTTTTATTTTCATCACTTGAAGTTTCTCAGCTCTCCTCAGCTCTGAATCATGAAGTTTCTGACGCAAGATAATCTTTTTGTTTTCTTCATTTAGTGAGGTGATGAAACGAACCTCGTTAACTTTACTACTTTCATCTCCGGCCCTTCTCACTACTTGAGCGAGAAAAGCTTCGTGCCGAGATTCACTACGTTGGTGACGAGCATACATTACTTCTCGCAACTTCATGTTACGAACAGCTTGCCACTCATTAACACGGTTCAATTTCTCTGAGGTCCGTTGAAGCTTTTGAACTCTCTCAGTCTCTAGCTCACCTCTAATTCTCATAGCACGTGCATGCTTTTCTTCTGCCTCCTTTTTTAGATCTAGAGTAGTCTTTTTCTTCTTCTCAGGAGACATAAGTTTATCTCGCAAATTGCGGGCACGCTCGGCGCTTCTTCTGGCCATACCTGGTGAATATGAAAAACGGGAAGAAACACGTAATGGAGTTGCAAGTATGTCCTCCCAATTCCTCTTCTCCTTCCAAGCATCCATAGATTTCCATAAGCCTTCATTTGGACCAATTTTCTTTTCCTTATCCCTTTCAGATGTAGATTGCCTTTTCAGATTGTCTACATATTTAGACTGTCTCTCCACAACAGTATCCTTCTTAGGAACCATCTTTTCCACTTCAAAAGTAGGTCCAAGCAGTTCCTTCTTGCTCTTTCCAGTGACTCCACCAGAACCATCTTTAAGAGTTAGCTTAGGTGCATTGAAGTCAGAGACAGATTGCGTCTGTAAAGAAATACGACCATTTTGCATCGACTTCATTTTGCTGGACCTCCCAGAGTCAATGTTCCTCTTTTCTCTGCTTGAGCTACCCGGGCTGACTGCTATAATTCCACTATGCTTCTTTGGCTTCACTAGTGACTCTTTAGGATCAGAAATTGAATCAATCCTATGGGTGTGCTTTTCCAAAATACCACTGGTCCTACAATGGAAATTTAGGCAATCAGAAACTTGTGTTCCAGCATCATTAGCTGCATGTGTACTGGATCGTTCTTGTTGAATTTTCCTGAAAGCCTCAAGAGATGAAGACAAAATCTCAGCCCTGTGAGGCGAAGTTGTCATTCGTCGAACCTGCACAACAAGGTCTCTAGAGTCTCAAGACTTTTAAGAAATTTCAGAGAAGATAAACATATTATTCAAATTATTATACGGACAAAATCCAATAATGTACCCTGAAAAGACTACTGATTTATAGATAAACTTTGAAAGAATATCTATCAAAAAGTTAAAATGGAAAATGCTGCAATTGTCTTGGGTCATTTCATTGGTGAAGGAAGTAAGCATGCTAACCTCCCATGAGAGAGCATGTGGCCTTCGCTGATCAGATTTCATAATCACGGGTGCCCCATCACTTCGTTGAGAAAATGATCTTTTTACTTTCTCAAATTCCTGAACCCTGGATTTTAGATCTTGAAAATCAAAAGCAGCTTCTTCAAGGACAAGAATAGCCTCTTTCATCTGCTCTAAGTCGCATTCTAGTTCACACAGAAGATAAAGTTCATCAATAGACCTATTAAGATTCTCAAAGAGGAAGCACCAAAGCCGCTGCCTAAACCTCTCTTTGCTTTCTACTGCTTCACCTGCATCTATAGAGCTCACAATATGCTCTTCCGAAAACTTATGAACCACTGAATCTATTTGCCGATTGACAGACTCTTCTTTGGAGTCAGCAAAAGTCGATTGTCTAGAACTACCACCACCACTCTTTCCAGGTGATACTGACCCTGAATCTCGATCGGTAACCACTGAGCTTGAAGCCCCATCAGAGACTGCTACTTCAGGAATTTCTGCATTGCCTCTTTCACATATAACATCAGATTCCACAAGTTCCACCACAGCTCCTGCTTCATTAATGGCTGCAGCATCATCTTTAAAAGGACCAGTAGAACTCAAGTCCTCACTATACACTTCCTTGATATCATCACATTCATCCTTCCTGCAGTCTGAGACATCACTAGATGGACTATCCACACTTCCGTTCATCATTTGTATGTTTTCATCTTTCCTGCCGCCTGAGACATTCACAACTTTGCAGTCCTCATCAAAAATTTCTTTCCTCAAAGGTGACGATAGTGACTCCCCAAGAATGTGACCTTCTTGTATACTTGTTACCATTGAGTTGTTCCTATCAGGTCCAGAACAAGAAGCGATATCTGGAACTGAAAGATCACTAGTCTCAGCCTTCTTGTAAATCACACTATCATTTTCAAAACCACCAAACTTAATTTCAGCTCTAACATTGTTGGCATGGTCCATTATCAGATATCCATCATCCAAGTCTCCCCATTTGATCTTTTGAAGAATATCAGGATTTTCTTTTTCAGGAAGCTCTTGATAATCGCAATTTCTACAATCAGAACCTGTAAATTCTACGGCTCCTTCCACTGAGTTTGAGCATTCATTCTCCTGACTGACAACACATTTCTTGAGCATGGAATCATCAGTTACAGTAGAAGTACGATCTGTAACAGTACTCACCTCATGTTCAACAAACCCTCCCCTTGCTTTTGAAACCTGTCCACCAGGGTTACCATTTGAATTGCCAGTTTTTGCATTCAAAGAAGGCCGACTCTGCTGAACTCTAGAAGAATTTTTCCCCGAGAGCCCCCCAACCCAGCCATGTAGAGAAAACTTTGAACTACTTCTGTGCTTCTGACCAAAGAATAAAAGTACAGTTCTCAGAAAAGAAAATCTTGGATTCTCGTACATTCATATCAATATGCCATGCCTAACTCTCACAAAATCAAATAGCTAAACAATCAGAAAAATTAAAATGAATAGTTTATTAGGTATAGATAACTAAAGGAAGGTACCATGGCTACACAATCTTCATCAGTGGGATTTGTAAATTAATTGTATACTAGTGCGGAAGCCCGCGTTGAGTTTTTCTTATGTTGTAAATATATTTAAATAATGTAAATTCAATAATATTTATCTTTAATGAGAAATTATTTTGTTCATTTCGATCATATTAATTCATTATAGTTGTCTCTATCTGTTTAAATTCCTAATTTTATATAAGATGGTAAATTTATTATTTTTAGAATTCCAATTTCAAGTAATATATAGTGATTAAAAGGTTTTTTATAAATTAAAATTATGTTTCTTTCAATGGCCTGCAGTCGAATGTATTAAAATAATATATTATGTCAATGTTATTATTTTGTGAAATTAAGAAGTAAATTTTTTGATTTAACTTTGAATTAATTAATTTGGACGATTCACTTTTAGAGTCTTATAAATATATAATGTTATGAAAATTTTATATATGTACTTAATACTAATTTGAGTATTATAATTTTTTTGGGAGTACGTAAATAGTAAGAAGTATTGTTTTTCATAATAAAATAGAAAATGATAAGGAAATAATAATCCTGTGGAGAAATTAAAATATTTCTTTTTGTTGACAATTTGAGATGATGAGTATTCAAAAAGTTATTGTACATTTATTAAGGTATTTTGAATTTAAATATGTTTTAGATCTGGCCGTTGGCCTCGCTAGTTATCGACTACCTCTAATGAAAAATTAAATTATAGTATGTTTTAAAATTTATTGGTTTTTAAAGTTTAGATGATATTTATAATTTTGAGGCAAAGAAACAAAGTTAAGAAGAAAGACATATTAAGTCAAGGAAGGACGTACGGACGTTCATACAAAATGACTTTTAATATCTTCGTTCCTAGAATAATATACTTAATATAGATTTCTGAATAATACCCCAACCAGATATAACAGGGGAAAGTTTGAATGACTAATATTTCTCATTATTAATTTCCAACAACTTTTTCCAGATAAGCAGATGCAGCCTAAACAAGGATATGACTTGGAATTGAACTTCCAAACAAAAATAATTGAGCATACCCCAGTAATGAAGTTGGCTAGAGCTTTCTCTTTCTATTCAAAATTAATTCTATGATTATAACAACTACAATCATCAAGCTGCGTTGATTTACACCTTTTTCTTCCTAAGTGGCTAAGATATCTCCCCAATGTATTAACTAAATAGAGTAGAGTGACATTCAAACACTGCCACCACCCAAGCTGTGAATCAGAGAATATGTAGTTTAGCTCTATTAGAAGAATTTAAGCATAATCTTAGTGTTCGAGACATTTATAATCCGAACAGATATACAATAAGTTCTGACAGAGACAACCAATACATTCGCATGATATCAACAAATTCTACAACCAAAGAATGCTTATATCAATTTTACCTCTTTTAATTTTATAGTAACTACTTACTGGTCTACCCAGAAAAGAGAACGTTGATAAAGAGAGACAAACTTTTCACTCAAATAAATAACTTAACTAACACCATGAAACTAGCAACCAAGCCGCAACTTTTCTTCACTGAAATTTAGCAGGAAACCCAGACTACTTCAGTCTTCAATACCAAATGTAAGGAAAAGCTAAGAATTTCAAATCCCTCTACTTATCAAGATCACAGAGCCACATATAAAACAAACACTTGAATTATAATGTTGGCAGCATCAGTACCATATGATCCTTTTTATTTTGTATTCCCTATAACAATACTTGAGTATGCAAAATCCTAAGCAGCCAATTGACCATGTTAATAAACAACGCAAGAACCTTTGAAAAAGAAAACTAAAGAATCATCCAACTACAAAGATGCCTATAAATGGAAGCAATATGAACCAAAACCCTTTTTTTTCCCAATCTAACGAACCCAGAAAAAAAATGAAGTGGAGTAGCAAAATGAATAAAGAACATGGTAAAATTATCATTTGGACATTCACCAAGAATACCATTTTTATAACAGATTAAGCAAATACTAACAATTAGGAACATAAAAATGAAACCTTTTTCACTTGCAACCATCCAGAGCCTTGATCATCCCCAGCTTCTCCACTCTTTTCCATCAAACGAAAA
This sequence comes from Centella asiatica, assembly GCA_014636745.2. Taxonomy (NCBI): domain Eukaryota; kingdom Viridiplantae; phylum Streptophyta; class Magnoliopsida; order Apiales; family Apiaceae; genus Centella; species Centella asiatica. The sequence continues at coordinate 16,439,386 of CM025785.1, forward strand.
TGTCAAAACCCTAAATATCTTCACAACAGCAGTATCGTAGCATAAACGCAGACTATAACTTGCACCCACCCCCATCCATCAAATTAAATATCCATATACAAACAAGTTCAAATCAATCTGAGAATGTACCCAAAATCAGGGAGATTAGGTAGAAGAATAAAATTGAACAGTTCTCTCAATCATATATTACAATATTAATAAAATGAATAGCTTGAAATGTACATTGAAAATAAAGAAACATACGAAATGATATTATACGTAGTTTTCTCGATATATTGTGGGAGTATTATGTTTTGAGTTGAAAAAATTGCTCAGGGACTTTCAATTTGTAGGTTTATGGAACTTTTATGGATGATTTGTGAAACCCAGAAAAGGGTTTGGATTAATAGTAATGGAAGCGAAAGAGGGACAGAGCTCTGCTCCTGTAGACGAAGAAAATGGTGACGGAGAGAGAGGAAAAGAAAAAGCCATTTACTCATTTTTGTTGAATTTTTATTTTAATATGACTGATCCTCTCATTCTTAGGGCACTAATAAAATTAAATAGTTTGAAATTCGCTGGGCATTAATTCGAAAAATAATTAGTTGGATTTGAGTTTGATATGAAAATTAATCAAATTTGATATCTTATTTAAAATTTGATAAGTTAAACAAGTCGAATTTAAGTATAAAATATTTGTGAGTAATTCAATTATTCTTTTTATACTAAAATATTATAACTTATACCACAATTTTAGGATCAATTTTATCCTAACATTTTATTTAAATATAATATATGTTGTATAATTTATTTTAGTAGTGATGTTTGTAATTAAAATAATTATTATATATATATAATGTGTTATAAAGTATGAAAACTTGTATAAATATAATTTATATTTTGTAAAATCTAACAAATATAAATACTCGTGAATAACTTGAATTCGATTAGAATAGAATCTGAGCATCAAAATAATATTCAGTTTAATATTTGAGTTCGAATTTAAGTATAAAAAATTTACTTAGAGTATTATTTGAACACAATAATATTCATATGTATTCGACTCGTTTATATTCCTATTTATTTATTTTTTCGACAAAATGACAGATGTATCCCATTGGTCAAAAAGTCCTTCGTACCCGTCCACTTGTCAGCATGTCTCAATTGTGAATGAGATTCAAATTTTAAGAATTGTCAACTTATTTTTAAATTTAATGGGTTTCGAACTCTTATTTAAAAATAAACTTAAAATAGCTAACATGTGAAAATAGTGACATGACCATTTTTAAAAATAAAAAATAAAAAGGTTGATGGTTTAAAATTCAAACATTGTATTTTTTCTAATAATCGAAGAGACTGGGGTTAAATGTTTAAGTCTCCTGTGAATTCAAATTTTATTTAAGTAATCACAAAATTTAAAAAAAGAACTTCAAAAGAATATTTAACATACTTTAAAAAAGTTGTCAGAACATAAACTAGACATGCAATTAATCAAAAAAAAAGGACCTCGGATACACACGAGTTTC
>CM025785.1:16441021-16775616 GCA_014636745.2 Centella asiatica
GGGGGGGGTGCTCGGTTTGATGTTAATACATTGTCACTTTGTCGGCATTTGACATTCTTTTCCTTTCAACACTTTTTTTCTCATATAGAATAAATATATTCTATCCCCCACAATAATGAGTACAGTGTTGAGATATAATTACATGTTTCCTCAATGAGATAATTACATAGAAGGAAAAATAAATAACTTTTTTTTTTCTACAAGAAAAAGTGAAGTATAATAATTTTATAACAGAGTCAGTTTTCTCCGTATAAAAAGATTCGCAAGATGGTAATACTGTGCATTCACTTTTCAAAATTTTATGAAATTCATCTAAAATATATTAATACAATAATTAATATTTAAATTTATAAAAATAAAACTAATGATATTGGACTCAACAATGTAAAATACCGGTCTCATATTTAACGTAGCAAAAAATTCATGAAAATTACATATTAAACTCAATAATTTTAATCATTAAAAATAAATATTGTGTATGGACCGACAAACTAATTTATAATAATCCATCAAATTGTAATGGTTCAGAAAAATTTAACCTTTTGTAACGATAGAGTATTTAAAAATATGTATATTTATATATTTTTTAATAATGTGTAATAATTTTTATAACTATTTAAAATCACAAAAACTTTCGCTTTTGAATACGTGTTCAATTTCCATAGTTACAAAAATTATACTCCGTAGTAGGTATCAAACTTAATACAAAATTACATATGTATATAATAGTATCATTTGCAAATTTTATCATTTCATTTATTGCATGAATTTATAAAATTATAAAAGTTTGTAATTTAGAGTAATCTTAATATCTTTTATTAAAGGTAAAATTTAACATCATTTTAAATTACTCAATATAAAATTTTACAAAATTATTTTGTGCGGAATAATATATATTTATAATTTCGAAACAAATATGATATAGTATTTATACTCAGCTATTTTGCAATTTCATTTTCATTCACACACTTGGTGTAACAAAAATTAAATAATAATGAACTTAACATTAGTTTCTCATACTCGGCTATTTTACAATTTCATTTTCATTCACACACTTAGTTTCTCTTCTGTTCCCATTTTCTCAGCGGCGAGACATTTCTATTGAGCTTTATAGCCAATCACTCATTAGCCAACATTTCTAGGCGAGGACGTCAAAATCGAGTACAGAAAATGATAAACGAACAACGAATAATAATCCAGAAAATACAATAAATTAATTCTAACAAAAAGGATATAAGAATATATAATCTTTTCCTTGAAATAATACAATGTTAACCTGAAATATTAAGACAATTGCATCAGAAGGGTATATATATATATATGTATCTTCATGACTAAGAAGTAAAAGTCTATTTGTACCGGTCTTTCATCACTGTTTTGTCTATATAATATTAATTAATAAAGTATAATTAATATATATTAATTATTTTTATTTATATAATTAGAACATATATTCTAACAGAAAATTAGCAGTCAATACGTATTTTTCAAGATAATTCGTTCGGTTTAATATAATTATAACTTTTTTTGTACAGTTTATGTTATTATATTATTATTTATGTTTTTATGTTATTATTTATAGTGTAATAATAACATATTAACGTAAATTTAATAAAAATAGTTGAAAAGTAATCATATTACATCAAAATTGTTTTGACAATAGAATTCTCCCAATCGACTAATTGACATATTTTCATGAGTTAAATCCTATTTTCATGAGTTAAAATTTCCGATCGTATTTGGAGTCGTATTTCTCCTATACAATTGACATATATTATTTTTAAAAAATTTCTAATTAAAAATATATAGTTTTAAAGTTGACGTGGTAATTATAATTAGCCAGTATATATATGCAAAGCACGAATTTGTTAAAAAGAATTAAGAAAATATTTGTCCAAATCTTTGTGATTTTTTTTTATAACTTTAATTAGTAATCAAAATAAATTATAAAAAAATTTATAATAGTCATACATTAATTTTTCTTTTTGAATCAAATAAACTATAATATTTTCGTTCACTTGAACTCATGATTTATTAAGATTTAATATTGATTAACACATTAAATTGTATAAAAATTTATATATTAAATTTTAGTAAAATAATATTACAACTTGAATCTATTGCTTGATAAAAAAAAAAGAGTAAAATTAGTTTTCATTTTGTAAATGTTATTATAGTATCTATCAAATAGTGTTTATTAATGAGAATAAATGTGACGACCCCAAAAATCTCATACTGGACTTCGGGCACCGTCAAAAATTGACAAAAGAACAATAATATATCCAAGCATAAATAACATTTAATTAGAGAAATAAATATAATTCTACATTACATTATCCAAAATAAATGAATATTTGACAGCGGAAGTCTATGAGGGGCCCACACAGGCCTTAAAATCTAAACATTTCTAACATATCATCACGCTTCACTCCTTCCTTGAAAGCCACTCATAAACGGGCGATCAAGAAGCGTTCATCGTGTCAATTTCGTGTTGCCTTTATTAGACGATTCGGTCCTTTCGCCAAAACCTGTGAAAACATTTAATAGAAGTTCCATGAGCGATTTACGCTCGCAAGAATATAAACAAGTATTGGGTAAGTTTTGAAAGAGGGATAATTTAGTGAGCGTAAATGTTTATGAGATTTGACGGAAACAAGGTCAACACCTCTTAATATCTTGAAAAAGATGAATTCTAGGGTCCCCGAGTGATAACGAGGGGTTTGACCCTTTACTTAAAAGAATAAAGAATATCTTCACATGCGCCTTACAACCATGTCCGTTTGGCGCACGTGCCCTTAGGAACTCATATCAAACAGTTTATCAGCTGGCCAGCCTGACCATCGTCTGACTTCATCATAATGACATACGTAGTCGGTTGGAGAAACCTTTTGTCTGTGAGGGTCCAGTTACCGATGTCTCGGTTCCCATTCCCCTATAAATCTTAGGCACGGGATGTCAGGCAGATGTATCCCACTAACCTTTAGTTACCCACACGGATATACTTTACAAGTATGGGGTAGAGAAATAAGTTTTCTATATCCGTATAGGATTTTCTTTGGTGTGTTAGCGGAATTTAAATAGCTAACCACCGCCCAAAGATCATTTGATTCAAACACAACATTTTTCACGTACCTCGGATCAAGGGATCATACGTTACTTAACTTTGAAGAAATTAAATCATGAATATTGACATTCAAAAATCTTGAATACATTACGTATATCGAAAGAATGATCATACGTATTAATTGAAAGAAAGCAGAGTGAGTATATACTTGCCTCAAGTCCTTAGTGATAATTTAACACTTGCATAGAAATGCTTCTGTAAAACATTTACATGAAATAACGTGAAGAATCTCAACTTAAATACACATGCGGATGCACATGCGAAGTGTCTGTGAAAATCTCAAGTCCGTGATTGACTAATTGAGTCGCCATTTGTTAAATTGGGATTCAGTTGGAATCGAATCGGAGTCCGAGAGATTTGTGGACTTGATAAAACGTCGATCATAGGCTCTCGATAATTTAGATTTAATTATTAGAGGCCTTAGATTAATTAATTAACATTAATTAATCAATTTTATTAATCATTTAATATTCATTAACATTTGTTCCTTAATTATTGTTTCATCATTTTAATTAAACAATAATTATTTCTTAATCAAAATCTTAATCATAAAAGATTTGGAGATCTTTTATCAATTATTAAACATTTGTTCTTAAATTATTATTTAATTACTTTAATTAAATAATAATTATTGATCATTGAAGTAATTTATTTCTTAATTACTTTTAAATTAAATGATTTATTGATCATTTAATACTCATGTAAAATTTATTCATTAATTATTATTTAATTATTTTAATTAAATAATAATTCGTCTTGAATTCTTAATTTAATTAATCAAGAATTATTTCGTAATTAATCTTAGCTTGAATGATTTATTTAATCATTTAATAAAATTTTAGAATTTATTTTTTTATTATTATTTAATTGTTTTAATTAAATAATAATTATTTATGAATTAATGACTCGTCACTTAATCGTGGTAATTAAGAGACTCTAACATCATAATTAAATTTTAAATTTAAAATAATAAAATTTTAATCATGTAAAAGTTTATTTACATGTCAAAATAATTATTCAAAAATCATTTATTGAGTATTTAAAATGTAAAGGTATTTTATTTTATTTTTAAATTGAATTGGGCTGGATCCGGGTCGGACGAGTCAAACCGGGTCAGGTCAGTAGTGGGTTAAGGTTCAGGTCAGACGGGTCAAACCGGGGTCAGCCCGATCCGATCTGACCCGACCCGACTGCAACATCATCATTACAGTTAGGGTTTCTGAGGGAGAAGCCTGCCGCCGGCGCCGCGTTTGCCGAAGCCGCGGCTGGCTACCCCAGTACGCATGAATGCGCACGGATCTAGAAGGGAAAGGTGTCGGCGTGATGATTGCCATAGGCGAACATGTCCATTTTATTTGCTGCCGTCGTCAGAAAGCGAGGAAACGAGGAAAGAGCATTCACTAGAGCTCTTCGTCGATGGTTCCTCCATTGAAACCGACGTGGAGTTTCGGTTAAACCCCAAGTCCCTCGAAACATTACCATTTTTGACGAGTTCAGCATGGAAATAAATCTGGGGTCTTCCAGAAATGCAACCATGGTGTTCAATTCGATTTTTATCAACAAACAAGCCTCAAATTTTGGATTCAAAGTTCATGCGTATAAAACCATTCAGGTGAACATGAACTAAGTGTTAGGCTAATCATTTGTCAAATTGTACGTATGAAAATGTAGCCCTCCATAGCAGAAACATAAACCCTAAGTCGGATACCCACGAACATTTGAGCACGACGTCCGATTTGTTGATTAAATATCTAGGGTTCTAATGTTCTTCATTATGATCTTGAATTTTTATTTTTCTTTTGAATAAACTTCAAAAATTAATAACTCACAAATTATAACTGCTATGCATACATGTAATACATGAAAACGATACTGAAAAAAATAATCTATACAATGGTAAAATCAGAAGTAGCAATAAATGTAAAAATTAAAGGGCTGTGTGTATACATCTTTAAAGCTTTAAATGAATTAATGCCCAAAACATCAATAAATACACAAGATCCGAATTTAATTTTTTATTTAGTAAAAATGCTGGAAATATTTGACTGATGGAGGCTAGGGTTAGTGAATAAGATGTATTTATATTACTTGCAAATCATTTTTGGCCATTGGATTAATTTTTGAAAAATTTACTTGGATTGGAAAGATTTTTCCTTGGATTGAAAACACCTCTTTGCTTTGCCACTTTGAGAAAATGCTAAATTTTTTGAATTAATTAGTGTTTAAATGTTAATTGTTTATTCACTAATTACAATTTTAAATGGTTAAACATTGATTTAATGCATATACCAAAAAGTTTAACCGTATAGGTGAGATAAAAATGTGTTTATGAAATTCTTGTCATGATTAACGACTCGTAAATATAAAAATATCATGTTCGTTTCGATTTATTGTTAGTGGACGTGCATGCATCAATTAGCGTGATTTGAGCGTAAATTAAAATCATAAAAATTGTCTGTCAATTAAAATGAACGAAAACTTAATAAATAACGAATTTAATATTCGTACCTTTTATTTAAATTTTTGGTTTCTCACAATAAAAGATACTTTACACCAACTTAGCTAAAATTCTGTGGTTATTTGAAAAAACCTAAAAATCTTCTCTTTTTCTTCTATGGTGTTCATTAAAATTTTGCGAAACATCTTTTATAAGCTAATAGGATGTACATTAAATCAACAAAACAAAGATTAAAATGTAAATTGTAATTTAGTGCATAATAAACGCATACATAATTGATTCTAATTTTTCAACAGTTGGCCAATTATATATGTATACACCCAGGAGTAAAATATAAGATAGAACATAGAAAATTTCAAATCATCGAAGTACTAGTTACTAGTTAGTTCTATGAAAAAATGTTAATAAATAGAATTCATATGTGTGTTCTGGAATTGAGGAACTGAATAGCCATCTAAGAGCATTTGCAGTGGATTTCTTAAAATTAAGTTTGTCTCTATTTTTAAGCAATAAAATTAAAAAATTAGACAAAAATCTTTATTAAGTAATTTCTTATAATAGAGTCATATATATTTTGGGGGAAAATATTAAATAGTGATTCTCTATCTTTACGAAACTATTATTCGCATCTCTTCACTTAATAAAATATTAAAATATTTTTTTGGATCCATCACTTTTTAATCTTTCAACATAATTTTAATACACACACACACACACCCACACACACCCACACACACATATATATATATATATATATATATATGTATATGTACATCTATATAATTTCAGCATATCTAATATAATATATAGTTTATACAATATAATATAATATTAGTAATATATATATATATAATATACAATATCAGTATGAATATTAATTATATAATCTAATATATATTACATAATTTTTTTAATCTTATGAAATATATAAAATATATAATACACCATAGTCTATATAAATAATTTTAAAATTTTTAATAATAATAAAATTTAAATATTATATATAATAAAATATAATTTCATAATAATATAAATTATACACTATATTATAATATATATATATATATATATATGTATATGCATATATATATATATTTAATCATGATTATGAATTATATTTATATAATGTATATAAATACATATATTTATATTTATATAATTATAATATATATTTCTATTTAATTGTACTTAATATGTTATATTATGATTTTGATGCTTTTAAAAATAATTATATAATATATTATGTAACTTTATTATTTTACGTAATATATATAAACTATAATATAATTTACTTTTCTATATTACTTTATATATTATAATATAATATTATGTTTTATGATGTTATATTATATTATACAAGATATTAAATATATCCTAATTAATATGTTATAAAATAATTATATAATTATATAATATTATCTACTATATAATATAATATAATATACCAGAGGTCACAAACATAAAATAGCATATCAAATAGTGAAAGGAGGATGCTAAAGGTCATAGAAAGCAGATACTAAAAATGAATTAGATTAACAGAATGTGGAGTAAGGACGCATAAGAATACAAAGATAAATAATAATAATAATAATAATAATAATAATAATAATAATAATAATAATAATAATAATAATAATAATAAAAGTCAGGCAATTTTGTTGATCTTATATAGTTAGATCATAAAATGACTTAATATTCAGATGGCTCTGTCGACTTTATACAATTAGATAATAATAATAATTAGGTGGTTATGCCGACCTTATATAGTTAAAACATAAGAATGTAGGTAATAAAGTTAATGATAATCGGGCGGTTCGGTCGACCTTATACAATTACATTGAAGATAAATTATATAAGATTAGAAGAATAAGATTGAAATAAATAAAATATGGAAGCATATAGAAGCTAAGGCTAACATTTGGAAAAGGAGAGGCTCTCGCAAAAAACATGTCTCTTTCGACAGGAATTGGGGGTATATATTGTATAAATAGAAAACTTAAACTGTTACAATGAACGTTACAATAAAATGTTATAGTAGAAAGTCAAACTTGCTACGGTGAAAAGTCAAGGGTTTTTTTTTATTTTATATTTTATACTTCTGCAACAAAGAGGGGATAGTCTTCTTCTTCACCTTTGGAATCATCTTTTGGGTACGTACGAGAAGGTTTGCTTTTTGTTCCTGAAGTGCTGCCTCCAGATGTTTTGTTGAGTTTTTGTGACAACTGGTGTATGATTTTTAGGAGATCTTCCTCGCTTGAAGCACCAGCAAGGCTGGCTGCCAAAACAGATTTTTGTGTCAAAAATTGAGATTGGTCTATCTCAGTTGGCTTGAGATATTGAGGATTATGTTTGAACTATTGTTGCATGGAGGACACCGTGACATGATTAACATTAAAATCTTTTCACCACTTGGAATATCCTGGAAGCGCTAAGTATGTTTGGCCCTGTACACTTTCTGGTTTATAGAACTTTACTTTTTTACATTGATACCAAGCAAGAGCGAACCCAAAGAAAAATTGCGTTAAATTAAATCTAATGTGGAAGTATTGATATCCTTTCTTAATTGGAAATGGAAGGACTTCAAGTGATGGACCAAAAAATGACCATCATTGATTAATCTACCAGATTGGGAATTGGAATTTTTCATGCCTTTTGAAGTAGAAAAAGTAGGAGTATTTTTAATTTGAGATTTGTTTTGTGAATGCATATTTCCATGCATCAATATATTCCTATTAATTATAGGCTCGTGGACTGCAACGTTTGAGACAAAATGCAAAGATTGGATAAAACTTGAGCTTTAAGGATACTTAGAGATCTTTTAGAGACATGGTGTGATTTTATCTATTCGGTAGGGGCGATAATATTCATAATTTGGATAGTGGTATGAGTAATAAAAGTATCAGTTTTATCTTGGTATTATTTAAGGAGAATGGATTTGGGGTCTACGAGAATAAATTCGTAGAACTTTTGGTTGTATTGTTGAGGGTTAGATACAAATGTATTGGAAGCAAACTACTATTTGGCTACTAAGGTAGTCTGATTTCAAAATTTTGGTTCCATTTGAATTATAGTCTATACTATTTGGGATTTAAAATATTTGAAATTTTTAGAGAAAGAGGATATGGGTTTTGGAGAGGTTACCAAATGATTATGTTTTTCTGGGGATTTACCCACCAATGATTGAGAATTAGGTTGTGGTAACACATTTATGAAAACATTTTATTTTTCTGGGGATTTACTCACTAGTGATTGAGAAAAGGGGTTGGGAACCTTGCTAGATTCTATATCCTCCATTTGTTAAGATTGAGCAATTACCTGAAGGGGGTTGATCCCCATGTTCTGGCACTGGTTAAGAAATCCCTCTAGACTATATGACTGTGATTGACAGTCATTGATATCAAATTCGTCTGCTATATCAGCCTATCTTTTAACTTTGTTAAAACAATTGACTTAGTATTTGTTAGAACGTAGAAATGATTTTAGGTTTGGATTGATTGTAGAGCATAATCAGATAAGGTAAGCGGTTTTGATTTTTAGTTGGATTTGATAAAATCCTGGGAATGTGAAGATGATGGACGGGCTGACTTTTCAGCCAATGCTCCTTTCACTACATTAATCTTTTCTTTCTTTTTGTTGCGTGACATAGCTATTTTGGAGAAATTTTCAGGTTAAGAAATCTAGAATATGATTGGAGCTTCCTTTAATATACTTAATATCAAAATCAAAGATAGATAAAATAGCTTGTCATCTAGCAAAAATTTGTTTACTAACAAGGCTTTTTACATCTTTTAGTAAGAATAGATTTTGTAGCTTGGCAATCAATTCGAACTAAAAAACTTTGATTTAGCAAATCAGCTTGAAATTTTGTATACATAAAACGATAGCTAACATTTACTTCTTGATAGTTGGATAATTTTGCTGGGAGTTGTTCTAATGATTTGATGTAAATGCAATGATATGTTTTTTATCAATTTTTTTTAAGATACCTCCATAACCTATATCAGATGCATCTAATTGAACTATTTTGTATACAAAAAGATCAGGTAAAGATAAATATGGTAAATGTTTTACTTTTTTTTTTTTGATTTCTTGTACTACACTAGTAAGCACATATGTCTAAGGAGAAAAGGCTGTTTAAGTCGAGCATAAAAAGATTTTAAAAGATTACTTAACCCTGAGATAAAATTAGATACATAATTGACACATCCAAAAAACCTTTGGAGTTGAGTTTTACCAATAATTTGATCAGAAAATTTGGCAGCAAATAAAATGCAACAATTAATAGGAACAATGGTTCCTTGATTGATGTTATGTCCTAAAAACTAAATTTTGGTTTAGAAAAGGCAAATTTTAGTTCTGGAAAGGACTTAACCATTAGTTTTGAAAATATTAAAGAAAATATGAAAATGTTTAAAATGTTGCTCTAGATATTCGAAGAAAACTAAACCACCATCAATATAGACAATGATAAATTTTGATTAAGTACTGAAAATATTATTTATGTTTTTTTTAAATTCTGATGATGCATTTTTTAGATCTAAAAACATCACATTCCATTCATATTAGGCAAATAGAACTGTGAAGACAGTTTTATAACGATCTTGGGGATCAATTTGAATATGTCAAAATTCAAATTTTACATCAAATTTTGAAAATATGAGTGTTGTATATAAGCGTTGAAGATCTTTTTTATTGGGGATTGGATATCTAATCCAACGTAGGGTTTGGTTTAAGGGTTTGTAATTAATGCCAAACGGGGTGCACCAAGTTCTATTTCTGCATTTTTATTGACATAAAAAGTTGCATAGCTCCATGGTAACCTGCAGTGATATAATATCTTTTTATCTAAAAGATATTGGATTTCTTTTTGGCAATGAGTTATAAGTTCATGATTCATTTGGATAGGTCTGGCTTTGGTTAAAATAGTTTTCTTGTCAAAATCAGGCTCGTAAGGGAGTTTAATAATATGTTGTTTTCTATCCCAGAAAGCATTGGGAATATTTGCACATAATTAGGTGGTAATTTTTGCCTTGAGAGTTTTGATTCCATGTCTGATAGATGAGTTTTGCAATTGACTTTCTATTCATTGATACATTATCTCTTCTTTGAGATGATTTATCTGGGTCTTTTTTGATTTTAGTAAATGAATTTCCTTACTGATATGAGGTCTATCAAAAGGGAGGGCTATATTGTTGGCAATGTATTCTATTTGGATACCATGATTTGTGACCATAAGAAGAATGATTTTCTAGATAGGGAGTACCTAAGATTATCGGGTTGGTAATATCTTTGACCAAAAGGAAAGAAGTTTTGACAGAAAAAATAGAATTTGGAATTTTGATATCTATATTAGATATCTTGTAATTAATTCTCAATTTCTTGCCATTAACAGCGTAAAGCCCTTCTTTAATTTTTTTAAAGAATTTTGTTAGGACAAGCCTTTCTTGGATACGATTGAGATCCGCTCCAGTATCTAATAAAGCAAAAATATTAAGAATAAAATCTTTGATTTGTAGAGTGAGTCTTACATGTCATCCCTGAATGAACATTTTAAACATATATTTTAAAAAATTATCAATTTCAGGATTAGATTGTTCAGTGAGAGTAGAACATGTTGGATCTTGATTTTGATGGCTAACTAGTTGTTTAGTTGTTGGACAACTAATCGGTCAATTTTGATATGCCGAATATCTTCTTTAAGGATAACTATTTCAAATTGGAAAGGATAACTATTTCAGATTGGAGAACTTGAATGGTAATAATCTTTAGTTTGGTTGAAAATCGATAAAGAATATCTTTAAAATTATAAGTAGTGTTAATTCTTGGATATTTATGAAATGCTTTTTCAAAAGATGAGGATTTTTTTAAGGCTATTTTGATGGTCAATGTATAATTGTTTTTGCTGAGAATCTAAAAGTTGTCATATAAGTTCAAAAAGAAGATCTTGTTCTTTTGTGAGAACATTAATAGTAGGTTGGTAGGTTTTAGAATATTCCTTTTCAGAAGACTAATTAGAGGATCTTGAATATAATTCATTGTCTTGGAGTTGGTTGAACCGATATTCATCATCAGCTTTAGAATTATCGTTATCTTCAATTAATATATTTTGGACTTTGGGTTTATAGAGTCATTAATACCAAAAAGGGTTCTAATTCTTTTGGGAAATCGACAATATTTTGCTATGTGGCCGAACTTATGACATATGAAACAAATATTATTATTAAGAGTAGGTAAGGTTGGTTTTATATGCTTGATTTCTTTAGATTTGGTAGGTCTGTTATATCTTTTAGGGTGAAATTTGGATTTGGACTGATATGACCTAAAAAGCTTATATGGTTCATTGTGTATGAGTTTTCTTTTGAGCCTTTTATAAGTTTTGGTGTTACAAGATGGTAATCCAAATTGCTCACAAAAACTTTCCAAGTCTTTACTTCTTTAGCTTGATCTTTGGCGAAGTGTCTCATCATCTTATTTTGACGATAGATTTTGAGGGCAACATGTTGGATTTTGGTAGATAATTGACATAAATGATATTTTGCCAATGAATGATATCATTGTATTGTTCTTTATGATATTCACGAACTAAGACACACAAAGATTTTGGTAGGCCGTCTAAGAATTTTTCTTTCCAATACTGGAGATTACCATCAGCCCTATACTAAATTCTAGTCATGAAAGTATCTTTATACCAACGACAATCAGTTAAACTTTTACATTTAAGATTATTCAGGATTTCTGTAGATTTCTTTCGAAAAATACTTGGATTCCCTACAAAGGTTTTAACGATGATAATGATAAAGGTAACTACATCATCAGAAATGGGTTTTCCATCTTAGAGGATTGGTTGATTATTTGAATCTAATTTTATTACATGAAGTATATTGTTTTTATCACCAACTTGAAGATGTTTATCCACCGACCTTTAAGTTAACCAATAAAATCAGCTATGATAATATGGACTGCTAATTGATCAGAGGCATTATGAGTTGTTCGATAAACTGTGACAACCATGGACATTTGCTGAAGTTTCTTAAGAATATAATATTTTGAGTTTTCATCTATATTCCATTCATAAATGTTGTTGCCATTATAACAATTATACAGTAAATTAGGTTGTTATTCTAATACTACATCAGGATGTGTAGGTTGGATAATATAACTTCCGAGAAGTTTTCTAATTTGGTCTTTTAAGGCCTATTGTTAACTATAAGGGGAGCTAATTCATAATTAGGTGAAAGATTTTGTTGCTCCTAATTGGTGTCTTGAGGTTCACTAGAATCTGTTTCTTTGAGAACGACAACAAAATTCTTAGTAGAATTATGAGGAGTGTTAGGAGTTTCATGAATATATTAGGTAAATGGGATATATGAGGAGTGTCAGGAGTTTCATGGAGTGTTAAGCTATTTTTTCGTTGAATTTTAGTAATGAGATGTTTATCTAAAGTTTTCTTATATAACTCTCTTTTATATTTATAAGGAATCTCATATGACTTAAATAAATGAATATTTGAGGATGAAGTAATTCCTAGTTGAATTTTAAGAACAAATATAGAAGTAGATGGTTGTTGTTGCTCAGTAGTGACCAAATATTCTTGAATAAATTGTAAATTAGATAATATAATATAATATACTTGAGACATAATTGCACAAATATTAATCGTAAGTAACTTTATTGACAAATCAAAATAATATAATAAAAATTTTATAAAGTTATTTTAATTTTATAAGTGTGTATACTAAGAAATTTGGTGGAATTCATTTAGAAATGCTATTAAAAAATTATGTATAAAATGTTACTTATCTATAAAATAAGGAATGAGTTAGTGTGACCGGTTGTCGGTGGACCATAAAGTAATGCCGTAGACGTTGACAGAAGTCACACAACCAATATACGGACATAAATCATTAGTATCTCTCGGTCCCGTTAGTAAATCCCTCTTTTTTCTCTTCTCCTCTCTATATTACTCATTTTCTCATTCCCATTTACTTGTTTACACGTGATTACAATCTTAAGCATGTTAAAACATTCATTTTTCTATACTCCGTGTACAATAAATCGAATAAGTTGAACGTTAGAAACGAATGTGAGTTGTACGGACTATGTCTTAAGATTTATGTTTACTTTTGGACTTGAAGTGGTAAAAAAGGAAAGAAAGAAAAAGACACTACTGCTAAAGGTAGTATAAAATGTTATGTGGTTACAGAATAATAACTTCATTTTACTTAAGTTTTTACAGACCCACACATACTTTTATATTAAATTTATCTATGTTAGATATCTAAAATAAAATTGATTTTTTACTAAAAATTCTCCCTTATTTTTAAAATAATATATCTACTCTAATGTATACTATCTCCATACCGAAAAAGATAACTTAAGTATAATTTACACATTTTTTAAGAAAAATATTTTAAAAAAATAAAGTTATTGATATATCTTTTATAGTGAGCACATAATAATATTTAAATACCGTACTTATACTTATTATTTTTCGGACGAAGAAAATATGTTTATTTATAAGTTTAAAATAGTAAATTTATATTTTATTAATGTAGTGAAACCATCTCTTTTGAGACAAAAATTCTTTGTACTTAAATCGTTTTTTTAGGATGGACATAGTATTAAATTATTTATGATTTACCGAACATTAAAATTTTATCGGACCAACTTCAGCCGTTAGTAACCCATAAAGCGTGGTCACTGTACAATAGTAAAAGAAAAAGAAGAGCGGGATAATAATTAACTTTATAAAACAGTAGTAGCAGTAGTCGTAGGATATGTCTTGTGTCGGGAGCGCAAACACGTCTTTCCGTTGAAGATTAAAAAAGAAATTGAGTAGTTCACCAAAAAACACAAAACCCAACTTGCTGTGGAATCTCAGCAAAAACAAAGACAGGCATACTTCTCTGTAAAGCCAAGCCAAGACACCTTAGCTTAGCAGCTTCACTCTCTCTCTTTCTTTAATTTTGAACATACCCCCTACTCTATTTTTGTGTAGAAACAACGTTTTTTTAATTACTCATCGTACATTAAATTAAATGCTCACACCAAGTCTTCCCTTTCATCAAATACATGCCAGTACTGTCTGAGGACACGCACATATGTTATTCTCAGCTAATTTATCATCCCCACCGTCTTTTTCTAGCCGACCCATTTCGCCCCACCCCCTTTCTCTTGTCGTTGAGCGGCACTGTTTTACTCTCAGACACCGAATTTATTACTCCATTAATTAGAGAGCGTAACTGCTTCACTTTTTATCTTACCCACTTTGGTTCATTATCTTTTGTTGTTTTAGATTTGCTAGTGGAGCTGTTGAGTTTCAGCATTGTCATTAATGGTGGATTTCTTTCATCTTCAGGTTAATTTTCAATCTGGGTTTATCTCCAATTGTCTTCAACTTCTTGTTGGTGCCTTTAGATTCGGATTCTCTTTATGGGTGTGTAGTTGGTGAGATCAGTGACAATTTCGGTTTATTTTATTATTTTCGTAGTTAATTAAATATGAATATTTCAAATTGAAACTTTGTGATCTGAGGAAGTATAATTAATTAAGAGTATAAAGTTATAGCTTCATATCCATGGTGATGCCTTTGGTTTTCCCTTCTGGTATCTGTTCTAGATGTGGTACATATGGTAGTAATTCATACTGTCTATTGTTTATATCAATTCATCTCTGTAAGTATCTATATACATTTGTTTTCTGTTTAGCAATTTCATAAGACCTTCCATAATTAGCCGAAAGATTTCTGTGTCCATGCACTCTTTTATTTCCTCAAAAGTCAAAAGAAAGGCCTCCACTTTAGCTGATTTAGACTTGTTACTGTTTCATCCTCTGTCGGTTGGTTGGGATTTTCAGGTTGAATTGATTCACTATATGATAACTAGTTGACATTAAAAACCACGCAGGATATGAGTACTAAGTAATTAGGCTGATTGTATTGTTTAATTGTTTTGGAAAGATCTAAAGGAGAGAGTGAACATTTTTCCAGTGTTTATAAATTATTTATCTTATATTTCCTGGAATTTTGTTTTTGAAGTCACATTAACTCCGTCAGGTTGGGCGTTAAGTGTTTGATTGATCACCAATGGGTTGCTTTACCCTTTTGTTTCTCTTTGTGGCATCTCTTTCATCAATTCTGGCTCAAAATGTGGAAGATGCAGAACTTGTAATCAATTCGACTGCAGTAGTTGCTGAGACAGATGATAATTATATATGTGCCACTATTGATTGGTGGCCTCATGATAAGTGTGATTACAACCACTGCCCATGGGGATATTCATCAGCGATGAATTTGGTAAGTTGTGGTTACAACTCTAGTCATATGAAATTTGCTTTTCTTATTAGACCTGGTAGAACTATGCATTTGCTTTCTACTTATGAATAAAATTATCTTATCAGGACTTGGATCATCCTTTGTTTGTGAAAGCTGTCCAAGGTTCACATCTCTAAAAATCAATTGTCTCATAAATTGCAAGTCTTTGCATCTTCCTTTTGAGTGTAACATCATATTGTTGTTTTATCACCAAAACCCATCTTTTGTGTTGTCTCAATAGCTTTCAACAGATTAAGAATAAGAATTGGAGGTTCTTTGCAAGACCAAGTACTGTATGATGTAGGAAACTTGAAGTCTCCTTGTCATCCATTTCAAAAAGAGAAGGGCGGATTGTTTGGGTTTTCCAAGGGATGTTTACATACGAGTAGGTGGGACGATCTGAACAACTTTTTCCTTAAGACTGAGTAAGTTTTCATTCATCACTCAAATACTTTTCTTCGAATTCCTATTTGTTGGGTCTATCGTAGAAGATAATTTTTTTGTTAATTAGATTTTACTCATACTGAACCAAAACTTGCACAAAAGTAAATTTTGGGCCTCATAATATGTGAAATAGTATCTGTTAGCTGACAAGTCTCCTCGATACTCAGTTCGACACAATACCTTTAAGAACCAATTGTGAAGGAAACTAGCTACACAGTCTTCACAAATCTCTCTCTCTCTCTCTCTCACACACACAGACACAGACACAAACACACAGACACAAACACACAGACACAAACACACACACGCCTAAGCTACATGGATTTGGATGGAGTGTCTGGTGGTATACGGATACTTTGAAGAATCCGGCACAGATATACCTCAATTTTATTACATTTTTACACTACAATGAAGTGTCCCACACCCATACCTCTGTTCGAATGTTGAGTTATGATTGTCAGATACGGGTACTTTGAGCACACACATCTTCCAGGGACTGTCAGTAGAGTATTTATGGTTGAGCATTATATCCTGATAAGTGCATGGTTTTGATTCCCCCCATTATCAAGTGGATATGAAAAATGGACCTTCTTGGATTGGTCGCTGTACATGTTATCCAAATTATCTTGACCTTAATTTCTTGTAAATGGTATGGTCTACATAAAGCTATCTGATCCTGTGCCCCCCGAAAAGACCAGGTCACGTGGACATGGTGTACTAATTAAAATCTTTTTGTCCAGCGCAATAATTACATTTGGCTTGAATGCACTACATGGGAGACACCAGGTTAGACGAAAAGTTTGGGTAGGAGATTGGGATTCTAGCAATGCCCAAGATTTTATTAAGTATACTATTTCCAAAGGATACAAGATAGATTCGTGGGAATTTGGTAATGTCTTATTGTCAAGCTCATTCTGAAGTTTCTGCCCTTTGATCTCAGAAAGGCAATACATCTCAACTGAGACCTGCCTCTGTTCCTGCAGGTAATGAATTAAGTGGCAGTGGGATTGGTGCAAGTGTTGGTGCTGAACAGTACGGCAAAGATGTAATCAACCTAAAAGCTACTTTAGACAAGTTATATCAGACTATCCACCCAAAACCTTTACTTGTTGCACCTGGTGGATTTTTTGAAAAGGAGTGGTATGCTAAGCTCCTTCAGGTCTCAGGTTCACATGTTGTCGATGTTATGACACATCATATATACAATTTGGGTGCAGGTATGTAAAACTGTGACCATATATCATTATAGCTACCGTGCTAAGTTCAATTGATATAGAAGTTCTGTTATATGAGATGCGGAATGTGATGGTATGCCTGTGACTGTGACCAATTTCTTTCTTTCTCTTGGGAGCTGGGATTACATATAAGCATGAATTCTCTTTCTGAAAAACTTGTGAGCACTGATATGTTGTTGCTTGTTTTCTATCCTTGCCTTTTTTTCCTGTTAACTTATCTTTGATTCAATTAAGTAACTGAAGGAATCCCTTCCATCAGACAATTTGTTTGTTTAACCATCAAAAGAATTTTTGGCCCCGTTTTCAGTTAGAAAATTATTGATAATATGTTACTTCAAGCATCAACTCCTTTGCTCAGTAAGCTCACGTACTATTTGAAACTAAGATAATGTGTCTGACATCAAATCCATGCAAGGTGGAAAACTTCGTGACCAAATTGTGTTCCATTGGCGTGTTTTTTGTAACTGGGTCATATATACCAGCATAACGACAGTATGTTTTTTGTATGCTACTATCAGTTGAAATATTAAGACTGTAGACATGATTATAGTTCATATATGTAACTGGATCATGAAATCTGTAAAAATGAAATAAACAAGTATACATGTCATTTGTTGGTTTTCGGATTTGTGAATTAGGAGACTTACTCTTTCAGGTGTTGACCCTAATCTGGTGAGTAAAATTTTGAATCCCCATCACTTGAGCAGAGTATCAGACACTTTTGAGAATCTCAAACAGACAATTCAAGAAAATGGTCCTTGGGCTTCTGCTTGGGTTGGAGAATCTGGGGGGGCCTATAACAGCGGTGGCCGTGACGTGTCTGATACCTTTGTAAACAGCTTCTGGTATTCCTTTTTTTCCTTGCTTCTTTCATCATTTTTCCTGGGGCTGACATAAATTTTCCTTACCAATAAAGAGGACTGTTTAGCCACCAAATAAAGGAAAAAATTAGAGGATTTTATTCATCTCTTATTCGTAACTTAGTGCAGGTATCTAGATCAACTTGGAATTGCAGCAAAGTACAATACTAAGGTGTACTGCAGGCAGACTTTTATTGGTGGAAACTATGGGCTTCTAAATGCAACAACATTTGTACCCAACCCTGACTATTACAGGCAAGGCAATAGATTTATCCTATCAAGTTATTGAATTATGCCAATAAATTGGTGTAGTTATCACCCTTCTAACGGATCAACCTTGTCTGTGTTGCTATGGAAATACATTTGTACAGTGCACTTCTATGGCATCGGCTTATGGGGAAAGGGGTACTTTCTGTTGATAGTAGTGCTTCGCCATATATGCGCTCTTATGCTCATTGTTCAAAAGGAAGAGTAAGTGTTCTTCTGTTTCTTGTTCATGTGAAGTTCATCCAAAGTATAAATGTGGTGTCCTTTTTAAAATGTAAAAGGATTCCATATTGGGGATCAATGCATCTAATGTCACACGTAAGTCCATTAAGTTATACTCCGTTTTGCAAGTCTTGTAAGGACCACTGCCTATCGTTTGAGTAAAATATTGCATTTCCGAAAATTTGGGGTCGGCCACAGGAGAAATATCTTGGTGTCTGCCTTTTTAGTTGCTCCATACTTCAACATACATCAAATCAAGAATCAAGCTGAATTTTTTATCAGATGCATCTATAATGCTTTATTATGGAAATCCCCAGCATGTCCATCTACGTATCAGAACCTGGTTGGCATGTCAGAACTTCTAGTGGATATACACATGTTTACATATTAATCCATATCTTGTGCCCATCAGCTGCTATGATGTCCTTGCATATACTGAACTGATGTTATGGTGTCTGATGAACTATTTCATAATTTCGAATTTTATTTTCTACAGCCACTCAAAGTTCTGCCATAGCTAAGAAGACTGGTTTGACCATAAGTACTATGCTATGAGTTAATGCTGATAATGATATACCTCAACACCTGAAAACCCACATCCTTTTGACCCCTGCCTGATAGATCCACATTTTTCTATTTGGGTATTAAAGGGTTCAGAGTTCTCTAAGCATAAAAAGTGTTATTGCGTTTACATGTACTGGGGTTTTGGGATATTGAAATCTTTAAGGTTTCCATTCAAATACCACTTGTTTGTCGTTATGAACTGGAATTAGGAGTTGGTCCTTGATGCCATTTCTCTCTATTCAACTGTTCATCTATTGTCCACTTCAATCTATATGCAAGTTAATTTGTTATCATTTATCAACTGGTCTATGGTTGTAACATATTCAACTAGGTTACTCTCCAGACTGTATATTGACTAGTCTCATCACTTGGTTGCTGAGTATCAAGTAACTTACGACTGCAAAGCCAAATAATGTTAATTCCATTTTTTCACCTATATTGACAGTTTTTACCCTGTTTTGCCATGAGTCTCTTTTTTAACTACAATTTCTCTGGTTACAGGCAGGTGTAACTTTACTTTTGATCAACTTGAGCAACCAGACTGCTTTCAAAATCGGTGTTGAAAGTACAATGAACACCATCTTGAGTACGAAAGAAGAAAACAGTAAACGGAAAAAAGCTTTCACATATGATCTCAAAAAAACAGTTTCTTGGATTGGAGGCAAAGCATCTGATGAAGAATTATCGCGAGAAGAGTACCATTTAACTCCAAAAGATGGTGATATTCGAAGCAAGATCATGCTTTTAAACGGTAATCCACTAGAGCTCACGGAAGATGGAGATATCCTGAGTTTGGCACCAGCTCGTGTTAACTTAAACTCTCCGTTATCAGTTCCTCCTCTATCCATCAAGTTCATAGTACTCCCTAATTTCAATGCTCCTGGCTGCTAATGATGCCTCCCAACTAAAAATGATGTTATAGCATATGATTATGTATTTTGTGTTTGCAGCATCAAATGTATATCGTGTCTATGAGCTCTTTAAGTGGTGAGAAAAATGTTCATCCACCGTACATGAGCTCTAGTGGAGTTCCATCAATATAAAGGTGAGGGTACTTTTACCTACCCCCCAACATTCCCCCTGCCAAAAAAAGAAAGAGTTATGATATACTCCACCTAACAACCAAATGTATTACTCCTTTGGTTCCAAAAATATTTTGTGGCTCCTTTCCAAAGTCGATAAGTGATTATCGAATTTAGTCATGTAATCATTATTTATAAATCATCTATAATTAATATGCATAGTAAGTCAATATTTTTAATTTTTAAAATTTACTCTAAGTTTAATTTTAGAAGGACGAATATATTTACTTCTTTATCCCAGGGTAACACCCACAAGAAAACTAAAGATTCTGTATATACCTTCGTCTCCAAAACAACATTTCGTAACAAAAAATGGGCATGAAATTCTCGGTTTGTATATCACTGCCCTTGCTTAAATTTTCTTTTATTATATTCACTTCATTCCTTCAAAAGAATTCAAGTTCCAGAAGTGTCCTTGATGACATTGTGTATGGATGTATTGTCATATTCAAAGGCTTTCTAATTTCTATGCGGAGTACAAAATATATAAATCATTTCCATACATAAAAGCTTTCTCTATGGAGTAAAGATGAATATTACCATCTCCATTTGAAGGGGTTCTATATGGAGTTTCCATGTATAAATTTAGACTATGTAAATATATTTTTTAGAAAAGGATTGGTAAAAACGATTAGGTCATTATAAGACATTTCCTAAAAATGGCAGTTTTTACAGTTGGAAGTCAAAAAGGAAAGTCTAGTCCAAGTATAAATATCACTAGCAGCCCATTTTTGTCCTCCATTTCTTCCTCCCACCTTCCACCTTCCACATCTTAACCTGATTTTAGTGAATTGGTTTTCTTATGACATAGGCCGGAATACTCCTTGGACCATCGTTTCTTGGGCAGGACAAGAAGGATCAAAACGTTGTGTTTCCTTTCCAAAGCCAAGTAATAATCGGTCCATTGTCATATTTTGGTTACATGTTTTTCCTTTTCATCGGTGGAGTGAAAATGGACGTGGGCATGCTCAAGAAAACAGGAGGGAGGACATGGGCGATAGGGGTCTTAAATCTAGCTGCTGCTTTAATAACAGGTCTGCTAATTGGCTATATATCATTCAGGACTTCATTTGACGAAAAACAACTCAGCAATCTTGCAGTGACAGTGCTGAGCCTTTCTGCATGTCCATTTCCTACTTCCTACAAGATCTTAAAACTATCAATTCTGAACTAGGCCGACTAGCACTGTCTTCATCTCTTGTCACTGAAATCCTTAATTTGATAAATAGGGTGGGTCACCGTCATCTTGATTTTTGTATCCCATTTTCATTTGGTTGGAAGAGCAATTGGAGACCTAGTCTTGTGTATCTTCTTTGTGCTTGTCGTGATTTTTGTTATCTGCCCAGGTCTTGTTCGGTTGGCTAAACAAACACCTGAAGGCAAGGCCTGTGAAGGACCTTGGTATTTACTTGGTCCTTCTTGTTCTTGTATCTGGTATTTTCTCCCACTATTTTGAGCAGACAGCTCTTTTTGGCCCTTATCTTATCGGACTGGGTGTTCCTGCTGGACCCCCATTAGGTTCTTCTTAAGTGGACAAACTTGAGTCATTTTCTTCCAATTTACTTCTGCCTGTTTTTGTAATTTTATCATCAATTAGGGTGAATCTTTGGCAAATAGACTTCACAAGTGAAATGGCAACCTACATTATCCTCCTCGTTCGTAATTTCGCGGTTAAATTTTTGGCTTCTTTACTTCCAGCAATGATTTGCATGATGCCTGTCAAGGATGCTGCAGCTCTTGGCTTCATCATGAGCGCAAAGGCATTGTTGATCTTGCTAACTACATTCATTTACGTGACTACACGGTAATTACCAATATATCCATCTCAAATTAGACATATTTTACATAAATTACATGGACTCTTCCTTTTGCCCCTAAAGTACCTATGTCCTAGTTCAACACACTGACAAAGATACAGGTTCTGTAACCTTCAGTCAAATGTTAAAAACTAACAAACCCTCGGGGGAAGGAGAAGATGATGATGGGTCGAACCCGACCCGGTTTCGACCCGTCCGATTTGGACTTGACCCGACCCAATCCTACCTAGTTATGACTTAGTTCGGGTTCTGACCTCAATCCGATCTAATTCCTTTTATTTTATTTTTGGCCTAATCCAAATTTTAAAATAAAATATCTATACAATTTAAATTGTTAAATAAATGACTTTTGAATAATTATTTTGACATATAAATAAAATTTTTACATGACTAAAATTTTTATGATTTATAAATAAATAAATTAATAATAATAGATTCTCTTAATTATCATAATTAAGTGACGAATCATTAATTCATGAATGATTATTATTTAATTAAAACAATTAAATAAAAATTAAGGAATAAACTTTAAATGATTATTAAATGATCGATAAATCATTTAATTCAAAAGTAATTAAGAAATAAATTACTTAATGGATAAATAATTATTATTTAATTAAAAAAATTAAATAATAATTTAAGAACAAATGTTTAATAAATGATAAAAGACCATTAAATTTTTTATGATTAAGATTTAATTACGAAATGATTATTGTTTAATTAAAGCAATTAAATAATAATTAAGGAATAAATTTTGATGAATGATGAATGATAAATGATTAATAAACTCATTTAAGCTAAAATTAATTAATTAATATTAATTAATTTATCTAAGGCCTCTAACAATTAAATTTAAATTATCGGGAACCTACGAACGACATATTATCAGTCCAAAATCTCTTAGACTCTGATTCGGTTCTAATCGAATCCCAATTCATTAAATGATGACTCAATTAGTCAGTCACAGACTTGAAAATTTTACAAGCACTTAGCATTTACATCCTCGCGTGTAATTAAGTTGAGATTACTCACGTTATTTAATGTACATGTTTTACAGAATTGTTTTCTGTGCGAGTTATTAACTCTATGTTTTACTAAGGATTTAAGGCAAATATATACTCACTCTACTTTCTTTTAATTTATACGTATGATCATTCTTTCGATATAAGTAATGTATCCAAAATATTATTATGTCAATATTAATACTTCATTTTACTCAAAACTAAGTAACGTACGACCTTTTGATCCGATGTGTGTGAAAAATGTTATACTAGAATCAACTATTTGTTTGAGGCGATTGTTAGCTATTCAAATTCGCTAACACGCCAAAGTAAATCCTATACGGATGTAGAAAACTTATTTTTCGTCTCATTTTTGTAAATGCTAGTGGAATGTATCTGTTTGACATCCTGGGCCTAGGATTTATGGGGGACGAAAACCGAGGCATCGGTAGACTGAACCCTCACAGATAAAAAATTTCTGCATCGACTATATATGTCATTATGATAAAGTTAGACAGTGGTCAAACTTATCAGCTGATATACTGTTTGATATGAAGTTTCTAAGTGAACGTGTGCCAAATGGACATGGTTACAAGGACGCATGTGAAATTATTTTATATTCTTTTAAATAAATGGTCAAATCCCTCATTCTCACTCGAGAACCTTAGAAGCTATTTTCCTCTAATTTATTAAGAGGTGTAGACATCGTTTTCGTCCAACCTCTTAAACACTTAAACCCAATAATTTATCTATCTTTCAAGGCCGACTAAATACTTGATTATATACTTGCGAGCGTAAATCGCTCACTTTGCTATCATCAAATGTTTTACAGGATATGACGAGAAGACTGAGCCGGCTGTTTGATAAAGGAAAGACGAGAATAACATGATGAACATTTCCTGATCGTCCTCTTATGGATGACATTCAGGGAAAGAATGAAACGTGAAACAATTATTAAAATATTTAGATTATAAGATCTGTGTGAGCTTTTTATAGTCTTCTACTATTAGACATTTATTTTGAGATAATGTAATAGAGATTACTAATTATTTTTCTTATTTAAAGATATGTATGATTGAATGATATTACTTTTTTTTTGTCAATTTTTTACGGTACTAGATGTACGGTATGAAATTTTTGGGACGGTCACAATTATGCACTCTGATCACCATGGGAAGCTGCCAATCCTTGTCTGTATCCATAGACCGGATAACATTGCAGCAACCATTAAGTTACTAGAAGCTTCAAATCCGTCTGCAGAAAGGCCCATCATGGTTAATGTCCTTCACCTAATTGAACTACGGGGGCAAGCCTCTCCCATCTTTATCTCCCACCAAATTCAGAAAAAAGTCGTGGAGGATTTCTCCTACTTGGAAAATGTGATTCTTTCTTTCAGCAAGTACCAAAAACATAACTGGGTTGCTGTGACTGTCCAAGCCTTCACAGCTATCTCCCCTCGGACATTAATGCACGAGGACATATGTACTCTTGCACTAGACATACTTGCTTCAATCATAATCATGCCATTTCGTCGACAATGGGCTGCCAACAATTGTCATGGATATTGAAAATGAAGATCATACCTTAAGGGCTCTCAACAATATTGTCATGGATATTGCTCCCTGCTCCACTGGCATACTTGTGCACCGTGGCCACCTTAGGCGGTCTAATTTGATGGGACCATCAACTGCGAGAACATATCATCTTGGCATGATATTCCTAGGTGGAAATGATGATCAAGAGGCATTGGTTTACGCAAAACGGATGGCTAGAGACCCCACCGTGGTGCATTTGGCTTCTGCAGATGGGGAAAAGGGCTCCATCAGCGAAAAGGAAATGATACTTGATGAAGAGGTTCTGAAAGATGCAAAGCATAACAACAATGGTGTTGGAAACATTAGGTATGTGGAGAGGGCGGTGAATGGCGGCCCCGATACATCGGTGGTGGTCCGTGGCATGGTGACTGAATATGATCTGATAATTGTTGGGAGAAGAAAAAATGTGGAATCACCACAAACAGTAGGACTTGAGGCTTGGAGTGAATTCCCAGAGTTGGGGCTCATGGGAGACTTGCTTGCTTCTGCTGATCTCAAAGGCAAAGCTTCTGTTTTGATTGTGCAGCAACAACAAAAATTATGAGCATGCAATTTTTGTGTTGCAGTATTAGGTAGTGTTTGCTAAATGTGTAAAGTTTTGCTTAAATGGTGGGGATATATAGGAAGAGTGGTGGATATTCATTTCAAGACCATTGGTCTCTAACTTCTGTCATCATCCATCCAACCTAGTTTTATTACTGATGGATATGAACACTTCAAGGGTAGATATTAAATTCTTGATCCTTGCAGTAATAAACTTTCAGGATTTGTTCAACCATAAATTTGATATGGAATATAATTAAAATCTTCTTTGTGGTGATAATATGATTTTAATATGAACCATATTTCGAGTGCATGTTTACATGGTTGTTCCATTTTAAGAATATATTCCATTTATATTTAAGTGGCCGGCAACAGATGTCCTGCCTTATATTCCATGCTTCTTTTCATCAAGTAAATCACTGCAACTGATATTCTCATGATCTCATCTCATATGGACAGAGGAACAAAATAATAAGGAGTAATAAATAAAACAGAAAAGGAACATATTATGTAATAAATACAAGTATTTTTTTTCTTCAGAATTTGAAAATTAAGAATATTTTAACTATCGATGGATCTTAATGAAATGTTTATAAACTATTAAATTTTATTTTCATATATTTATATATGCATGGAGTTTTTTTAGAAATTACAACCACTAAATTTTTTTTTAAAAAAAAACTGCACCTTTAAATTCTACATATTTTAAGAACAACATAAAATCATCCCGATATTCTAATTTCTCAAATTCTCTACGTTTCTCAGCTCAGTAGAAATGGCGGCAGCATCTCCATCCCGGTCGGAAATCCTGTCACTTTTCCGGTCACTCCTGCGAACATCCCGTCAGTTTTCAGATTACAACATCAAACAGTACGGCCGACGCCGGACCATCGACGGCTTCCGGCAGAACAAACAACTCGCCGACCCATCTGCTGTCTCCACGGCTTTCTCTCTGGGAAAATCTCAGCTCGATGTTGCCAAAAGGCAGGCCCTCGTTTACTCTCTCTATGCACCCAAGGTTAAAAGCATCATGGAGCTCAATCTTTAACCAAATTTCAATCATACCACGGATTGGATTGCTGCTTTTCTTAAATGGTATTTTTGTTGCTGCTTTGTTTTTCAATTTTTCGAACTGGGTTTTGTAATCAGCCAGTATTGTATAATATGAGATAATAGATTCTGCTTCTTGGATTTATGATTGTCTTTAGTTAAAATTATTTGCGCCATTGTTTACTTCATATATGTTTTTTCGGTTACAATTTATGCATTGGGTATATATTGTATGGGTTACTGATGCTGTTTCCGTTCATATTAAGCACTTAACTGCTTTCTAAGAATATGAAATCTACCTGTTGTAATTCCTGAAATTTGACTGGTTAAAGTTTCTGATTAATTTTTATGAAAATCTGTGAGTTCTGGCTTGTACAAGTCTGCAGGAGTAATTGTTTTCCCTCTTGCTGCTATATCTGTCAATATGGATTTTTGGTTTAAAGTCTCTGTTCTTGAAGAAATTAACAATTGTAATTTGAGGTGTTTGGTCAATTTCTCAAAATCAAGGTATAGTGCTATAGAATCCGAGAATATGTTTGTTTATTTGAAAATCTTGAAGTTCATATATGCAGAACAACTGTAATGGGTGTTATGTTTATATTGAGTATAATGGTTGTAAATTAAGGTCAAAATTTATGTTCAAATAGGCAACTCATTTTCTTGACTGAAATATCATATTGATAGTCTAGATGATACATGGCATAATAGTAAATAACTACCTAGCTAGAATCAAAAGAAAGGAAAAAGAATCTGATTGTAATTACTGATACAACAACCATACTTATTACATACTAATTTTCTAAACAAATTACTAACAATCTTCCATAAGTTCCGGATTCTATATAGGTAGTTATTTACGATTCTGCCTATCATCTAGACTGTCACATACGTATTTGAATGTTGAAAGGAGAATTATAATAACAATGAAAGAAAAGGGATTGTATGAAACATTTTGTTGTTAACAACATATTAGGTAGCAATATTTTCTTTGATCAACTAAAGATGAGTCATTTTTATGGGGAAACTTCGCTTCGCCCATAGTGCTCTGATTTATGTGAACATGATTAAATGCTTTTCTTGAAGAAGGCAAGCAGGTTTTTTATACTTACCATACCAGTGGAATGTCACTTGGTCTGGTGATTTATATATCCAGCCTCTACCTTATTTTCAAAATGTTTACTTGAATTCATCAGTTGGCAAACATGTGTATTGTTTATGTTTTGTTCACCTCAGTCGAACATTTAAATTTCTGTATATCCTAGTGAGCACTGTGTGCTACAAGCAACTCCCTGTCACAGATAACATGTTTGATTTTACTTAGTTTTTAACTGGCTTTGTAAAGCAATCTGCTATGACCGTTTAGTCTCTTTCATCCAACGAGTTTTTTCACATAACCTCCTGAACTCCATATTCATACATTTAGCCACCTATGTTTGTGATCGTAAGGGAAACTAGTGCTTGTTTATCCAAATTAGTCATATATATGCAATAGTTTATGCATGTTAGTGGTTTTGATTGTATTTTGACGATTATCAAGACCAGGGCACCAAATGCATCGTTAAATTTGATGAAAATACTGCTAGTATAGCAGTTATATGAGTTTGAAGACTAAAATCCAGTTGGCTAAATGTAGGTTTCTAGAGTTAAGGTTGTCATGTGGATATGGCCCAAACCTCTAAGTGGTTAAGTGAATTTCTCTTCTTCTTTTTTTCCATGCTCTCTTTTCCTGGCGGGAAGTGACAATAATAAATCAGTTGTATAAAAATGTATGATCATAGACACACATATAGAGTGATACGTCAGTTATAACAAATTACAGAGTATGCTTTAAAGTAGTCCTCATTGGCAGTTTCTTTCTTAAAACTTTGTTATGTAAATTATGTAACTGGCGGGAAGTAACTGGTAAAATTATGTAAATGAATAGATAAAAAATAAAAGACCTATGGATTACGGTGTGTTTACCATCTTAAAAATCTTAAACATTTTCTCCTTTTTCCTTTTCTAGTCCCCACTTCGGTTAAGTTTTAGTGCCAGAGAAGTAGACCAAGAAATAAATAATACCACATGATCAAATGACCTGTACGTGAGCTTATGAGAGAGACTACTGAATTTTTTATGTTTGGAAGCACTTCTACCGAAAGGCATAAGCCTACAGAAAGATGATTGCCTGTTTCACTACTAGAGTTAGTTATGATGAAGAAAGAAATAATATTGTGCTGGGGAAAGAATTCAAAAATGTAATACTATGGTGGTTCTTTGAATCTATTTTGTCTTAAATCAAGTGTTAGAGATGGTCTAATTACTCTGCATTTAAATACATTTATGATACTCAAGATTGTGGTTGAGCTTACTTTTGAAATTCATAATGTGAAATTTTTTGTAAAACTCCTAGTGATTGACTAGTCTTAACTATCTTTTAGCACATGTGATGAAGACTGGAAAGTGGTCCTATTTTGTTTCACCATACCTCAGTTTATATATAGTATTTGATGGACAAGTTAACAAGATATTAACTGTACATGAAGAGGAAAGCAACACCATGAAAGCAAAATTATGGTTTTTGCCTGTACATCTAGTGGAGGTAAATAGAGAGACTTGCCACAATTAGTTACTATATATACATGGTTGATGTGTTAAAATGCAAGCGAGTGCAGACTCTTGCAGGTTCATAACATCAGCAAGAAAAGTTTCTAGAACCCTCCAAGAAAAGGTAAATGCATTGAATTGCTATAAATTTTGTTTCTCTAGGCTTTTACTGATCAAGTTGTTGCAAAAGGCCAGAAAACTACACTAAACAAAAGCAAAACTTGACATCTCTGACTTTTATCTTTTACAGTTCATAAACTAGTAGAGCTTACTAAAAACAGGAACATGTAATCTCCTGAAGTTGTTGCAGAAGAGAGAATGCACGTTACGAGGCTTCAGGTATGTTGCTCACCTCATGAAGTTAGGAAGTGGTCAATTATGAAGGGGATTTGGTCCGCCAGGTACAAGTCTCTTGTCAATCCCGAATCTTGGATCAGTCCCATTAGGCTGCAAAGGAGAGGATAGAGCATTTTTGTGGTACCATGTTGATGAGTTTTCAGAAGACAGGAAACTGGTTAGATGATGAGACGGGCGACTGTTGTGGTGGTGTTGCGGATGGCGGAATGTACGGGAGGACTCGATTTGTGGGGTTGCTACAAGGAAAATGAAGATGGCAGCTTCCAAAATCCAACAACCTGAGGAGTTCTGCATGCTGTTGTCTTGTAGTATGAAAACAACAATATGGGAGAATTGATATAGATGTGTGATGATAATAATATGATGGGAGGGAAGAGAAGACGAAGTAATGGAGATTTGAAAACACAAGTCATGAACAACAGAAAAAGGGATGAGAGAAGGTGACCCATGAGAAAGGAAGTATTAAACTACATAAATGCTGAGTAGTAATGAATGAAGCTTTTTCTATTGTATTTAGTTTTATTTTATTGTCTCCTTGTTTATAATCCACGAGTAGTACCAGAAAGAGGAAAAGATGGTTTTTGGGTTAAAGTGGTATACTATAGACATTTCTGGGACCATAAGAATTAGGCAGGCAGGCTATAGTATAGGAGATGGAGGTCAGTAAGGACAGATTACTGAAAGCTCCCTGTGACATTAATGGTTTTCTGTTTGGATGGTGCCTTATTTAATGATTCTGGGGTTTGGGGAATTCCTTCTCAACCAATAGTTTTTTTGGGTACATACAAAACTGATACACAATTATATAAAGATGAATAAAATTTGAAATTTCAAACTCTAATCTATTACATTTCACAAAATAGAGTTGCATGGTACTTTTTCCCACGCAGATGGGCAAAATTTGTGAAATTCAGATAATTGTAATTTTGATTAATAGATAGGTCAACACGATAAATTAGTTCAAAATTATTGTTTTTGTTGCTCGTAAATTCAACATGTTCACATCATTCCCTAGACCAGATGGAGATATAACTCTTTGTAGATATCTGGAGTTGCCTTTAGATTGCTATCCTTTCCTTATGTCCATACTACCAATTATAGTCTATTCCCCAGAGTTATTTTGGCTAAAATATGGGTTGGCATATTAGTACGGAACCAACCCATCCATTTACAGGTTGGGAAGATCATCAAATTTATTGACCACATTACATGATCAGCAATTAGAAAACTTTTTGCTCTTGCAAAACCACAAGACCACAACCCTTTTAACTTTCACAAAATTCCCCCAAGAATGATAATATTATACAAATTCAGATATACTTCCTTCCTTTATAATAAGTAATAAGTGGTGTTTTAGAGTTTAAAGTTTTTTCATAATAACTGATATTTTATATATTTTTAGAAACTTATACTTTTTGAATTACACTTGAGTATATTATTGGAGTAATTAAACTCTCTCATTCTCTTTATTTCTGTGATACACACATACACACTCTCTTTACACAATTCTCTCTATTTTGTATGCTTTTTAATGAAGGATAAAAATGACAAGTTATCAAAATTTTAACATAAATTTCAATTTCTTAATATATGTGTAAATAGCTAAAATGTCATTTATCATAAAATAGATAGAGTATATTATATATTATATTTTAGTTTCTTAATAAGGACTAACGTAATTGAGCTATCGCTCACATTTCAAATCTTACCCACTAATTTTATATCTATGAATTCATAATCTATCTAAAAAATCAAACCGTCGAATTGAAAGAGTATCAAAAGACAAAATAGTATATAAATTTTCAAATCATTTTATAGTGTGTAACATGGTTTTTATAATTATATAAAATTTGTATATTTTCAATGTCTAAAATATATTGATTTTTATATGATTATAAAAACAATGCAAAAGAGTTCAAAAAAATCCCAAAAATTACATATATTTTATTTTTTTATGTTTTTTTTAATCCGTA
Source organism: Centella asiatica (assembly GCA_014636745.2). Lineage (NCBI taxonomy): Eukaryota > Viridiplantae > Streptophyta > Magnoliopsida > Apiales > Apiaceae > Centella > Centella asiatica. The sequence goes on from CM025785.1 coordinate 16,472,512, forward strand.
CAGTTAAATTTTTCTTATATATTTTGAAAATCAAAATATAATACGAATAAGTAACATTACAAAAATGAGCTATAGCTTAATTCCCTTTTCCCCTTCTTAATAGATACGTATGTTTGTGTATTTACTTTTCCCCTTCATCTTAACTTCCTCGTGTAAATAACTTTGTGACCAATATGATTAATTTGGAAAGATAGTCTTCTTATTTCCCAGTGAATATATCGTCATTCGTCACTCGAATATAATTTAAGAAGGGATGAGAGAGAGATAAAAATTCTCCTGTTATTTTTCTCCGGGTAACTAGCTGTAGTTAAGGATGATTTTAAATTTCGTTTAAAGTTGAAAGGAAATTGCGAAAGCATGAGAAGGAAAGAAACGCAACTGTTACATAAACAAGATAGTTCAGCTCAGGGCGGATTTGCTGTAGAGATGGTGTGCAAGTGAAGATACCAAGTTGCATAATGATTTAGTGTAGTGTACTTCAAGGTTCTAAGTTTCAATTTTCATAGCAACAATATTAGTTCTTTTTTTGTTTACAGACTTAGAATAATGGTAAATAAGTTATTTGAATAACTCATTAAAATTTAGATTTGAGTCGCTCATTATTATTTAAGTGATATTTTTCTTTTATATCTATATTTTTATTTTCAACATATAACAAAAGTTGTTTTTTGTGGGGGGTGGGGGGTGGGGGGGAAGGAATTTCGGCAATGCTACCCTGAACCTCATTAAAATTTGTGCACATGCAGAATCTAAATGTGAATTCTGCCACTGATTCAACAGCTGATAAGACTTATACTAGTGATCATTTTTGTGGTAATGTAAGTATCATAGTAAGCGAGACCATCATTTGGCTAATCTATAACTATCACAGTAAATCTCAAATAGGTTGTCTTTTTTTTAATGAGTAATCTATAAATATTACCATAAATCTCAATAAAATCACCATCACTTGACTAATATATAAGTATTATCGTAAACATCAAATAAATCATTATCCTTTTTAATGGGTAATCTATAAATATTACCATAAATCTCAATGAAACCACCATCCTTTTTAATGGGTAATCTATAAATATTACCATAAATTTCAATGAAACCACCGTCCTTAGCAATAATATATAAGTAACACAAACCTTCAAAAAGGCTCATGGTGACATGCCCCCGTTCGTGAACCGAAACCTCCCCACATGAACTTTTATAACAAACTAAAAAGAAAAAGAAAAGCTGTTCAACTTCATGTTTCTGTTGTCCCTTGGGGGACATCCGATAAATTCATGTTTGTGTTCAATACAACCAACGGAGCACAATATGTACCGCGGTATCCCCAAGCAACCCCTAGCTTAATGGTATAACTCACGGATGAGTGGAAGTTTTCGAAGCTGATTGATATATATGGATTTGAGATGACAGTTATGGACATAGGTATTTCATAACAGATCGATGTACGTTTTGCTATAACTCCTTGGTCATGGGACGTTTACATGATTGTATTTCTAATTACGTAAATGTATAGCTGAGATGCAAAGGGGTGATGTAAAGCGGCCATAAACACAAAAGAATACACACACACAAGCACACACGTTGCACTTCAGATAGAAGACGAGATCAATTCTATAACAAAACGGAATAATTAATTTAACACGAGGGAACAAGGAGGCCACTAGATGTAGACGATGAGTGCCTAACACCTCTGAACCTAAATCTTTGATTTTCTAGACCAAGCTTTTCTCAAATGAGTTAACTAATGAGCTCTCAACTAGCTTTTAAATCAAGAAATAGCTGACGACTCTATTACAAATATAAGTCTTCTTAGCCTACATCGTATCAAATTTATTTAAAACATAAAAAACATCTCCAGGCACAACAGTCCTACTACTTCCCTAGCAACCGGCGAGCACGCTGGTTGGCTCCTCTTACCCTACAGTTCAATTCTTCAACATCGTCCTCAACAGGTTTGAGAAGTTTGTTATGCCTGCAAGATTAACACAAGTTATTTTTTATTACCCAATATGGTAAATACATGAATAATAATCACTACGGTCTAGTTACTACGGTCTAGTTGGGAAAATTAACGTTAACATAGATAATTTATCTATTTCATTACAAACAGGAGAAAGTTAGAACCCAAATAAGAGTTGGGAAGCTCTGATTTTCTATTTATCTAAAATCATGAAAATATCTATGGCCTGAACGTAATTTACTTCCTTAGCATTGTTTAGGAGTGTGCAAGTATCAACATCCAATTTGTAATACCAAAAGTTACTCTTACAAGTTATAATAATCAAACACAAAAGAAAAAAACTTTATTACATTATATAAAAAAAAGTATCTAACCTTTCAATTTCAGATCCCATGTCAACAGCCATTTCCTTCAGCTCCCCCAATAAGTCACTTAAATCTGAAAGTGTGTCATCTTGTTTTGTTTTCTCCACCTGTTACATTAATAATGGAGAAGTGCAAGTCGTTAGTGGATCTGCAGAGACAACACCAATGCCTAAGAGAGCATTAGAACACAACAAATATGGTACAACAAAGTCAATAGAATAATAGATATCTCTAAAAGGATCAAACTATATACAAGAGAAAAAAGGGATTGACAATGTGGACTGACTGGCAACGTTGTTGATTTGATGGGAAGGAATCAGACAAGGTGACAACTTATGCTTGAAGGTTGAGAAAAAATCCTACAAACATTCTGTTTATAGGTGGACTTGGTCTATATGCCAAGATACAATAGAGATTATCTTGATCCAACTAAAATTTATTGCTAAGCCTATCATTCTAATAGAGATTAGCTTGAACCAACTAAAAGTTATTGCTATGCCCAGGATTTTAGTGAATCACAAGAAACATACCTCGACCTTCTGTAATGCATTTGTGGGTTCAGGAGGTGGTGTTTGTGAAGTTGCACGTTGTTTTGGTACAGAAGACAACCCCAATTTCTCCCTTTGCTCCAAATGGTTACCCTTTCTTTGCACTGGATCATCTGCAAAAATTTAAAGCTTCAAGTTTAAGGACAATCATTTTTCTTATATCCGAATAAAACATATGAACAAACTATTTGAGTATGATGAGAATTATACCTCTCATAATAACAGGCCCTACTATTTCACGTGTTTTCTTAGGCTTCCAAGTTCTAGAGAAAATGCCCCCAAGACTTCCCAAAAGCTTCTCACTCTGAAATTAAGTATAAAGAGTTTTAGGTCTCAATCATATGATCAGGTATGCCAAATTGCCAACCAACACTGTACAATGTGAAGCAGTTTATTGCTTCTTGCAATTTTTTTTTTTAATTTGAAGCAGTAGCACAATAGCTAGCGCATATGACAAGAAGGAAAGATGAATACATAAAAGAATACCAAATCATGTAGAGGAAAAATCAATGCTCATGAAAATTAACCTACTTCATTTTAATTATATAATGAATTTAATATTAGCAGTAAGAATGACTAAAAAACCTTTGTGTATATTTATATTAGTAGTGTGTATTAAGTTATTAACCTACTTCATTCCATCATCCAATGCTAAAATAATAGTTTGTTCCACTGTATATTTATCCTGCGAATTCTGTTTCACCTTTTAGAAAAGCAGATCGCATGCAAAAGACTGGAATGGATCCATTAACTAGATGCATTTATAGATATCTACTGCAATTTATTGTATCCACAGTACAGCAGCAGATTGCAAGATGATAAATTTCAACTTGGCATATCAGAAAGGTTATCTAAATACATAAAATAATAGCTATAAATACGATGACCTTAGAATTTAGTATTTTATATTAAAGCATACCCTACTAAGATCATGGTCAATGTCAGCAGCAGTTGTGTGGGTCCTTGTAATTTGGTCACCCTGCTGATGCAAGGTAACCAGAGTCTTAGTGGCATCCTCTCGGATTTCCCCTGCAATCTTAAGGCAGTTGTTGACAGTCTTTGTTGTTTCTTCAGCCTTGTACACAGAATAGTTCTCTAGTTCTTGCACAGACTGGTTCTCTAATCCCCCTGCATCACGAAAATCATTCTTGTATCGGCTTCGCGCTGAAGAAAGGTAGTATGAAGATGAGGAGGTTCCTTTAGTCTCAGGATCATCAAAAGGGTTGGTACTAAGACCAGGGTTAGTTAGATCTGGTTCTGATGAAATCCTTCTAGAGGGTTTAAAGCTTGACTTGTTATCTGACTCATCATCAGAATCAAAAGGATTAGGATTGTGTTTACTACGGAATCTAGGGTCAACTGAGGTTTGTTTGGCATTCTTGTTAAAAGGGGAACTCTTATGACCAAGCATATTTGGATGGGGCAGTGTGGTCCTGATCAGTCAGTTGATGTGTATAAGAACCTAAATCAAATCAATCACAAATATGAATAATCTGCAGAGTTGCAAAATGTTCCTGGAGAAAACAAATAAAATCAACTGATTAGATGAAACAAAAAGCAAAGCATCCTAAACCCCAAAGTTCAATTGAAGGGTTTGTTTTAATAGGAGGACGGGAAGTCATCAATAACCAAGATCAAAGTTTAAAAATAAAAATAAAAAGTTAACACCAACAGTTCACAGATTAAAGAGAATTGAGATGAAAATGAAACAAATCAGAAGAAACTTAAGAACATACAAAGTGATAACACGCAGAAAGGATCGTGTAGGAAATATGATGAAAAATTGATAATCACCAAACTCACACTAAAGAATATTAAAAATATCAAATATGAGCTCTTTACTTATGAAAAATAACATAGAAGAACCTATAATTGGAAAAGCAATTATCAACATATTCAATGATACAATTAAGAATAAAGTGCATTCTCATAGTATAAGGACGGGCCTAAATGCCATGTTTGTATGCCAGGGAACATGAAAGATACTGAAAAAGTTTGAACTTTGTAATCCTATACCATAAGACTGAGCAAAGATATACCTTTCCCATTTCTACGAAAATTAGGAACATCTCAGTATCTTCACCAACGAAAGACACCCAAAAACAACAAAATACTTCCAATATAACCGTTACTGAACAATTTGGATGAAAAAAGAAAAAGAAAAAGCAAAATTAACAACTAACAACCCAGAAAAGAAATACTCGTTGTAGATAAACTAATCCGATCAACCGAGATTCAAAGTTCGATACAAACAAAGAACACTAAAAACAATAAAATACAAAAACTACAGTAGATTAAGAAAAGGGTATACAGTAAAATTATGGCAGATTGGGAAAAGGGTATGCAGTTTTTAAGTTAAGAGAATCAAAATAAAAAGATTTGCAGGGTTAGTACCTGCGATTTGGCAATTGATGGAGATAAGATGCTCTTTAAACAGAAGAGATGGTACCCAAATATGGTATGAATGAGAGAGAGGGAATGGAATTACAGAGAGATGGGATTGTAGATGAAGATGATGATGGGGAGGAACCGATTGTTTATATGAATGAAATGCTGCAGAAATCCACTATAAATCTTTGTCAAGAAAAGTCAAGAGGGTAGAAACTGTTAGCGGCCTTCCTCCTTAATCCTGATGTCTGCATCTACTCCATTTTTTTTTCCATTCGTTGATGGTACACAATTCTTTGTTTTCCATTTTAGACTTATTTAATTCATTAATCTTCTTATTTTATTTAATTCATCTCTTTTTGTTGAAACAGATATAACTGATACATTTTTCCTATGCGACTTAGATTTATTACAAATATATAATTTATTAGGATCTAGAGACTTTATAGATTAAATTAAAAGGAGAGACTTTATAGATTAAAGTTTTTTATGTTAATTTATGTTGAACCACTTTAACTTCATATTCAAAATTAATATTAAATTAGAGATATGTTTCAAATTGACAAGGTTAAATAACAACTTTTAAACTAAAACTAGTGTTATTTATTTTACAATCAGTAATTTTTAGATGTTTTTAAAAATCATAATCATATATCAACTAATACCATAATCCTCAAATTTGTTTTTTAAAAAATCAAAATTATCTTTAAATCATGGACTTTGGCGTAAAATGGTATGAATCTTAATTTTAAAAATGAAATAAGAATTAGTATTGCAAATATTATGTCTCAATATATATCACTTGGAAAAGTGTAAATTCAAATCATACGGTCAGCAATTAATAATTATTATTAGTAAATAATATCTGAATATGATCATTTTCTTTTGTCTGATGTTAAATTGAAATGGTTAATTATCGCCCAACACTTGATTAATAATAATAAGAAAAAGCCATCATACATAATTACTACGTATTAGTTATTTAGTTTGTAATAGATGAAAAAAGATGCGCGTGAAAGTGGACCTTGCAATTGGAATGAGACCGTTTCTTCTTCTTCTTCACCTGTGAGTCGAGTCGTGACAACGAACCACGTCGTCATTACTTAATGAACGAACTAGTCATACTTAATTGAGTCAGGTGGAACGAGAAACACTCTCCATAAATTCTTAAATTTGAAATCTGTGAGGTAATATGTTGATGGGCATTGTTTGATCAGAAAAGGAGGCGTGAGTTTGTGTGGTGCGAGAGAGAGAGAGAGAGAGAGAGAGAGAGAGAGAGAGAGGCGTGCCGCTTGACTTATATTCGGTAGCCCTTCGGCGGAAGGAAGCGTGTAACTTATCGCGTCTGTCCGAAGACTTTTACATGTTACATGTTTAATTGCATTTCGTTCTTATGTTTCTTGAGGGGTAGAATTTCTTCGTTTTTGTCATTTCATATATCTCTAGAGCCCCTTTAAAAAAATTTATATGAAGAACTGAACCTGTTTTGATGAAGCTAAAACATAACATGAAGATTCCTTTTTACATAGAGAAGAAATCAGTCTAACTTACATATTTTGCATTTTTGCTCACTTGGTCTTCTGGTGAATATAGAATTAATTATCGCTCAATAACTGGGACTTGGAACAAGAAATAATATTTTCAGCATATCTCATGCAACAACCATTTACTCGCTTCTTATCACAATTACTATAAAGACACGTATGTATATTTTGATTACAGAGCTATAGCTTTGAATTCAAGCAAATTTTATTCTAATCTATTGTAAAAGAAGAATCATAAGAAAACATAACCTATTTTATAGCAACTAAAGAAGGAAATGTGGGTTTGAGCAGACCTCCAACACAAAATCCAAATGATGGATCCAAACTTCTCAAGATCAGTCATTTAGCTTCAAACATATGCTGCCACTACTAAAAGAATCCTTCTGCTCCCTTTCAATCTTCAACACAAGGAAGAAAATCAATTTGACAAATTCAGTAAAACTATTTCTTAATTAACACTGGATTAGAAAAATACCTGAGCCTCCAACTCAGTTATTCTTTGTAAAGATATTTGTTCAATGTATGCGCGGCGTTTGCACTCTTCTTCGAGCAACCCAGATAACTGATACCTTAACTCAGCCATTTCTTGAGCTAAATCTTCTGCTTCTTCATTTGCTTTCAACTTTTGCTCTCTCAATTCTTCCTAGCAACCATTTATGCAAGCCCTCTGAGTAGCCGTTCCAACATTTCTTATTAACTAATGATATACTTGTAAACATATTACATATCCTACCAAGTATTGAGCTCAGTCTTGCTCAAACTCTGTTTGTGATGCAGAACAGGAAGACAACATGTAATTTCAGGTATGGCAGCATGCACAAACTTATGTTGGGGAAACTGCCATAACCTTTGCTAGGAACATCTAAATGGTGCACTATTTGATACATATAATGATTACATAATCAACTTTAGCTTTCTTTTGAAGTTCCACATATTGCATAAAAATTTCAAAATAGTATATTGCTTTATACACATGTAATGAGAACATTACTTTCTCTTGAACATCATTTGTCCTATAAAAGAATGAGCTATCTCAAGTTATCCAAAGAAAGACTTTATAAATGAAGATCCATGAAAGTCGTGTACAAATATGTTTGTCTGTTACAAACATCTATAGATGCTTCCAAACTTATTTTTTAAACTTGACTTGTAATTAAAGCAGCTCCAAGTTTAAGTTCATGCTCAGACGGCTTACTCAATGAGTGGATGATTTGATCCCCAACCAATCCGAGCAATGAGATTCCACAATCATGTCATGTTCATTTTCATCCTAGCTAAATTGGTTTCTATATAACAAGATCTTGTCCAATGGAAATATGATGCTCATAACATACCTTAAGCTGCCTTATAAGTGCTTCATGTTCATGTATATGACATGAGATCTTCTCAGTATTGTCTTCCAATTTTGCATTTGATGCTCTTCCCATGACCAATCTGGAAAGGAGAGGACCCAGAATCTTTCCAAAGATCCTTCAAAGAAAACAGAACAAAAGTTCAGTACACTGGGAACTCTGGAAATGAAGGCAATAATAAACAAATTTACCACCGACGATATTTTTAAGCAGAACTGATATGTAAAGCAAAACAGAAGTTGCAATTCTAAACTTCGAGAAATGAGCTACTGGTCCAAATTTCATAACAAAGGTATGGACTTATCAAGTAGACATTTATAAACTAATAAATTATCGAGCTGCCAAGTGAGTTAAATAACTTGAGATACACATAAGAAGTGTCACTAGAACTGCAGGAAGTGACTTCACAGGTCAGATTGTGCAAAATTGATCCATTCGCTGCGGTCTAACATCCATCTTGGTGCTCCAAAGTAAAAATTAAAAACAGTACATATACTATTTGTGGTTAGCTTTTAAGTTCAGCAGTCAACAAGATAATACATGTTTGTGGTGGTTGTGTTGGCATACGTGTGCACCCAAATGTTGCCAACAACAACGTATAACATGCAGACATTGTGAAGAAACAGTTGACGGACCTAAACAACGATCGGTTCCTAAGGGTCACATGTACCTATTATTTTATATAAAGTGTTGTAAATAATTTCTTACAGTTTAGTGTATAATTAATATACTTGTATAATTACCTTGTATCTTTCTCCAATTCACTTGATGAGGACTGGCCATTCTCATCCAGCCATTCTGGGAATGTTTCTTCAATCATCCTACAAAATGCCCGGGCATTATTTTCAGATAATTCAAGCTTCTCCCTGAGTGCTTTATTTTCCTCATCTAAGCTTTCAATAACCTTCTTATTATCTTGGATTTGAACTTCCACATCTTGAATCAACTGATCTAGTTTACCTTTTTCTTGAGCAGCTTCTTCCTGGATTTGATTAGCTTGAAATGAACTCTGCTCGAAGGCCATCAAATCGAGCTTCATTCCCTCTATTTCACATTGGTACTCTAGTGAAACTGATAAAATTGATTCTTCCAGGCTCTCTATACATAAATTTGATTTTTGGAGCTCCATTTCTTTGTTCTGTAATTCACGATTCAAGTACATACACTCAGAATTGGACTTCTTTAATTCTTCTGTCAAACTGCCGACAGTTCCCTCCATATTTTCCAGATATGCTAGTTTTAACTCAAGAACATGCACATGATCGCCGAGACCATGAACCTCTGCATTCCTTGAATTCAGCTGATCCTGCAAGTAATCTATGAGAAATGTTTTAACTGGGTTAAGCATAAGAATGTTCATACACCATGAAGTTGCAAAAAGTACCGACAAGCTAAGTTAATAATTTAGGTGTGTCTTAGATATATGCACCCCTAAAGAAAAAATAATAAATTAATCTGAATTGAACTTTGTATAGCATAAAGAAATAATTTAATAAAATATATAATAGCAGTATTTCATATATGAAAAAGTTACTAGGTTGACATGCTAATTGCTTCCAACACAGAAACCCAAAAAACTTGAATAAATTTGAGCAAGTAAACAAAGAGTGGCATACAGATCAACACCTATCTCTTGAGAGCAATTACTGAGTTCTCTTTCAAGCTCCTGGATGTGTTTCTTGTCTTTCTTTTGGGCTTCCAGTAATGTCTTCACATGTAGCTCCAATCCCTGCGTCAGACATAATGAATGGCATTAGATTGTTGAGAAAAAGGTATATTGTTTGAGTTGATTTTTCTTGTCAACGCATATGACTAGTCAGGTTTTTAAAAAAAAAAACTGATGGGAAATGCAACCAAGGGCCAAAGACAAAACAAAAGCTACAAGCAAAAACTAGGGTCTCCAAATTGCTCTCCAACTTTTACCATTACGTATGAGGTGAACCCCATTGCATCAACGCATTACAAACACAGTTGCATTTTTTTATTTGACATGCAGAAACCCAGTCAAAAAGAAATCATCACAAAACAAACAGACATATATATATGTATATATATATGTATATATATATATATATGTATGTATATATATATGTATGTATATGTATGTATGTATGTATGTATGTATATATGTATGTATATATGTATGTATATATATATGTGTATATATATATGTGTGTGTGTATATGTATGTATATATATGTATGTATATATATATATATATATATATATATATATATATATATGTATGTATGTATATATGCACACACATTTAGAAATTTATAAACGTAGATAAAAAATCAGCAATGGTGCATCACATGCTAGTATCTTACAGATTATACTTGACATAGAATGATAAGCAACCAAGAGAAAAGAAGTTACTTTGATCAATTGAAAGCTTTGTGATTGTGATGCATTCAACAGGTCCTTTTCCTTCCTCAGCTACACCCATAAAGAATATAAAGAATATCATGAGTGACAGATACATATCTGATATCTCTGAATAGTTTGTATTAAAATGAAGAAGAAATATACCAGAAACACATAAATTATTATATACAATACGAAGTTTTATTCAAACCCATTAAAGAATTACATGTGTGTGTGACTTGTGTAAATATATACAGCGTGAATTGATGTGAAAGACGGTCATATTGTCTACTTGGAAATTTCAAGAGGTCCTATCTGCAAAATATAATCCTCGTGAAACAAATAAACCATTTTGAAGTTGAAAAATGAGGGTGTGCCTTCTCCAATAAGCAACGAAACCTGCTTTCTTAATGATATGAACAAGGAATTAATATATTGACTGGCTTATAAGTTAACTCATGCTGAAAGGCACATATAAGAGCTCTCAATTGCTTATGATGGCCTGCCACAATGCCACAGAGATGCTTCAAAAAGTCTCTTATAAGAAAAGTAGATGAAAGCTTGCAGCCAGACAGGAACTGTACCTCTCTACATCTCACCCAAATCTGTGATAGCTCATCAATGTCAATAGAGCTGTTCCTACTACTGTCGGAGTCACTGGACATCTACAAGATTACATAAAGGACATAAAAATAGTTATACAATATAAACAAAAATGCATACAAACCATAATGGGAACTAATCAAGTATCCGATCAGAAAGAATATTACACATATCGGATCCAAGCACAAGAAAAAACAGGGCTTTTATTAATGAAATGAAAAGGATGAAGTACAAGATTCTCAAAACATTTCCAATACACTTATTGTGAGTCGGCACCTAATATTTGTGGCAGATTCAGGGTGCCACGGAAATGAATTGAAAGTTAATATTGTTGATGAAGCTGCATGATTGCAGCCTCCAATACCATATATACACATACACAACATCATCTATAGGCACTAATTTACGCATTTTAATCCCCGTACCAAATATCTGATGAAACAATAAACTTATTCAAATTACCCACAAAATTTATGTTTTTGTTAGCTTCGATCACACATTAAAAAAATAAAAAAAGGTTCAAACATATTTGAATTACATCATTTACTCGAATTGAATTTTAATTTAAACAGCATATATCGATGCACATACATATATCGCTTTTATCATATGAAGTATCTTGAAATCAATCAATATACGAAAGCTATTGAAAGATCATAGCACATACCTAAGGAGCCGGATTTTGATTCGATCCCTCGAAACGATTGCGAAAAGGGAAGCTCGTCAAAGATTTGAACTTGGTGGGTTTAAGAATCAAAAGATGACGTTTGCAGAGTTTTTGAAAGCGGTATTGATATTGTGGAGGAGTTTGAACATAAATTGGGTCCATAGTGGAGCTGGCCTCGGGTCTCGATCAATAACCGGGTCCTAAAATCTCTATGCCCGCCCTCTTCTATGACTTCCCTCCTAAAATTTAAGAACTTTGTTTTTGAGTTTTTGGTGTAGCCTAGTTAATGAAAAGAGTAACACAATAGTACTCCCTCCCTCCCTTCCGGTTAACCAAAAAATAGATTTGTTATAATTTTATAAATTTTGAAGTTGATATAGTGATACAAATGAGGAGTATTTTTAAATAAAAACTTTTAAATTCATATTACAAATGGTATTATATTAAAAGATAAGATGATTGTGATGGTAAAATTAAAAAATATAATATTATAATCAAAACAAAATTATGTGAAATGTTTTTTTATCGTGGAATAAATCTTATTTTCAAAACAAAACAAGTATTAAGATAACAATAACAAAGAATAGATAGGAGCACGAGTTGATGCAAAGACTCAATTTAAATATTCTCTTTTGTTGTTTTAGAAAGTAGGCAATTGTCTACTCACACATTTATGCACACAATCCATAACATCTGATAGTTAGTAAAGTTTGTATTTATAGTTTTTCACTTTTTTAAAAAAATAGTCATATAATTATTTTGAATACATATCAGGTTATAGAGATACAAGTTTAAATTATATACCAAGTGGTAAAAGAAATAATAGAATAAAAAGAATGTACATACTTATGGCAATTATAATATTAGATACTCTGATTGAAGATACACATAATAAAAAAAGGAATAAAATGTAAGAATTAAAGAATAATTAATAGTCATAAAAATTATCCCGTTTCAAATGTTAAACGGCGTTCTATTGTTTAAATCTTAAGTTTTTTTTATTTTTTGTGTAACTTTGACTAGTCCCGTTTACTTCAATTAATTACTATGATTAAATTCTCCGAATATGCCAAATGTTTTTTTTATGATACTGATTACAAAATAGAAAAATGGTATACATAATATATTGTAAAATAAAAAAAAAGGATAAGTAAAAATTTGAGGGAAAAACCAAGAGAAGAGAAATCCAAAGTTTTGTATATGCCGCCACTCACATTGAAAATGAGCTAGGCTCGCAAATGCTATAAACCTCATTTGTCTTCTTTTTTTTTTTTTCAATTTTAGTGATGAAGTTTATTACATAAGATGTCAATATTCAAATTATCACATAAACGAAATACATAAATACAAGTGAGCAAATTTTACAACATAGAGTTATTTGATTCAATATATATGTACTGAAGGTAAGTAACTTTTTCTTTAAGTGAGCTTTTCATTTAAATTTTTTTTTCTTTCTTTCCAAAATACATTTTTCCAAAATTTTGAAAAATTAGAGTTCCAGGCAAGAAGCTTTCTTTAACACCAAAAGCAAAAAATGAATAAATAAATAATAATAATATATTTATAAATCAAGCCACACAAAAAACTCTCTCTCTCTCTCTCTCTCATCAATTTAATTCCTTTTCTTTCCTCCCTTGAGTAGATCTTGGTGGTGATAAAATCTGATTCTCATCTCTTTCTATGTTGTGATGAACTTTTTGTTAAGCTAAACACTGAAATAAACAAACAAATAAAATCCAAACTACACATAAGCTCGAGTTAGAAATGGGTTGTCAACTTGTCATGTTCTGTTGTTCTATGGTAGGTGACTAAACAACCACCTTGATGTAATCTTACATGCCCATCTTTTGTGCTTGCTATATTATAACAATATATACACTTTGATTGTATCTCATCTTTTCATCACTTCCTTATTAATTATTCATCATACACCAATCCATCTTTCAATAATACCTTACGTACTCCTTTCACTTCCCTGCCAAGTAAATATCATTATAATCACCTAGTATGAGCGGTACAGAAAAAGATATATCTTTACTCAAACACTATTTTTGTATTTCTAAGAAGCAACATGGAACTAAAGTATAAGAATTTATCAGTGTAAATTACATTTTGCATTTCAAGAATGTAACTTTAAACCCCCTCTGACACAAAGCATCATCTATGTTTATTGAATCCCAAAAATGAAGAAGATAATGGTAATTGTGTAAGTTGTTTAAAGAAAATTAGAAGAAACAAACATAAACAAGCTGATTGGAATTGATGAAGCAGCTGATTGAATTGTGTCAACTGGGGTGAACAACTCAATAATGTAAAGAATGAAAGAATCTGTACACTCTTGGATGATGATCAACTTTAGAGCAGACCAAGCAGTGGCTCATGCTTCTTGTTGCTTCCAATCCACCATGGACTGAACCCCAGTCCAGAACTACTAGCATCTTCTTCAACAGGAGCAGGCAAATTGAGATCAAGAAAGTCTCGAATCTCCGAAACTGGCTTCTGAACTGCAATGCCACTAGTACTTTGAATGTTCTTGGCATCAGCAATTAAGTGTGATCTCTTGTGACCACCCAAAGCCTGTCCCGATGAGAAAACTCTGAAGCAAATTGGGCATTCATGTGACCCCCCTTTAGTTATCTTCTTTGTCCCATTACTTGTGTCTGCTGCACTTACATAACCAATGGAGCTGTTGTTATCAGTAGTTGGATTTGGGGAGAGTTTCTGATTAGCCTCAACAATGATGTTTTCACCGTTGTCAATTTTCAGACCAAAGCAGCCTTTCATTTTCTTGTGACTGGCTCTGTGACCTCCAAGGGCTTGGAAAGAGTTGAAGGCCTTGTTGCAAGAGGCACACTCAAATTTGCTCTTATTGTCACAATCTTTCTTGTATTGTTCTGAGTCTAATAAATCAAGAACTTTTCGCTTGCTTGAACTATGTTTCTTACTGCCCATTTCAGCTTTTTCATCAGACTCACTTTTCTTGATCAAATTATTTTCCATTTTCGCTTGGATTTTCAATCCCTCAACCGCCTTAGACTTCAACTTTTCATTAAGAACTAACCCACCTAATTTGCCTTCTTCTAAATTCCCAGAATCACCAAGTTCTGTTTCAATCTCCAATGCTGAGTCTAACATCCCTTTTTCTCTTATGGTCTTATACTTTACAATCTCATCTCCATTACTCATGGATTCCTTAACCTTGATTTTTGTGAACGATTGAGCTACTTTCAACTCAGAACCATTTTCCGAGGATTCACCAACTGAATTCAGACTACCCCAATGACTCACATCCTTAGAAAGCATAATTAGACACATAGCAACCTCTTCTTGTTCTTGCTCAATTTCAGAAATAGATGATGAAGCATTAACATCAAAAGATATAGAAGATGAAGTTGTAGTAGTAGCAGCTACCTCCAAAGTATTACACATTTTGATGATTCTTGATGATCTCTTCTTTCTTTTCAGGTTTGCAGTTCCATTATCGGATTGATCTGCACTAGTCCAAGATTCTTGCTCATCGACGCGACAGTGTGTAATTTTATCAGAGTGGCACTTCATGTGCCCAAACAAGGCCTTCCAAGATTGAAAAGCCTTACCACATTCTTTGCAAAGCTTGTCATGAAGCAAAGTATCTCCACTACTTAAATCTTTAAATCTACATGTCTTTTTGGGGTTTTCTCTGAGGACATAGCCAGCTTCATCCATGATAGTATTGCTACCACCACTGTTTACAGGAGGGAGCTTTTTCTTTTTCAGAATCTTTTCTTGATCAGTTGGATAAATCACATGAGACCTCATGTGACCCCCCAAGGATCTGCCGCAAGGGAAGCTCTTGTTGCACAATTTACACATATGCTTCGGTTCCTGATCTTCTTCCATTGGAATAGAATTACCAATAAACAACGAAAATTCAGATAAAAAAAAAAGCAACCAAAAGCAGAGGAACACTGTAACAACTCCAAATGCGGATGAAACGAAGGATGAAGAAAAAAGAACAAATACCCAGATCAAGAAACTAGATCAAAAGATGAAATTGAGGTATTCTTGAACTTTGAAGTGATCTAAAGAGGACCCCAGATCATATTTCGCCGAAATTTAAGATCTGATGTACAAGAATAGCAAATAAGGTATTTACTTAGCATCTAGCAGCTTTCCCTCTCTGTCTCAGTACTAGCAATTGGTAGCTGGAATAAGAAGCACTAAAAAGAAGACTGAAGAGAAGGGTGACTATAACTCTTGTTGCTAAGATGTTGATGAAGAAGAGAAGGATGAAAAATTAAAAGAGAGAGGGATTTACTCTCTGTGTTTTGGATCCCTTTTGTTTCTCACAATGTATCTACATATGCAACAAGATAGTAGTATTACTATATTTGGAGGAGAAATCCATGCAAGGAAGCAAAGATAAAAAGAGGTAAAGGGTAGCACGTGTACTCAAGTGAGGATCCTGCGCCAACCCAATCAAACGGCTGAGATTCGTCCAAAAAATGAGCATCCCTGTGATTAAGGAACCAAACCAAACTACACTTCTCTACTTTTACTCCTACTCAAACTAACTATTCTTTCCTTTGTATTGCTATTAAGGAAGCCCACCACACCAAGTGAAGTGAAAGGTCAATTCTTCATCTCTGGCCATTATTCTTTGGGCTCGTACACACACACCCACAATGCTAAAAGCAATTTTTTAATATTCTAACATGTTAAAGTTCCACAAGTGGGTTTCTTTTCACTTGAGTAGCCAATGGAAGCATGGCATATTAGCCAACTTCAAAGTTTGTTACTGACAGTTAGTCATTTGAGACTGGCATGATGGGTATTTTGGTCATTTCAACTTAGTTGGTACTCAATGATTGGTGGAAATGAATAAGAGAAGTTAATATATGTTGGACCTACATTCTATAAACTACACTTGTATAGTTGTATTACATGGGAAGCTCCAACACGAAAACCTGCAGTTGAAGCTCTATGCTAATAGACCAAAACCCATATTTTGACTATGAGGAACTCTTTAGTGTTGTAGCTATATCCCATTCTTTAATTTACTGTCTTATTACACAATGCTTCTTCTTGTTTATCTCATGTTTTGGTTGCACTCTCATTTTCTTTAATATATTCATTTGACCTATTAGACCACTTGTCTCCAAATTTTTGCAACACTCTAGTTTCTAAATTTTGTTTCTTTGTGTAAACCTTTTATTAAGTATATCGATTTTCGCTATTGCTTAAGACTAATGACTACAAATTAAAGGCTCTATGGCTGAAATGATCTTTTTTAAGCAAGATTTGACCATCTCTAACTCTGCCAACCCTTTTCTTCTTTGTAAATCATCACTATTCTAATGTTGCATTCTAGTTCTTGTTGTTACTACTTTCCATACCACTTGTAGAATAAGCAAGGTCACACTTTGCTTCTACAGGCAGCAATATTAGCCCATCTACTTCATGTAGCATAGCTGCATAAGCTACTCAATTTTACCAAAAAATCATTTTTACCAACAAACTACACTAACAACTCACTATCACTAGCAAAACAAAATGGGAATAAATAAATAAATAAATGTATAAATGAAGGCTCTCCATCAGAATCTTTGTACTTTCAATAGCTGTTTAATTTAAGAATCACTAATCCCAAGCTACTTATACAGTTAATACTTCCAAGCTGTCTGAATTTCCAGGTGGTTAACCACAATCATTGTACAAACAGATGCTTACTAACATATGAGCTTCACAATATATTAAGTTGTCACTAAATTGCCAGTAAATTAAGCTAAGTGAATATGCTTGCCGGCCTTGTACTAAGCCGGCTCTATCATAACCTTGACCATAACATGAATGTCTTGTTAGCAAAAAATAATTTAGCATATTTGCAGCTATAAATTCCTTAATGGTGCTTGTTTTTAGCCGGCATATTAGAACAATGTTTAGCTGTGAGTTGTCTGTCTAAAGCTTTTTCATTCTTTCTTTTGTTGTTTTATGTAGTGAGGGGGGGGGGGGGGGGGGGGGGGGGGGGGGGGGGGGGGGGGGGGGGAGAGAGTGGATAGATAGTAAACTAAAGAAGGAGAAAGAAAGCACATAGAAAGTGAGTACAAGTAAACTAAAGTAGGGAAAAAGAGCACTTAAGAAGTGATTACAAGTAAATTAAACTACATTTAATTGTATTCTAATAAACCTAATCTTCTTTTTCTCCTTTCCTAATGATTGACATGTGCAGGCACATTGTTAGTGTACATTGGCCGGTTAGAGTACATCATATGATGTCTGAACTAGTATATAACAAATTAAAAATAACAGACGGGTTTAACTGATCAGGGAAGCAAGTTAATAGTAGCCATAAATCCATAATAAAGATCAAAATTGCATTATAATAGTTATTTTACAGCAAGCTTCTAATTTCTAGTCAAAGGAAGTTCCTAGTTGTTGTATCTGCCCACACAAATAGCCAAAATGGGGCAGTTAATCTTTTAATCACAACTATGGAATCGTCGATCCGGCCTTCTTCTTCTTCTTCCCTCTTTGTTTGGGGGAGTGGGTTGGGGGGTGGGGGTAGGGGTAGGGGTGGGATGTTAGGGTTGTCCAACCACTACCTTTGATATGCTTTCACAAAGTGGTATCAGGCTGTATATGGTCACATGTATAATGTTGGTTCATCTAATTTATATTTAGAAAAAAAGAAAAGAAAAAATAAAGGAGTACTAGTTAAGCTTTAAAACAAATTTACTTGCCAAGTCTATTAACTTCTGTAAGCCCTGTATACTATTCTTGACCAAAGAACTTGTGCTTAATTTGAGGTGTTACAATTATACTTTTCAAACAAAGTGCTGTGCATCTTGCTGCCTCATAACAGAATCAAACACAATGCCCGTGACATCTCTTAAAAAAATGTTATGCAAAGAGCAGCCAATTAATGAGGTGTCTTCTCCATTTTTATGCCCTTTTTTCTGCATCTCCCCCACTCTCTCTTTACCACTAGTGAAAATTGGAATATATGCACAATAATTAAAAATCACCATCTCCATCTTGAAGATGAGTTTTAAGCTGCCTCACCCATCTCTAGAAGTTGAATTAGTATAGAGGCTAATTAAATAATTTAACAAACATAGAGATAAAGGTCTTTACATGATGCACAAGGAAGTTATGGGACTAGTTGTCCTCTCTCCCACGCCTAGTCACATTACTAACAATAGATAATTTGCCCCTCTTTGGCTTTATTCATAGTCAAGTTCTTCTCATTCATGACTTATTGGACTCTATTAGCTTAGCTTGCTCTTTTTGCACTACCCATTTATATTAATCAACTTATATATATTTACAGTATTGTAGTATTGTATTAACCTTCAGTTTCTCTGCTGGAATATAAGTTTATTCTTAACTATAGATCCAACATTTTCTTGATATATTAGCCTAGCTTAATATATTAATTGGTTGTATAATATATGCTAAATGTTTCAATATTGTACTATCAATGGCAAAAATAGCAATTTGGCCACTATTACCACCCACTGAACTTTAAAAACATGCAATTGGATCATCAAACTTTTTACAAAGTTAGAATTACACCATTCTATTAAATATTTAATAGAAACTGTTAACTTGACGTTGACGTGTTCATTAAACAAATTTATTTTCCACCTGTAACCTGACTTAGCAAGACAGTGTTGGATATCAAACAATTAAAATTAAAATATTCAACTAAATTATTAATGAATAATTATTCAATATTTATGAGTTAAAAAAAATAAACTAAGAATTAATACTCAAAAACTAAAATATTAACAATAATTATTATTAATATAAAAAATATTAAAAATATTAGAGAAACATACTATAAGAATTTACAAGTAATAACTTTTAATTCTTGAATAATAAATTTAAATCTAGATATAGAAAAAAATTTTATATATATATATATATATATATTATTTTATTTTAATTATGTATTTTTAAAATCTAAAATCTAGCTTTTTCATATACTATTGAATTTTATGTATTTTCAAGTTATTTAAAGTGCCACATCATTAATTAAAAAATAAAAAGTTCAAAACTATTACACATAAGCTGCCATGTCATTTATATTTTTTAAATAATATTTAAGAAAATTAACAAATTAAGTAATTATATTAAAGTAATTGAGTAATTAATAATTTTAATCTAAAAGTGTGTATATATTTTGCTGAAGATTTATGTCAATTCAAGCTTAATATCATAGTAATTACTTTTTAATTTAATCAATTTAATTATTAATGCATATTTTATTTCATTTCATTTTATTAATGATACCTAATTATTTCACAGTTATTGTCAACTCAACTGTTACTTAATTTTAATTTTCTTTTTTTCACACATCAACATCAAATTAATAATTTTTGTTAAAATCTAACGGAATGATGCAGTTGTAAATTTTTTTAAACATTAATGATCGAAGTGCGATTTTTTAAAGTTGAGTGACTCAATACGTAAAAATGACCGATAACTAAATTACCTAAGATCGATTGATAAAAGTCAACAATATAAAGCTAATTGAGAGTTGCTGATGAGCAGACCCTTAATCCACAAGTCAACATGATATATAGATCTAGTAGCTAGGAAATGTGATCTCATTTCTAAACACGTGGAATCAGTTGGATATGACACTGACAATTAATAATGATCAGGATAATAATTTGTAAGAACTTGATGAGTTTAAGTTCAAAAGCAAAAACAGCTTAGCAAGTGCATGTCAGTTCTTAATTGTCCATCATGTTGTAGTTGAAACTAAATAATGCGATCTAGATATGAATTAAATATGAGTTCAGAACGTTAATTAAGTTGAAAATTATAACCTAACTGTTTGTCTTGGTAGTTGAGGCATTCTTCCTCAACTGCAATTTAGCTTTATTAGCTCATTAAAGCTGATGGCTTGTTAATTAAGAACTCACTTCAAGCTTCTCAAATCTGTCTAATCTGATTAATGCTTTGGTATGTAAAATGTTTCTCTTCCTCTTTATCTCTATCCGTCTCTCACAAACATATAGGCATATATACAACACAAATACACATATTATCACCATCATAATTATTTATCCAAAAGATAAAAAAGTGAAAAAACTTCCAACTATATCAGAAGTTGAGGTGCATATGAGTCATTTTTCTAGCTGCCTTTTATTTAACATGTTATAAAAATGCTTCACTATTCACTACTGTTAATGTTGTTAATTAATGTGGATCATTAGTTAAATGGATGGTTCAAAATGAACAAAGTGAAAGACAATTTAGCACCTATACTCTTAAGTGTAGACCACTAATGTTTAAGGTGAATGCATATTTGCCTTTATACATAGTGGAACTGTGCATGAATGAGAGAGCAAGCTTTCATAGCAAAACCAACTCAGTAAAGTGAACACACAAAAGAATCCATAGAATCCAAAAGAAAAAAGTGATTAGAAGGACCGAAAATGTATATTTCAAGAGGGGACCCATCTCTAAAATGGGTATTTGGATGAAGATGGATGAGTAGTTTAGGGGACTAGTCGAGCATTATCACACTACTCTTGGCTTTGTTTATTTGAGTACGTAGTTGCTCGTTTTTAGTTGATTAAGCAGCAGAGGACCCCTTGGCTTAGTTGTATTTCTTGTCTGATCCCATAGGAGTGTAATCGAGAAGAATCACATTATGTTTAACATTATTACATATAATTACTTCTTTCATAACAGGCCAACAGCTCATGAGTAGTAACCACATATCATTTTCAGACTAGCAGAAGAAAATGATTATAGTGGTCAAAAAGAAAAATGAAACTGCATAAAATCTTTTTTGATGAACATAAATGATTCATAAGCTGGGTTTCGAGATTACTACAGACGTGATAAATGTGACAAATGAGCCCTTACACAATTTCTAGCACTCGGACATGACGCGTCCCTTAACTTGAGATCTTTCTAAAATATGAAATCAATTTAATATTTTTTTGCAAAAAAAAATTCGAATAACTCCAAGTTTTTCCAGAATTCTGAGGGCAAAATAGCTTTCACAATTCCAAAATGTAAGATCAACACCGAGTTCCGTAAAATTAACTTCAATATCTACACATTTGATAGAACGTGGTTTCTTCTAAGTTTAATCAAAACAATTATACAATATATAGTATCTTAAAGTTGCTCTACTTCTAGTTACACCTTCCACCACTGGCTACGGATATACACTTTACACCAACTTATCATCTCCGATCTTGTAATCCCAAGATCCAACTCCAAAGACCTCTTCAATCATATTGCAAGTGGGAAGAAACTCGGTATCAATCGTTGGGCAAGCCGAATACCCAATGCCCAACACTTTCGCATCCCAGGGATCCAAAAAGCAATCATGGCTACCTTCACCACCCACTCCATCATAAGTAGCGGCGAAGCCTTTGCTACTGTCCTTTGGCTGTGTACCTAGTATTTCAGCATCGATGCCAGAAGATGTGTGCAAGTGGTCATTATCGCGATTTCCCCTTACATCCAAGAGATTTGTCTGAGAAGCGCACAGCCTAGGAACCGAACCAAGACATGTATTTGATGCGGTGGAAATTCTCTCAAGGCCATGTCCATAATCTCCAGAGCGGTGAGAAGCACCTTTCACAATGCCACTGACATATACATGCAAATCATCATCATGGATCCCACTCCATGCAGGAATGCCTCGCCATAGTGGTGATTCAACCACAGACTCATCATCTTCTTCTTCAGAGATTGCCCCTTCCTCAGATGCTGCAGATTCATCATCACAATCTGGCCACCCATCATCATCGCTATCAATGTTAATTGGAATACATCTATTCTGTTCAGCCCTTTTTCTCAGCATGAAGACGTTAAAATAATAACTAACAATCTCCTTTTTGGTCCTAGAGGGGAAAACTAATGATAGACAATCCCAGAAATTTTTACCCTTCGATGAAGGATTTGAAATCACTACATCCTGAAACACTTGTTCGTCCTTTTCACTCCATTGTTCTGCTACTACTTCTCCCATTTCATGGAACCCCAACCCAGCAAAGCTCTCCTGCCCTACACTTCTCTTAAGGTTCTCTCTAGCATTAACAATGTGTTTTCTGACACAACTGATTGAGCCAGGATCTGGACAGCAACAAACAGTTCTATCAAATCCAACTCCATCATCACTGCAAGTGGATGGTCCCATTCCAGGCATTGGAGTGACAGTAATACCCAATAATTTATTCTCATCGTTGAAATGGTTGATGAGGTTTGACCTAGAACTAGAAACCCGAGAACATAGAAGTAATGTTTCGGCCGAATTAGGGCATACATGAGTGCCCTTGTCACCATTTGGGCACCACTCAGGAAGATCAGCTTGAAAATCCTGTCCAATAGAAACCAATTTTCGAGGAGGAAGCTCCAAAAGATAACTGTATGCATCCTTAGAATAAACAAAGGTCCTTGTAGGACGATCAAAATCATCGTAGTTTGGTGAAACTGATATATGAGATGGTGCCTCCAATCTGAGATCCTCTTCACTGGTACAACTGCTGACCCAGGAAGAGTTGGAGATTCTACCAAAACTATTTTCAGTATCCTTTCCAGTTTCAGGGTCCACATCATGTTCAGGTATACATTTTCTGAAACCATCCTTACCATCACCTATCACATAATCATACATTTATTAACTAATAGTTTGAAAAATACTGATAAATAAACACTACTTGTGAATCAGGTAAAAGAAAGACTACAACTTAGTGATCCAAAATATCAAGTAACTCAAAATCAGATACATACAACAAATATACACTCGAAAGCTCACATACATTAAGTGATGATTAAAAAATGTACAATAAATTAGTTTACACTTCATAAAATCAGATGTTCCGAAGAGTCTTAACACTTGATAGACACCAGTCAAGTATTCAACTTGAACAAGAGACATATTTTAAAATCCAATATAAGTAACCACAAGCTTCTCTGTATAGCAAGGGGCGGGTCATCATACAGTTAGTCATATAAAAGATTACAAAGTAGGATTTCAGATATTAACATCCTTTAATCAGGTAAAGCTTTTTACAAAATGCCATCGAGGGGCAGGTATTCCTAGTGTAAAGCCACTTCTAAACTGATTATAAAGTATTGAATAAAAATAACAATCAGAGAAGTCTAATGCCATAGAATGACAGAAGCTCTTTTCACCTGAAGTGTGAGATTTCCAGCTCACATCCTCAGAAGGAAATTCCAAACATGAAACTAGATGATCACTGTGTTCTAATCGTCTGGGGTGCTTGTATGAAACCTCACATAAATCACCAACCAAGGGACGTTTCTGAACCATGCTTACCTGCAAGAGGGAGTGAAAAGAATAAGAAAGATATAATCAACACCAACGGTTCCGGTTCCATGACTCAAGAAGTAAAAACAGAAATTTTTTTTTGAGAAATTGAAATCAATAATTCAGCGAGAATCAGAATAGCCCAAGGAATCTTAAACTTTATAAAGGTTTTCCAATCCTAAGTTATCCAACACAACCCACAATTCCTGCAAGCGTCCTCCTTTGGAAAGTGAATATCTTCGACATTTTGTGCATATGTTAATAGCATATGTCAAGCATGATTAATAAATAGAATACTAACAGCATTTTAACATATGTTAAGTATGATTGTCGTTACAATGTGATGTCATCTTAAGGTTAATTTCAACTGCATTCCAATGCAATGCATGCCTTTACAATGCTCATTAAAGTGTTACGAAGGACATTTAAGCATAAATAAGAATGACAAAGTACAATGGAGTTAATTATAAACTATAAATGTTTAGTATTTAATTTATTTATGAGTTGGGCAGCCAACATAAAGCATAGCAGTAAAGAGCTAATATAAAGTTTCAATTAAAATAATAGGGAATAGGATTTTTATACCTCCAATGACAAGTCTTCTACCAAATTACCAAGGGGCAGATACGAAGGATAAAAGGGTAATTTGCCACGCAATATGGTGATACGCCCAATCCAATAAAAAAAATTAATTTTTTTATTTTTGTGAAAAGCTAAGAATAGATCCTAAAATTCACAGAAAATATAACACACGAAAAAATTTACTATAGCTAATCGGAAAAATCTAACGATTAAAACCTATCCCTCGAAAAAAATAGAAATTTGCCAAATAAGAACAATCAGAAATATAAGAAAAACAGCCGGCACCAAAAAAAACACCGATATATGAAAAGGAAGATCAGATCTGACGACGATGAACAAGATCTGAAACCCTAACTCGAAAATTCGATACAGAAAACAAAAAGGGAAAAGAAGGTATCGATCGATAGCGAATAGAAAGAATAGTTTGGATCTGATAGTTGATTAGAGATCAACTAAATAATCGATATGAAATCGTTGGAGAGAAGGTAGAGATTGCAAATGAAAAAAGAGGGACAATGACGGCGGAAATAATAAAGCTAGGGTTCGCAAATTTTGTACCCGGGGGATCCGAAAGTATTACGGAGAAACACGGAAGTTGATAACTAAAAGGGGTCGGTCAAATGAGTTAATTACGAAAATTGCCCCTTTGGAAATATAGCGTGTGGACTGTTTTAATTTGGGAAAAGAATGGTTGTCATCCGTCGGGGGATTGTGAATGATTTATAGGACGTTTATATAACATTATTTGTATAACATTATGTATTCGTTTGTTTTAATTTAAAATTATGAGATTGTAATTTATATTATTATAATTTAAATCTCATAATTTTAAATTGAAACAAACGTCGATATTTTTATGTGTTACTCTCAGTTCTAAAATTAAAAATATGTTTTAATTTTTTAGTCAAATAATGATATATTAGATTTTAAAATTAATATAATTTATAAAAATTTTGAATATAAATTATATTTTGACCAAATATTTTTGTTATAAACATTAAGAACATAATAATCGTACCAACTGTATTAAATTAATTTAAACTTTAATTTATCGTCATTTGACTTAAAAGTTAAAATATATCTTTAATTTTGAAACGGGTGATAGCAATTCATAATACAGTAGTTGATTTCGGACCGAATCAACTGGGAGGAGTTTCTTAGTAAACTAGGTTTTAAACGGTTTTAATTAAGCAATTACAATTTGTTAGGAATTATAACATTTGATGATAATGTATAATACTTAGAATTGTTAAATTTTGTAAATGTACAAATACCTGCAGTAATGCACTATGAGAATTTACTATCAAGAAACTACAGGAAAGTATCAGAGACTACAATGAATGCACTTAGAGAGTTCAACAAATGTCAAAGTTGATCAAGCAAAATTAGTATATCGGAGACTAAGAGCCTATCAGAGACTAAGTTTTTGAACTGTCGAAAACTAAGTTTTTGAATTGTCGGAGACTAAGTTTTTGTCTGTCAGAGACTAAATTTTTGAACTGTCAAAGACTAAGTTTTTGAACTGTCAGAGACTACGTTTTTGTCTTTCAGAGACTAAGTTTTTGTCTGTCAGAGACTAAGTTTTTGAACTATCGGAGACTAAGTTTTTGTCTGTCAGAGACTAAGTTTTGGTTTATCGGAGACTAATGTTGAAACAACCAGAGACTATCCATTAGAGAATAAATTTTCATGTGACATAAGGGATGACATATGGCTAAAGACGGTGGAAATAAGATAAGGATGGTTGTCCAATAAGAAGAGATTGACTACCAAGGAAGTTTTAAGGAAATAAGTTATACACACACATATCAAGTTGTAAGTATGAAACCTGCCAAGTCGCAAGCATGAAACCTGCAAAACAGCAAGTTGAAATACTGCAGAGACAACTTATAACAACTTGAAGCAAGAAGTTCATTGAACCTGGACTAATTATATCCAGAGAAACCCACAAAGATAAGATATATATTGCTGATATCTTATCTTGAGAACTGCAAGAAGAAAAATGGAAGCTAGTGCAGTGAATATACACCAGAAAAATCACATAAACAAGCTGACATCTAAGGGAGACTGAATAATGAAGAAAATTGTGTGACAAAACTGCAAGTACGAAGAAACTACAAAAATATTTTTGGTAAAAAGCTCAGAATAGAAGCTTGGAGTATATGGAAATTGTGTTTATAAATAGACATAAGGCAGCTAAGGTAAAAGATATAGATCTGAGAACTTAGAAACAACTAATAACAACAAGAATATATTTCATCTCAGATCACATATCTCTCAGAACAACACTTCCATACATATAGAGAGTTAGCAGCTGTAATTAGTTTTACAGAAAAAGAAGCAAGTTATTACAACTTGAGAAGCTGTTTTTTTTAAAATATAAGAAATTGTAAAGATTCAATTTAATTGACAACATCATTATTTATTGTTGATTACAATTTATATCTTACAATTTTGCTTTACTGTTTCTATTATTTTATCATTTTAGTAAAGTTTTATACCTATTCTTGGAAATTAAATTATTCATAACAATTTAATTTTGAAGAAAAGTTTGTAATTGTATTCAAACTCATTCTACAATTACTCACACGGGACAAACACAATCAAAATAATTATATAATCAAATCAATTATTTTATATAATTAAAATAATTAATAATCATAAAAAAAAATCAACAATTACATTGATTTCTCAGAACTAATAAATGACAATTACATTGATTACAATCAAATCAACAATTAAAGATTTTACATGTATAGTTTACAACCACCATTTCAGAATAAGTTAAGATATATCCAATTAATTATTTAAAAATGTTCATTTAATTATTATAAATGTATAAATTTATTTTGAAATTGATGCTTGTAAGTAAAATTAATTGTAGCACAAAAATACATGGAAAAGAAAATAAAAGGTATTAATGTCATATAGCTTTTATAAAAGTGGAGCAAATTTTCACGTGTAATCAATATATAAATCAATCAATATATAGAATTATTATTTTAGAACACATATACACATATTTCACGTAACCTCATTTGGTAGGTGACTCAATGAATCAATTTTTTAAAATTAAAAAAAAAGGTTCGATTGATTTAATAGTTATTTTGTTTAATGTGTACTTGATGAATGTATGTCACTTTTAATATTTTAATATACCCAGAGGAGTTTAAAGGTTTGTTACCACAATATTTTCAACTCCATTGATAAAAATGTCATCCATGTCATTGCTTGAATTTGAAATAAAGTCTTTCAATAAAAAAATTATATTATGCAATATTATATTTAGATATTAAATTGTAAGTAAATTGTTATTTGTTTTTAATTTTGGTTTAATATTTGATATTTTGAAAACTATTATAATTGATTTCTAATTCTTCTTCGTGATTAAAAACATATATAATTAAGTTTTTAATAAATGTTAAGTATATATATAAAAAAGATAAAATTTTCATAAATTTGTTATAATATCCGATTGATGGTAAGTGTAATGACAATAGTCAAAAAACTATCACATGATAACAAAATTACATAAATGTAACTTTTTTTTGGCAAACAAATTTCATTTACAAATATAATTTTTTTTAGAACGGATGAAGTTATCAAATATTCATAATAAATTGTTTTAACACTAAATAAATGAATGAATCATATAATTTTAACTATTCTATTATAAAAAGTGTATCATTAATAAATAATTACTAAATATAAGAATTGTAACAAACATAATAAAAAATGTTTTTATTTTTCATTTGTAATAAATATAATAGTTGAAAAAAAAAACTTAATACTCCTAAAATAATGTTTTTATATCATTTCTTAAAAAATAATTAACATTGTCTACGTTGGACACCAACTTTCCTGCTAGTAAAGTTTAAAGATCGCACCATTCGCTCGGATTTTACTTATTTACACCCCATGCTCCCTTCATGGTGTCTAGATGTCGGAGCTCTTATATAGTTTTTATTTATACATACCATTTTGTTTGTGTCCATTAATCTTCTAATTTCTCTGATTTATCCAAGTTACCCTTTCCAACATTTACTTAATCTCATATCACTTTGCTTTCCTACTACTTTTTACAAATTTTGTATTCAATAATTCTCCACTATAATACATGTTCAAAGATACCATAAAAATTTCAATCAAAACAACTTTTTTTCTTAGTAATTGTGCAAGAGTCAAATGCCTTGGATGTAAGGAGTGTCAAATATTCAAACTTATTCACTTATTAATAATACTCCAACTTCACGAAATGGATAAAAAAGACTTAACGATACTAGTTGAAGAAAATAATTTATGAACGTTGTTCTGGAAACAAATGCTTCATCATTTACATTAAGATGTCTAAGAATCAACTAGAACCTTCAAATATGGGAGGGTTGGACTTAAATATTCAACAGGACTGATAAGTATAATATTTTCAGGAAACCGAATGTATCCCAACAAATTCAAAATGTGAATTCCAAATTATTAAAACTAACTAACAGGTTTAAAATGTACAACCCTACTATTGACATACGATAGAACCTGCAAACTATTAAGATTTGCACAAGTAGGGCAGGAAATAAAAATTAGAGATGAATGGCGGGTGCCAAACTCTCCTAAAGCTGCAAGATGATAAAAATAATATGAAGTATATTTTTGAAGAACACCTTATTGACTGATTCATGCGTCCAGGTAAATAATTCCACAAGTCCTGCAAGAATTGAAAAAGAAAAATAGTTATAGAATCAAGATGACCAAAAGGAAGAAAAAAACTATAATAAACATCATTATTTAAAAAGCATTGCAGATATGTAACAGACGTTATCAAAATTTGCATCTCTATCTCTATCACAATATATATATAAGTTAAACAGACTCGGTACATGAAATAACTTGCTATATCAAAGGGTTCAAAAAATTTCAAAGAAACAGAAATTACAACCAATTTTACAGGATCCATGGATTTCTACTATGTATGACATATCTATATCCTGTGTAACAAGTTACCGATGGAAATTTGACGGTTTAAAAATTACAATACCTGTAGATGAACCTTCTTAATTATAAAGAAAAAAGATGACAAAACTGCTTACGCAAAGCAACAGTCTGAAGCCAATTTTAAGCATAAATTACAAAATCAAATACTTACAATTTGAGCGTCATGGCAGAATATTATAAATCAACACCCTCATCAAGGCCTTTCGAACTGATCATCACGTTTGAATCTATTTGCTTGTCGAATTTCTTTTTCCTCCGTTCTTCAAAGTTTTGGAATCCTTCCATCTGGGAGCAATTTTAGTAAGCTCTACTATCTATGATCTATTATATTAAGAGTTTGGGGGTTAGAATAACTACCCATGGTCATTTTGTGTCATCAAATTCTTCTTTAAAAAAAAGTTACCCATAAATCCAAAACTTCCCATAACTTCCATTATTGAACTAACTCTCAACTTCTCAATAAATAAAATGAAAAATAAAAAACCCATTTTCAAATTTAAATTTTAAAAAATTGCACACACATTTGTGTGTGCCCATTAGGCTAGTAACAAATAAACATTCTTGCAGTTCACAAGACAAACATAAAAGCAATGCACAGGAAAACCATGAATCACCTGCTGGAATTGATCCATCGAAATGGGGTTGCCATGCAGGTCAATATTCTGCAAGCTTTTACATTCTTTCAATAGATTAGTTGGTATCTGCAAGGTCGATATTGAATGTCAGTTAGTAGTTTATAGAAGGCATCCCCTCTGCAGATGGTTTTAACTCTAAAAAATGAAGCCAGGTTGTAGAACTCAAAATTGATACTTCAGAAAGGATGTAATAAAAAAGCAGCACATGCTGGCAATCATAAAAGCAGTGACTAACTAAATAATTCTAATCAGTAGCATCAAATCATAATACAGAGATAGAGGCAAAAGATTGTTATCAAGGAAGTGTTTTGGAATCAATGTCCACATTTCTAATACGATCTAAAGAAGACATCTTTAGTACTCCAGGAATGTGA
This sequence comes from Centella asiatica, assembly GCA_014636745.2. Taxonomy (NCBI): domain Eukaryota; kingdom Viridiplantae; phylum Streptophyta; class Magnoliopsida; order Apiales; family Apiaceae; genus Centella; species Centella asiatica. The sequence continues at coordinate 16,503,169 of CM025785.1, forward strand.
GAAGTTCTAGAAGAGAAGTAAGTATGTTTTTTTTTAATGATCTAAGCATCAGAGGGCCATACATAATGCACAAGATTCCCGCAAATAGCAGGATCTGATTGAAGCATCTAGAAGACTATGCATTGGTCCCACTGTGAACTCCTTCAAATGAAATATGCATAGTAATAACAATAAAAATAGTTTGAGAAGCAATCACTTTTGAACCAATATTCCCACTAAATAGGTTCAGACTTCCAAAAGATGACCTTAAACTAATGGCAAAATTATATCCAATAATATTTGCAATACATTTCAAATGAACTAAAGATTAATGAACGAAACGCAAATTAAGTAGAGCAAAAGAGAACCATAATACACATATCAAAGACATTATTGTAGAAATTCAGAAGAATTTGAATTACATACTGAAATACCTGCTTAACATTATTATCGTTCAAGCAGAGTGACTTTAAGTGAACGAGATTGCAAATTGAAGCAGGTAGCTCCTCAATAGAATTATCTGAAAAGGGGTGAAAACATAATAAATTATGTAATACATTTAATTCTCACTCCCCGTCTGACAGCATCAAGAGTAGAAATGGAGACATAAATTTCTGTAGAAATTGATATCTATGATTTCTAACTTATAAACAGATTGGGGCAAGCAAACACAAACACACACACACACACACACCCCAAAAAAAAAAAAAAAAAAAGATAATAAATGTACAAAGTATTGCATGACACAGAATTTAAAAGAATCTAAAATAGAGGAATAATATGCTAAAATATTTGTATGTGTCTAAAATCATTTAGATCAAAGGTCCAACAGGTGACAGCATAATTTTAAAAAAGAGGCAAAGGTTATAAGAATGATATTCTCAAACAGAACTTTTAAGAAAATCAATTGAAAAAACGATTTTTTTTTTACCATTGGCTTGTAACTCCTCCAGAGAAAAGCAACTCCCGACTGAGTCTGGAAGAGACTTTAGCTTGTTGCTTGACACATTTAACAGCACCAACTGCGTTTTCATATTCTTTCATTACATTTGAAACCAATAAGCATTTTTATAGCATATTTAACTTAAATAGTAAGGCCATATCATTGTTCATGAACCAAGTTTAAACTTAGTAATCTGTGGCAGCCATTTGGCAGACACTACTTGGACAATCTTAATATCAGCTTTTATAACAGAAATAAGATGTCATCTAAAAGTACAGAAGAGCCATCCATTCTTCTCTTGATTATAAGAATGGGATTAAATGCAATTACTCACATTGCGCAAGCTCCCTATCGTTTCAGGCAGGCTTGTCAACAGATTTCCAGATATGGATAAACGTTCAAGTCTCACCATCTGGCCTACTGAATACATAAAATCTCAATCAGTCAAACAAGTGCATAAGCCTCTTATCAACAGTTTCATGAGCTCAAGAGTGACATCAAATAAAGAAGCTAAATAGATATATCCGACTCAGAATGGCACTCTCTTACTCAAAATTTAGAAAATTACATTCTTCAGGCAAGGTAGTTACTCGATTCACGTCTAGTGTCAGAACTTTTAAGGCCTGAAGTTTTCCCAGGTTGACTGGAAGACACTCTATCAGGTTATCTGCTAATATCTGGAAGAAGAAGAAGAAGAAGAAGAAGAAGAAGAAGAAGAAGAAGAAGAAGAAGAAAAGGAACTTTTCAATAGATGCTTATATCTCTTTTATATAGCCACAGTGCTAAATAGCAAGCCATCTTCATTTCAGAGGTACATCTTCATTCTTACCAGCCTTTGCATATTACTTAACTTGCTTATCTCCGTTGGAACATCAACTGCAGCAGCCAAAAACAAAAACAAAAAGTTAAGCAAGTGAGAACCAGACAACATGACAGACATTATGCTACCAATAAGGCAATAACTAAAGATGGAATTATTGAAGAAGAAAATAAATAGCTTTACAAATGGAGGAAGTGGTATTTACTACTTGTTAAGCTAAAGTTTAAGTTGAGTTCTCACTGAGAATGAGAAACTATGCTTTTCGAAAGACTATAAAGTAATGATAGAACTACCAAAACTTTTCAAAGCTTTCATGTTGCCAACCTCTATATGCCTAAAACATTGAACACTACTTTCAAAGTCTCATTTGTTTGGAATATCTCCACTTGAGTTCAAATATTTTGTAATTGAAGTTTTTGTGCCTGGTGGGTAATTAACATACTCTTGCATCAGCTTAAATTTCCAGTCTTCAGAAATGATTTTATAATGGTTACCAGTCGCTTATAATATTGATTTGCTTTAAGAACCGAAGTTTATCTAAACTCCTTACTTAGCCTATTATGATTGCATTTTTTCTCTTCAAGATGCTTAAAAGCTCAAAGATATGTGATTTTATCAGAAGACTAGCCACTGGTGTAAATCATAAAAGGTATACAAGTATCCATTGTCTTCTCATCCTTTTTTCCATCAAGTTACTGATCTCTTCAAGTGCTAGCTTTCTTGCACTACAAGTTTCAAAGTGTACTACCACTCCTAACAGAGGTGAAAGCAAACAATGAAGCTCATTTCTCATCCATATTATAATAAGTAGAAAATAAATTAAAAAAACACCGAATCAAGTAACGAAAAGACTAAAGAACTTTACCTAATCGATTATGTGTTAAATCAAGAGTTCTTACAGATTTATCCAACTCAAGCACTTCGTCCGGAAATGACTGTACAAGCAATCGGAAAAAAAGAAAATAATAATAAAGTTAGTTCATTTTTAACCATGTAAAACAACAATTATCCCTCTACATGCCTTCATAAGAAATTTCTATAAACACACATAAAATCATATTGAGATTGCAAGGAATTTGAAAGAAAAAAAAAACATAAGAGTGAGAGAACAAAATCCCCTTACAAATCTACATTATAACAAAAACAACTTACAGATAATCACTCATTTCCTCTAATATGTTATGTTCAATACAGAAACAGGGAATAATAATAATGATGATATTAAATTAACCTTCAATTTGGAGTCGCGTAAAGCGACGATACCAGTTGATCGCCACCGAGCGATCCGGCTACCTTTGGAATCGGCGTCTTTGCTGGTGCAGCACCCCATTTCTTCCCTCTCAAATTACTAATGAAACATAGATTCGGAGTACTAACAATTGTAAAAAGGGTTTATGTAATTAGGACGTGTTCGTTCGAAATCGAGAGAATTGAAGGAGTACTATTCTTATATGCGTCAAAACTGTTCGAACTTCGAAGTCGTCGTCTTCTTCGAAGTTCGAACAACGATGAAATGGAATTTCGTCAAAAATGGAAATTTTATTTTTTTTTTATTTTTTTTTCTACCATGTAATTGGCATCACCAATCGTAAGCTTGTTCAGAATCGGAACTACTTTCCAATTTTTTTACTTTTTAACTTAAAATTAAAAAATAACAAAACTTTGTTTCATAAAAATAACTTTTAAATGTCATTCTTCCTCTTTGAATCCCCCTTTTCTTATTTGGCGTATATTGTTGTGGTAAAACATTTTTATTAAATTTGTTGTAATATATTGTCAATAATTTTGTCAAAGTAAATTATAGAATTGTCAAACTCTGTTAAAAAAGATGAACATATAATTATATTTTCTAGAATTTTCCTTGATCTTTTTGAATTCCCCAATATAAACCTCATAAAATTTATATTAATTCTAATCCCTTGCAAAATTGATGCAACATTATCACATTGTCAAACATAACCCAACAATTATTTATCAATTTTTTTATACCAATAAAAGTCATACTTGCACTATATTAACAAAAAACCAAACATATAGGGGGTGGCCAATTCTACCTAAAATGTTTAATGCCTAACATAAGAGAAGCCAAACAAGTCCCAAACAGGAGGATAAGCTGGAGTTGCAACTTGCAAAAGTCTCCTCTTGGAAACAAATACTCCATTGTTTTCATATATTTTGCATAATCACACATAGATTTTACAAATTTATGTTAGCACCCATAGTTTTTAAGAATTCCTTTCTTTTTTTTTCTTTTTTACTGTTTTTAAGAATTCTTTAAATTATTGAATGTGGATCAGTTATGTAGCCTAGTAGCTATTACCCAAATGGACCGAACCTCTAGGACCAGCTGAAATTTCTGCTATAAATTTGACGAACCACTTTGCTAAACCTTGGGAGACCTTTTTCTCGAGGGAAATAAGATTAGGATAATAGGATACTGGGATTGAGTGATTACGTTGGAGTTAATATTAAAAACTTATCTAATTTTGAATTTTGATTTCTTTAACGCTCAAAACTATAAATTTTCTGTAGTTACCAACTTGAATGAAGTGTGTTGACATTTGTGCAACTTGGGTGGTTCTAACTTCTCAATTAGATGACTCTCCATACGGTTTGATGAGTTTTTGTGGATTTCAGTTTTCATCCAATTAAGAATTTTATATGGTGGACAAGTGCCGAACTTAGACAACGACAACTTGCGTTGCGTTTGTATTACGTTATGAAACAAAATGGCAATGAAATTAGTTTTTTTTAAAAAAAAAAAAATTAAAAGTAATTGTGAATAGAGATTGTAAATGAATAACTGTGATTAAGATACAATAACTAAGAAAAAGTTGTTATTTTTCCCTCTTTATAAAATAGAAATTTGGTCTGATTAAAAAAAATTCATTAAGCCGGTTCATTTTCTCTTTTATCATTGTCAAATTTCGTGACTACTTTTCAATCAATCTTTCTGTTATTCAATTCAATTGGCCGAACTCAATTCAAAACATAGCAGCATCTCCCCAACATAAAAAGTAAAAGGTACAAGCTAATATAAATTTGCAAAATTTCAAGTTATTATTGCACAGAAGCATAATAAAACAGGTACAATGGTCTCAATTGAAACATTAGTAAAATAAACAACTGCCAAATAAAAGTATACTGTATCAAGGCTATATATGAACCACCCCTCACAGTTTTTAACTCTAGCTTCTCTTCACACAGTATAGAACACCTCAAATTAGGCCACAGCAGGCAAATCCTTGACCCATGGATCCAAAGGCTTCCCAATGGAATACACAATAAACCCAATCTCCCTAAGCTTCTGTGGTTTCACAACATTCCTTCCATCAAACACAAATGCAGGCTTTTGCATATTGTCATAAATCCTCTGGAAATCAAGATTCTTGAACTCATCCCACTCGGTTAAAATGCAGATGCCATGAGCATCCTTAGTCGCCTCATACGCGTCCCAAACAACTGTTAGTTCCTTCACAGAGGTGGGGCTTGATGGTTGGAGATGAACTGGATGATCCCAATCAAACTTGTTCATTGAAAGATCCCTCTGGATTTGATCTTCGGTCACCTGTGGATCGTATATGCTCAACCTGGCCTTGTCACCTATCAGTCCTTTGCAAACATCAATGGCAGGAGTTTCCCTTGTGTCACCTGTGTCTTTCTTGAATGCAAAACCAAGAATGGCAATTTTCTTGCCTGAAACTGTGTTGAACATTGAGGAAACAATGCGGTTCACAAACCGGTTTTTCTGGTAATCATTCACTTTTATGACTTGTTTCCAGTAGTTTGCAACTTCAGGGAGGCCATTGCATTCACAAATGTAGACCAGGTTGAGAATATCCTTCTGAAAGCAAGAGCCTCCAAAACCAACACTGGCATTGAGAAACTTAGCTCCGATTCTCGTGTCTTTTCCCACAGCATGGGCCACCTGGGAAACATCAGCCCCAGTGGCCTCACAAAGTGCAGACATGGCATTGACAGATGAGATTCTCTGAGCCAAGAAAGCATTAGCAGCAAGCTTTGAGAGCTCTGCAGACCAAAGATTGGTGCAGATGATTCTTTCTTCAGGCACCCAATTGGCATAAACATCTTTCAATGCTTTTATCGCGTTTTGGCCATCCGGGGTTTCTCTACCTCCAATAAGAACACGGTCTGGGCTAAAAAGGTCTTGAATTGCAGTTCCCTCAGCAAGAAACTCGGGGTTAGACAGAATCTGATACTTGATCCCCTTGCTATTGTGTGTCAATATCTTTTCAATTGCCTCAGCTGTTTTCACTGGGACAGTTGATTTCTCAACAACAATCTTGTTAGATTTCGAAACATCAGCAATCATTCTGGCTGCACTCTCCCAGTAGGTGAGATCTGCAGCTTTGCCAGCTCCAAGACCGCGGGTTTTTGTTGGGGTGTTAACAGAAACAAAGATTATATCTGCCTCATAGACATGCCTCTCAACGTCAGTGCTGAAGAAGAGATTCTTTCCTCTGCATTGCTTCACCACTTCTTCAAGGCCAGGTTCATAAATGGGGAGTTGATCACTATTCCATGCTGTGATCCGGGAAACTGAGATATCGACGACAGCTACTTCAATTGAAGGGCACTTGAAGGCAATAACTGCCATTGTTGGCCCCCCCACATATCCAGCTCCAAGGCAGCAGATCTTCACCATTGTCTTTGCTGATATCAAGAAGTGAAAATCGTGATGATATGCATTAATTTAGAAAAGCATGTAGCAAGCGCTCATCTTTATTGAGAAAAAAAATAGAAATTCAGAAGTCCATGTATGTGAGGAAATACAACCACAAGCATATGGTGCCCAAAAAGATCAATTCAAAAGTCAAAGGTACATTTCTGAGAGTGATATCATATTGGATAAAAGTTAGATGGGAGAATTTAGTAAACCAAGTATCTACAAAGTTATAAAGATAAATCTTGTTTAAAGAATCAGAAATACTTAACAAAATGATACCACTTCGAAATATATACACACACCAGCGAATTTAGTTAAAACTCAAGTTTGGTATAGACTGCATATGCCACCTAACAATATTTAGCTTATGAACAACCTGACATCTACAGAACCAACTTGGTCTCCATACACCTCACAACAACTGAAGTTGATATTGAGATGAATAGAAAACAAATACCCTTAACCCCATAGGTTGTAACAACAGCATTTGTTCCAACTAGAATCCAGTACCATCAAATTACTAGCGCAGGCTTTCGCCATAATTTCAGGCAAACAGAACAGAACTTGGACAAGCAACTGTGGCTTCTAAAAGGTTGATGATTAAATAGATAAAAAGAAGAGTCAAAAGAAATCACCTTATGTATTGCAGTATTGTTTTTGCTCAAAAGAAACTGAATTTTGCAAACAATATGTCTATGGAACACTAAATGAAGATCTCAGAAAGATGATCCACATTCATAGTTAAAATAAGTGTGATGCTAGAAATGTTAATCTCTCTCTCTGTTTTTGTGTGCGCGTTTGTGTTTGTGTTTATGTGCTTGTAAAAAAGAATGCTGACCAATGGATTAAGAGATAATGGGTAGAATAAAGAGTAGGTAGAGCGAGTGATCAAGATTTCATCTATACCTTTAGCATTTACAGAGAGACTTCATGAACCTTAAAAGTCAAAACAGTAGAAAGAACGAACAAATGTACATCAGTTTATTTCTCAAATTCTGATAAGTTTAACGGTCATACATTTCATGTAAAATTCAAGAGAAACAGCAAGTCAAGTTGTACATGCCTGCATATATAACATGAAAGTCTCTTAAACACTGGTTAATTAACACAAAAGGGTACATTACTTGTACCAAAATTACCTCAAAAAGATGAACAGATGACAAGCTTTTGTCTAAAATTTCCACTCTTTTCAACACCAGAAGAGAAAAAGAAAGAAACTTTGGCTACCATATGACCTATAAATTGGTTTCACCTACTTATATACCACAAACTAATCTAAGATCTAACTCCCTCTATGGGATTCTCACAAGCTAAGCAAAGGTGCCAAAGTCAGATTTAAAGCTGAACAGGAACGTTCAACACGTTTCCAAACGGTAACTTTCAGTAACAAACAAGGGAAAATTTAACTACCTTTTTATTTGATAGAAAAATGAAATGAAAAGCTATTTAAATATTTCTCTACCGGTTTTAAACTAGTTACAAATAGAATTGATTTTATAAATGTTGTTCGGTCTAAAACCAAAACTAGTTGCTAGTGCATCCCATATCTAACAAAACCCATGTTAGATCACATATAGTTGACCTTAATATATGGTGGTAAACTAGTGGTATTACATCCTATGACATTGTTTTTATATTTTTTTTTAAATTTGAAAATTCTCTTAAAATTCATATTTTGACAAAACCCATTAATTTCGGAGAAGAGAAATTGAACGTGTATTAATTTAAAAATGTTCTGAACAACCCATTAAATTTGTATAAGGTCCAAGTTGCAAGAAGTGCCAAACACTGATGATGGGTTTGGTTTGTAGCTAAAATGGAAATAAAAATGAATTTAAAAAAAAATTATTGTTGCCAGAAAGGAGTAAAGAGGAGAAAAGAGAGTCTATAATGAAAAATGTTATAATATGCTAGGAAGGATAGCTCATTCTCATGCTCATCATATTTTTCATTCAATCTTTTCTCCATCAATTTTTTTTTTTTTTTTACAATTATCCATTCTCATGAATTTTTAACTGAAATAGAAGCAGTAACAATCATCAATGGAAGGTTTCCCCATGTGAAATTGGGGTTCAAATCAAACAAGAAAATCATGATCATAAACAGTAAAAACAAATAAAGAAAGAAAGCTTCAGAGTTGAGAAATAGCGTGCCAGGGGTGTTTAAAAAGCATGGAGTGAGATAAAAGCGATGATTATTTAGAATACAATTTTTTAAAATATATAAAGCCGCTGTTATAAGATACCTTGATTTGAAGGAACAGTTAGGAGATTAACGTGTTGATACCTGATTACATGGCCTCAAATCAGTAGCCAACAGATGGTGGGAAGCGTGAATTAGACTACACTATACAAATGGCATAAAGAAGATTAATGTGTGCAATTTTTCTTGAGCACCATGAAAGGTACGCCTTTTAGTATTCTATTTATTTTTGTTATATAAGAGGTTGGTATGCACTCACACTTATTAAGTATTATAAAAATTTTTAGTTTATTTTAATTTATTTTTATTATATAAAATGTCGTTATCTATAAAGACACACACAATCACACACTCGTCGATTATTTTGTCTAAAAAAATACGAACACAATTAAACATCCGTCAATTACATCATTTATTCAGTTAAAGACATACCGATTTGAAACGATTCTGATCAAATTCGATTAAGGTTTAAATTGTTGTCCTACAAAATCCTCACAAACATTAGGCCACCATTATTGACTCAAAAATATTGGGCCTTTACGTTTTATACGTGTATTCTTTTCGGTCTGCAGGTATATGTTTTGTTATACATACATTTATTTGTTCTCAATCATCTTTTCTTTGTTTTGTTGATTTAAATTATTAAATGATCTTTCACGAAAGTGACACATTATTTTAGTTTATAGTATCGGATGAGAGTTTTTTAGTTTTTTTTTTCCTTTGAATGCATTATCTTTGTTTTAGTTATTTATGAATTCACCGGCTGCAAATAAAAGTTTAAAACGTAGACAGTGTTGATGACTTTATTTAATTTTAAGATGAATAAAATCTTGTACCTTATAATACTTTCCAGTAATTTATGGTATCTGTGATTGTATGACCTAAACTTTGAGGTAATTTAGATTTGAAAATACCTTAAGATGATCTTAGAAGTAAATGATGCTCATAAACTTGAAAACGTGTCAATATATACACCCTCTTCTAAACACGCGTAAGCAAGTATATAACAAAACTAATAGACTCGTTGTACATAATAACAAATTGAAGAAAAAAAACCTCAACAAATCAGTGTAACCAATTGCATATTCCCTAGATACGGCCACCACAAATGTTTCCTATATTTTCATCAACAAAATTTCATGTACTAGACAAACGTGCTACGGCTAACACCATCCATAACATAGATCGGAGTCGCCAGTATGGAAAGTTGCACATACTCCTAAAGAAGTTCAGCGCAAAATCTGCTGCTAAAACTCAGCAACCAAATATCTCCAACTCCTACAAAAGGTGAAAGCTTCAGGATAGTTTTAGTGCCATTTCTTGAAGAAGAGCCCGCTTCTGAGATGCAGTAATCACGTGATTTGTTTCTGCATTCTCGAGCACGTCAGCAACTATGGCAGCAGCATGTCCAAGAGGTTCCTCTGCTGCTCTCTTCAGCATAAAGGCCTGTTAAGAAATCAGATGGCAAAACAAAAATTGGAAGTTAGGCGACTTGTCATTGATGAGTTGTCCAAACAACGATAAAGGAGGGCTCTGATTATAAGTTCTGCATCTCTTAAAAAACTGAAGATATACTACACATTCCATAAAGGAGGGCTCCAATTATAAGTTCTGCATCTCTTTAAACACTGACGATATACCACATAATCCATTATACACGGAAAGTATGTAATGCATCATTCAGTAGGTCCCAGAAAAATATACATGTCCAACATTGATACTTCCAGACAGTGGCAAGTCAGATCAACGATGTAATATTAATACTGCTTTGGCACCCACTACAAGGTAACCAAGAATGTGATTGAAGCTTGAGTGGGACACACAGAACAGACATTATGATCCTTTCAGTAGAAGATCCAGCTGACTTTAGTTGCAATTGATTTAAAAGAACGAACAGTAGTTATTTATCCAAAGTACCCATTGCTTCTTAATTGGCAATAGAAATGTAAAACTCTAGCAGACAAATGGTCCAACGTATTCAGAAGCTTAGACAAAATTTTCAAGATACAGTGAGTCTTATTAACAACTTGGTGGATGCCATATTTAATTGCAACATGTTGCATAGTCTTTTCTATATAAGATGAATGCTCATTCAATCGCCATGCTTGAGGACAAGTGGATAATCAGTAATAACACCTAAGGAACGTCTTCTTTTTGGTAAACTTATGCCAATTCCTACTGTCTCATCAAATACAAAAGCAGGATATTAGGTAATAAGATTTCTCATATATCAAACAAATGCAAGAACTTGACATCTGAAGCAAAAACAGATATTATCGAAGCATCCTAATTCAAAACAAAACTGATTATTAAGTTATTAAGCATCATGAAATGCAAAGTACTCCTTCACACCGGGTAAAATGAGTAACTATTATCACTAGAATGTATGGCTGCAGAAAAAATGAAGAAACCACCTGTCCATGATGTGATATGGTCAATGTACATGGGGACTGCAACCAAGGCTCTCCATCAATTTGAACAGGCAATGCAGCAAAAAGCTGGATTTTAATGGACTGCCCTTGAGCTAACCTTCGAGCCCGAGATAGTCCTACCTATCCCAGAAAAAATGGAAATTCAAAAGCATTCACATAATATTCAACTGGAGATGAGAATATAGATTAGTTAAAAGTAGAAGGGTCTAGTCTTTCATCGAGTAAAATACTGTTGTCTACTTCAAAGTTTAATAGCTGAAATCTTTACGTGCATATGCGCTGTTTAATATATGCAAAACTTGAACAAGGCCTTTTATCTAGGGATTTTTGAAGTACTATTTTGATACGTTCATCAACTAAGGAACTATCATAAGTTCTTGGAAATAAAAAAGTTCAATCAACAATACCAGTTCTTCTTTATGTCAATATATGACTTCTTTTAGCCACAAGTATTGCTATAATATCTGGTGTCACATGTTGGAAATATTTTTGACTTGCAGACTCAAGTTCAAGAGCCACATGTGCTCATGGGCCATTAAACAGATTCAGAGTGACTTTGAGGGTAAATTTAGATTGATGAAATAGAATCTGTTACATTAAATTTAGAAATTTGGTGAATCATTTGGTCCTTAATCACACAGATTGAATAGTTATAAACTGATTCTAGTATTGATAGTTGTAAATAGAGTAACTTTAGGAATGATTTCAGATTATGAGTTTCACTGTAACAAATAAATTAATTAAATGAGCTCCCCGCTTTTTCTCTTGTCCTATTTATCTCTGAAAACAGAAACAAACTATTCCCAACCTAAATCTTAGAATCAATATTTCTAACTACCGAATTATGTGATATATAAGCTACTATGTTAATATCCCAAAAATAGTTCAATCTCACCTGAAGCTTCCCGAGGTGCCACGTTCCTGATATGCTCACAACCTCTAAAACCTTATCATGCATTGATTGAGGGTCAAAATTATCATAGGTTTCATCCTCATTTTGCCACAAATCTACTCCACCCATATAGCTTCCAATATTGGCAACGAGAACACCCTCAGCGTCCTGCAGAACAGAAGGAACAAAATTATAGAAAACAAAAGAAACAATTGCAAGAACATTGAGGGGAATAAAACTCACATTACTATATAGCAACTAAATTTTTTTTAGAACCTAAGAGCACTAGGAGAGTAATATATATCAAGAATCTAGTGGAGAATACAAATTAAGGCTTCTTTTAATTTATTTAAAAAAGTCAAATTCGAGAGTCTTCTCAATAAAAAAATCAGTGACTCGAACATCATGAAACTCACCTCAGGAACCTCCACCTCAACGCCATCTACCTCCACTCGAACTTGCCAAGGATAATCTGCAAATGTTCTATCCATGATAGTCTTAGCCCCCTCTCTAGCGTAAAGAACTTTATTCATAAACTGCAACAATATTAACAGTATCATATTCAGTGAATGGGGAGAACCAGACAAAAAATAAATAAACTATATCAATATATCATCTACAACAAGTCAATAACTATATATCCACAACAAAAGGAAAACCCCAACCCACATAATTTCTTTCATGAATGTAGTATATGGCCATAAATTACTCAACTCATAAAATAATATATATGATGCATTAACTGAGTGACAGTTATAATATGTCAACCGCCCTGAAGTATCTTCAAAGTACTGGTCTCCGACACGAATACATCAACATAGAAGAAGTATACACCCTAAATAATCTCAAACAATAAAATAATTAAAGAAATAAAATCCTTCACACTGCTGGATCTCTGTAAAAATTCATTTAACAAAAATCACGTTTTTGTTTTTCCCTTTTATCAAGCAAAAGCAGAAGCACATATACCAAAATCAAGAAAAAGCAAAAAGGACCTATGCATATATAGAATTATCAGAAGCTGATTTAAATTTCTATATAACCTGATTGTAGAATTTCTCCGGATTCTCCTCCCTCAGATTGTGGATCTCTAGAGCAACCTTTGCATCACATCCAACCCCTGCAATTATAACTTCTGTCACTTTAACTGACCAGAAAAAACACAGACATGGAGGCACACAAAGTGTACAAAACTTGAAGGAATCATGGCCTATAGTGATCCCATGCAGCAAATGCAAGTACCAACTAAGCTGAACAGAGAACATTTAGATTTGATGACCTAAAATATTAGTAAAGCTAAGCAAAAGACAGACTTTGGGCCAAGAAGGCTGCCTTCCACTGGAAAACAACACTCTGTTTTTCATTTCTATCCAAAAATCATCATAGAAAATACTCTTTCCATCCCATACTCGAGTCTCCTACCTATATCTTAGACACAAAATATAATTCTAATTCTCACCCTTCTATGCTTTCTAAACACACTAAATTTAATTTTCGTAAATAGTAACATTCCTCTCCCTCCTCCCATTAAGTTCGCATATGTATGTTGTCCGGTTGTCCCTCTTCACCTTTCTCACCGCCTACTATTTTTCCATCCTAACTAGAGCACATTCATTAGTTTCTAATATTGTTTGATATATACCATGAGTGGTTAACGGAAGTAGTTAAAGGTATTACAAGCAAAGCATGATAAAGGTCATTAGCATGGACAACTGCAGTATATAACTTTACAGATGAAACATGTACACATAATGTGTCAACAGCATATCCCTATAAAACATTCCAGAAACAGATCATAGTATCGTGCCCATATCCGCATCAATGTCTTACATTAGCATTGCAGCATAGGACATATGGTCTCATACACCAAGACGGAGCTGCCCAACACCATGTAAAAATTTGGCATAAGCTATTTTAGGGCAAAGAAACTTGTCCCATGCAAATTTAATGCTCCAGCATGTATTTCCAAATTTTTGTAACGAAATTCATTATCAACCACAAGCGAACCTCGTGAGGACAGATCTTAGGTAATTGAAAATAGTAGTAAACATACCCAGATAATTGTTCATGAATTTTGGAGACAGGAGCTGTTTTCCCTGTTGGTTAATTGATATCTTCCACCGATCGAGAATTGTTACTGCAGCATGTTCTATGTCGTGCAACACTGTGCATAGACCGCCATGTCTCTCCACTGCACCTAAACCACCCCCCCAAGACAAAACTCGAGCCAAATCATTTCCTGTTCCAGCAGGAAGAATAGCTACGGGAGGAGGGGAAACAAAATTTTGCTTTTCTATGGCATCCAAAACCCATCCAACAGTCCCGTCTCCTCCACATACAAGAACTCTGAAATGGGGTACTCTCCTAAACAAATAAAGACCAACATCAGGGCCCTGCGTTGAGCTCAACTCAAAAACCTACATAAGATTTAAATAACTCATGTCAAAAAAGGAAAACTTACAGAACAATAAAAATAAAGGAAGAAAGCAACTCATGGAATTCAACCAAGAAACTATTAACCATGACCATATCAGCTACTATCATGTATCATGCCACCAACCAGCTACCAAGGAATTAATCATGTCTCGTAAACTACCTGAATTATTTGTTTTTACACGAAGTAGTGGAGAGGGGTGGGGGGAGGAAGAGTCTCCACCAGACAAGCGTGCAGAACAACAGTAAAAGATACCACCAAAACAATTAGTAGCAGAAGCACTAAATGCTCTGACCTGTATGGGATTCAAAAGTAGATTCAATCGTAGCCTAAGTGAATCTCCTCGCTGAGCTCCACTCTTCTTATTAATGAATACTAAAAGAGGTCTCGCATCTGAAGGTAAATCAGTCAGCTCATATCTGTGTTTCATTCCTGACGCATGGAAATCATTCTTCTGATTATTTGAAGAACTTTTGAAACTTGGTTTCTTCTCCATTTTTTGAGCAACTTTAATATCTTCGTTCTGATCTACCCCTTCCATGCTTATGGTGCCATTACAATTTTCCTCCACTCTTTGAGAACCATTTCTGGTTTCATTGTTATCGCATGTGCTTCCCGTAGATGAACTGTCAATACTACCACTATTACCTGTGTCTCCAAGGGCATCATGACCCTGCTTGTACTTCTTACCTTGATTCCTAATACTAGCTCGGACACTAGATGCAATCTCATTCGCTCCTTGAGTAAGCGAACTCAACAATCCACCTGATGAAGCCCAATTTGATTCCTTGACATGGAGAGGTGACAAAATCAGCCTCTTGAATGAGCCCAAATCACATACATCACCTGTTTCACTGGACATGCTTCCATGGCAGTCCACATGTACCAGGCGCTGGCACCACAAACAACACCATATAGGGGATCCTCCAAGGAATGATCCACTACAGGGCTCTTCACAGTGACTGCAAAAAGAAGTTTCATCAGTTTGATCTGCAACCTCTGTCCACCGAACAGCCCACTGGTGCATCACATGCTCATAACCGGTCATAGATACACGCTTGCAATCTTTTTGAGCTTTTGAGGAGCAGCTGAGATGAGACGCGGCACCACATATGCTACAGTGGTGTATAAAACTGTCTGGCCCAAGAGACTGAGAAGCTGACATGGACTTCAAGCATACACAGCATTTTAAGCTTTTCCCACGAGAGATGGATTCCAATATCCAAGTATGAGGAGCTATGGGGACCTTGCTCCTTGTTTTTGGGTGCTTCTTTGACCTGGCTATGGCTTTCATCCAACTTAGATTGATATTCCTCCTCCACTGGAATGCAGTGTAGGTTATAGTTAGGACTCCTATAAGTCCAGCAATAAAGCAAGAGACAACAAAGAGTCGAGATTCCACCATTTCAGATGGAATTAGAATCCCAGGTTCTCTATAATCATCCATTTTTCAAAGACTGTTTCCCAGAATCTACATATCACGTATATGGATGATGTAAAACCCAATCAGAAAAACAAACGCCAGCTACAATTTACAAGAACCTAGCATTCCGCTGCTAACTCCCAATCAAGCATGACTTGTACACAAATTATAACGCGTTGCCAGAATCCATGTGCGATCCATCATAGCACCTACCACCAAGAACTGTTTCTAAAGCTTCATTTGTGTGTCGAGTTATCAACAAGAAGATAAGACAAACCCAGGATAGAGTTCAGAGAAAAGGATACTTCTTTGCCTGCAGAGAACATAATACTGATAGATCATATAACTACCAATTTTGAAAAACTTAAGAAGAATGTTCAATAACTTCTGTGTCAATGAAGAATTAAAATTTTACATACAAAGATGCAGCAGACCAGAAAACATAGTACTTTTTACACCTCTACAAAACATTTCTGAAAACAAACTGTTACATACATCAACAGAATACATATAAGGGTAATAAAGCCCAAACAACAACTCCAAAAAGTTACAACAGAGGTTTTTCCCCCCAATATTCCTTGTTAAGCTTTCACTTGGGGACCTTGCAAAGGTATATCAGACTGATTACGTAATGCGTCGAGATGCTTCCAACGCAAATTGATGCCATCTTATCTCACTTTATTTTACTCTACTTTGGGGTCCAATTACTAGACAAGCTCATAAGTTGCAACACTAACCCCCCATCAACATTTATAAAACGGAAGCAAAATAGAACCAATCATAGAGCAAATATAGTAATTGAGTGAATATGAGATTCCAAACATGGTATGAGTGTTCATAACAGCTGAATAAATGTTATTATTCAAACAGCCTCATCACATCAAACAAAACATAATAATCATATTAATGGTGAATCAAAATCAAAAAGCACTTCTAAAACTCTAAACTCGTCCGATCACACCCACCACATATACAATCCTTTCGAAAGTGTTTTTAACAATTCAATTAATACACTAATTCAACCACTTCACATTCAACATAGATATGATCAATGACCTTTTGCTTTCTATTCATATAACTTGCTCAATTTTTCATAAAAATGATCATAATAAAACAATAAGGACGACGTAATAAAAGAAATGGCAGCATTCGATAAATCCAAGAAACAGTCCGTGATCTCATAAGAAACATAAAATAAAAGGCGATAGAGAAAGCAGACTTACGAAAGAAATGATCAGGCAATGAGATCGGAGGAGTCGACGGCAGAAAACCCTAGAGAGGTAAAGTGAAGAGAAAGAAGAGAGAGAGAGAATAATGATCGAAATCGAGAATCGAACGCGAAAAGCTAAAGCAACAACAAATTGAAATTCAAAAGATTCTATAACTCCGTATTAATATATATATACACACACGTATATATATATATAAGCTGTGTCTTATTATTGCAATTCTCTGTTCATATTGATCACAGCTTGCTCTCGATGTGTGGCTTGTTGGGGAATCTAGATTCTGTGAATTTTTGCAAATCGCCTGATATTTAATTTTCCTTTTTTTTATTTTGATTTGATTGTTACTCTTCTACACGGGAAGTCGGGAAGGGCTTCGTAGCCTCCCGCCAGGGCTTACACGTGGAGTTTCAAAGGTGATGAGATGGACTTGTGGGGACACAACTAGACAGGCTGGGTGGGGTTACACGTGAGAGACACGTGATGGGATGGGCTCTTTTGCACTTTTGTTTAGTGTCGGCTGCCCGTTTCCTCCGCAATGAAATGCTCTGCAAAAGTATTGCCCAATGTCTCGAAAGTATGGCGTATTATCTTTCCAAAACAAACATCAGTGGGCTGATGGCTTATCTGGAGGATTTTTGGACACACGTTTATACGTGTGTAAAGTGTATGTAAATTTTTGGTTAAATTTAAGTCCGTTGATATGATTAAATTATTAAAGGGGAAAATTTGATGGGTAAATTAAATATTTCAAAAGATCAAAAGAAAATAATAAAATAAATCCTCTAATATAATAAATTACTATATAAGATGTACTTTTATATAACTTATTGAGGTACTTTTGAATTATAAAATGACGATTCAAAAACACTAAGGACTATTTATTTGCACTTAATAGGCTTTGGATAACTACTCGCGCTTACCGAAAAAATTGCAAGAGCAATAAGTTTGTTTATTTAAGAATACACATTTAGCATGTATTGCCTCTTTTTTGCTTCCTCTTATTCAACAAGCATCTCACTAAAAGCACAAAATTACGATATAATTCGTCATTAGTCCATTTAAAGACTTTGGGAATATGTTAATTCTTCTGTACCACATGCATAAGCTATAGTTGCATATAGTGTATACTCTTTAATAATTTGAAATGTTCTATTCAATATATATATATATATATATGAAAAATATTCAAAAGGACTGAGAATAAAAAACAAAATTAATTTTCGAACAATCAACAATAATCTTATAGTTTGAAATTGTATTAGGTTGAAAGTGTGAATGAAAAAAAAATAGATGTTATAATATTACTTTTCCTTCTAAATTAAAATTAGAAAATATTTACTATATAAAATTACAAGTGATAAATCAAATTTTATGTATAAAATGTAAAATTCATTAATTTTGTTACTATGAGATAATTTTATTAAAACTATATGATATTACTAGGTTGAATATAAATCATGGTACAAACTAATAAAAGGTTAGAAATGGGAAAAAAAATTCAGATGTTCATTCAGTATTAACACTCAAATAAACTTAATTATTCAACATTTAAATTTGATTGCTTAATAATTCAGTACAATCAGATATTACATTCAACAGTCAAAACTTAATACTTAATGAAACAACTACAACTTAAGTAACATTCATAGATAGATAGATATGTTGGTCTCTTAGTATAATAGATAGATATGTGGGTGTTTGTTTTGTTAATTACCTTTAGCTTTTAACTTTTTTATTGGTGCTAAAAATAGGGATATTTCTTAGTTGTAGTAAATGTGTATCTATTCTAATTTTGTTGTGCGCTCTATTGTTTTAAGACTTGAATTTGAGAATGAAATGTGATACCATTTTACTTTTAGGATGAAACTTTAATCAAAATTTGTGTACAAAAGTTCTTAATTCTAAAAGAGGTCGCAGGGATTATAGGGAAAAGAATTTGCTACCTATTCATAGACCGTTCTAAAATAAAACTCACAACACCTGTTATAGCTATGTAAAAATTATGTGTTTAGGCGAATTGCACCGGATTTCTTTAATTTATTTTCTATTTTATAGGTAAATAATATTTTACACAAATTCTCTTAACAGACTTTTTAAATTAACTCTACCATATTTCTTATTATACGTAATTATACACTTAAATAACAACTTCATATACTTTATACAATTTTTTGTTATATTATTTTAGTTCGTCCATATAATTACTTATGAATAATCCATTGTACAATAGTCTGAAATATTATATATTATATTATATTATGTTATGTTATATTGTATCATATTATATTATATAGTAGATAATATTATATAATTATATAATTATTTTATAACATATTAATTAGAATATATTTCATATCTTCTATAATATAATATAATAATATATAAAATTATATTATGTTATATTATAGTATATAAATTATTATAGAAAAGTAAATTATATTATATTTTATATATTACATAAAATAATAACGTCACTTAATATATTATATAATTATTTAAAAAAATAAAAATCTTAACATAACATATTAAATACAATTGTAAATAAATAAATATTATAATTATATATATATATATATATTATATGTATTTGTATATATTATATATAAATATATATCATAATCATACATATATATATTATATGATTATAAATTATATTTATTATATAGAAATATTATATATTATAATATATATCACATATTATAGCATAGTGTATATATTATAATATAATACATAAAATTTATTATTATAACAATTTTAAAATTTATTATATATGATGTATTTATTATATATATATATATATTACATAATATTATAAAATATTATATTATATAATATAATTAATATTGATACTAATATTACATATAATATTAATATTATATTATATATATTATAATTATGTTGAAAGATTAAAAAGTGGTGAGATCAAATAAATATTTTAATCTTTTGTCAAGGAAAGGAAGTGAATAGTAGATCTCTAAATATAAAAATCACTGTTCAATCTCTTCATTTAAAATATAAATAACTCTATTATAGGGAATGTGCTGAAGTAAGATTTTTGTCTCATTTCCTAAAATACAAATAGACTTAATTTCAAAGGATATGCAGCAAGTGTTTTTAGGGTGTAAACATTTGTTTTAGGTTTTCTCAATATTTGTTTAGTCATTGCATATTTGTTTCTTCACACATAAGAACATATTTGTACGAGTTTCCCTAAAATATGGATTGTCTCTATTTTAGAGAATGAAACTGAAAAATTAGATAAGATGGCTATTCTAATAGATTTTTTAAAATAAATAATTATGTATTTTATGGAACATACTTAAACAGTGATTATTTAAATATAGGGAATACTATTTAGCATCACTATCTTTAAAAAATATTAAAATATTCTTTTAGATCCACACATTTTGTATTACTAAATATTAGTTAAATATATATAATATAAAATTATATAATATGTTTATAATATATAAAATATCTTATATTTTATGTTTAATAATATAGATTATGAAATATAATACAATGATAAAGTAAATATAATATGATTTAGTATATAATAATATATACTACATAATATAACATTATATATATACACAACCTATTATATATTAATACATATATAATATATTTATAAATACATTAAGTAATATTATATACAACATTGTTTATATTATATAAAATGTGATGAAAACTATACTAATTAATATAATCTAATTACATTCTATATTTTTATTTTATTTTATTTACATTATATATATTATATTATATTTTATTATAGTATATAGAAAATCATGCAGAATATTTATTTTCTCCTGTCATCATTTTATATAGACTTAATTTAATCAGTGGCATATATATATATATATATATGGGGGCCGATCAATGTCTAATGTTAGCTCTGAAGTCTTTCGTAATTAACACATTTATAGCCGTCCAAAGAATGATCCAACGCTTGAGATCAAAGTCAAAAAAAAAAAAAAAAACCTTCCGCCAGTGTTAGTAGCGGAAGGAATTTTTTTTTAAAAAAAATTTCTTCCTTTCCGCCAGTGTTAGTAGCGGAAGGATAAATTCTTTTTTAAAAAATAATTCCCTTCCACTATTAACATTGGCGGAATAGAAAAAAAAATTTCCCCTTTTCGCCACTCTCACTGGCGCAAAGGGGAAATTTTTTTTTTTTTTTTGCCTTCCGCTAGTGAGACTGGCGGAAAGGGAAAAAAATTCCCCTTTCCGCCAGTGAGAGTGGCGGAAAGGAAATTTTTTTTTTTTGTCTTCCGTTTTTTCTCTTTACCTGCCTTCCGCCAGTCTTGTGCTTGATATATATTCTTGAAAGGGCATTTTTTTTAAAGTCTTCCGCCACTCTTAAAAAAATATTTCTTGATAAACTGTTATTTTTTTTAAAGCCTTCTGCCAGACATTTTCAGTGTAAAAAAAACTTTTCCCTTCTGCTAGTCTTTTTTTTATTATTTTTTTATAGTTCGCCTACCTTCCACCAGTGTTGTGCTTGATATTTATGCTTGATAGAGCTTTTTTTTTTAAGTCTTTCGCCAATCTAAAAAAAGAATTGTTTGATAAAATGTTATTTTTATTTTAAAGCCTTATGTCATATGTTTTCAGTGTAATACATTATATTACACTAAAATCTCAAATTGTATAATACACAATCAATAAATATAAATATATAACACACAATTGACAAAAAACATAGATATTATACTGAGAAACATAAATTGGATTATATATGAATCAAATATAATTAAAACAAATACAACTTCACTCTATTTATCGTACATATTAATCATTACTCTTCATTAGAATCCAACATCAGTGATCCTGCCATCTTGTAACCTCTAGGGGGACCCCTGGTCATCCCTTTGTGCAGTTTCGAAGCAAAACGCAAGCGAAGAATTGATGCATCTTGAACTGTCCATTTAGCTGCAGTGGGATTTAGTCCACGTGAGATTGCGTCCATATATTTACAAATGTAAACCCCACAGTTTAAACCATTATGTTGTTTCGCCACTTCAACTTTCTTCCCAAGTTTTGCATCTCTTAGGGCCCAATTGGTTTCGGGGTCAGCAAATCTTAAAAAGATAGGTACAAGAGTCTTCTGCTCATTTAAAAAGTAAAAATTAGTAAGTGACAATAACAAATTAAAACCATATGTAAATCAACATAAAATCTTTTGTACTTACTGCAACTGCAATATCCGCCTGGTATCGTGCATCCAACTGTGCCGGAGTCATCTCAGGATGCATGGGATCAATGATTTTTATTGCCTATGCCTTAACATTGAACATCACCAGGACAAAATGTTCGTGTATGCGGGAATGAAATGGCATGAAAATGACATCACATTCGGAAACACGTAAACCATTTTGTTCAACATAGTGTTGTACAAAGTCAACTGCATTTGCAATATTAGTTTCGACTCCGGCATTTATAATGGTTTAACCCACGACAATGAAGAAAGTCAGCAGATAGTAAAAAAAAAATTTTAACTTTTCTCCCGCCCGTGTTATGACGGCGTCTCTTTATGCCTACAATTCTTGGTAGGCGTCCACAATTGTGTTGCCTAACTATGCCCCAGGCAATAATTCTGTGGCCTCCTGTTGATTAATATTATAACCTTTAATTTTTCGAGGACAATACTATGAATCATCGACTAATTCACCATTAAACCAATGTTGAGTCAACCAATCCACCTTCTAAGGATTTAACGGCTTCACCATGCCCCCTTTCACCAGAACCATCAGCAGATCGTGTCTTGACACTCTTGCCGGATTAGGGACGAGTGGAGTCTTTTGGGAGAAACTGGTAGGAGTTGCATGATGGGCAGTTTGAGTGAAAGGATTGAAATCTGATGTAAAAGAAATGAGAGGATCTGAAGTAAGCAGTTGGTTGTTATCATGCACCAATGCTTGATATTGTTGCTCTATTTGAGGTGGTTTGTTCTCCCACTGCTGCAATAACCCAAAGGTCTTCTTCAACTACAAAGAACAAATACAAATAGTAAATATAATTATAAAATAAGTCAATAAACATTTAAAAAATACAAACAATATTGAATACTAGGATTAGTTACGTACCACGTCAACCACTTTGATTTGATCAAACATCACTTGGTTTCTATATCGAAAATCAGTTGGGTCTGGTTTTGAAATAAGTCTCCGAGTGATCTTAATATACATCCATATCCAGTTTATTTGCCTTGACATTCTGTGATACCAATAACTCAACTAAATTGTCCTGAAAATCATTCCATAATTCGATATACGAGTCACGAAGGGTTGCATAATCGACAATATCAAATCGATTATCTTTCTCAACGGGCAACCTCAATGCAGTGTGCTCGAATGGTGGTTCAGGTATCCTCCGATAATGGCCTAACTACCTCAGAACTCTATCAGGCATTTGAAACTCAACCTCATCAAAATGGATCAGGGGGATACGACAATTTGCAAATAATCGTGCCATCCACTCATCTTCAACATCCTCAACATCCTCGTCTACCTTATAAAGATGTTTATAAGGCCTCCAATTGATCTTGTCACTCGGTTGGTTCTCAAATTCTTGCCTGTATAGAGGAACATTGTGGTAGGATCAAATCACTTATCAGTGTAAGGAGCATGTCTGGCATATGCATATGCGGTAACACGTGGTCACCAATCATCTGAACCGGTACGTGAAAATAGACGACCTATCCAAATCCTATCATATGCCCAAATCTACAGAACAATCATGCATCCTGTTATCCTTTCAGGCAAAGAAACTTTCCTATTTTGCTCCTTAAAATGGGATGCGTGATAGAGTGCTCGTTAAATAGATGCTAGGACAGCTGACCCCACGCATAGTTGACAATGTCCTCGATATCTCAAACAAAAAACATATACCTATAAGAAAGGGGAAAAAATATTCAATATTTTATAATTAATAGGGTTAATAACAAATGTATAAAATTATAGTAACTTTAAATCATACCTTGTCGGGCATATGTCTTTTGTTTTGGTTGGAAACAATATTGCACTGCACAAGCATAATATGTACGCTCTAGTGTAGATCAGTACATAGTCCGCTGGTGGATCATTCGGTAGTTCACTAAACATTTCAACCAACCACCTTAAACGAATTCCACCTCCATGTTTTGCTTCCTTATATGAGTTATTGTACCATTTTTCACCAAAACATTGTTTAAATAAGCGCCTTTCTTGTTTCTCACTTAAAGCACCTTTCCTGTTTCTCACTTAAAGCACCACATATGAGAGGTTTCCCGTTAAGTGGTAAACCAAGTATATAATATATGTCCTCCAAAGTGATTGTCGCCTCGCCAGAATTCAAATGAAATGAATTACTCTCAGATATCCATCTTTCGGCCAACGCGGTGACAAGGCTTACATTGTGCCTCGGACATATACAACCAAAAGTAAAAGCGTGAAATCCAACGGCATTTAATATTTCTTTCTGTTCATCGCTTAGAATCCACGAATCATACTTTTGGTTTGTTTGTTGAGCAACCTCTAAAATCTTAAACTCATTCCGGTTATAAACATGTGAAGACACATGAGACAGTTGATCATTCAAGACACTATCATCCTCCGGTCCCGGGAAATAATTAAATTGATCCATTACAAACTACAAAAAAATAACAAAACATTACATATCAGTATACACATGTGTACACACAATCACACTGCACACACACACACAAAACACACACACTACACACACACACAAAAAATACACACACACACACACACACACTGCACACATACACAAAAATACACACACACACACACACACACACAAACACACACCGCAGACACACACCGCAGACACACACCGCAGACACACACTACATACATATACACACATGAAAGTATACATGCACAAACATATTAAAAATATTACAAATCAATATTCAAACCTGAAATTAATATTAAAAAATAAAATTTTTAATTTCAAAATTATAAAAACTTACTTGATTTGGGGCGGTAAAAAATGGAATCGAGCGGAAAGAGTGTTCAGCAGCGGAAGGGAGTAAAATTTGGAAGTTGTTTAGATGGAAGAAGAAATTTTTTTTTTTTTTGAATAGAGAAAGGAAGGGGATGCGGAAGGGGAGAAAAAGAATAAGAGAAGATAAAAATAACCTAGGGGCGGAAGAAACAAGGACGGGCGGAAGAAACAAGGACGGGCGGAAGAAACAAAGTGGGTGTTTTGAAAAAACAATACCCCTTCCGCTACTAACACTGGCGGAAGGGAAAAAATTAGTGTTAGTAGCGAAAGAGGTATTTTTTTTTTAAAAAAATTCCCTTTCGCTACTAACACTAGCAGAAAGGAAAAAAAAATTTTTTAAAAATTCCCTTCCGTTAGTGTTAGTAGCGGAAGGGGTATTTTTTTTTTAAAAAATTCCATTCTGTTACTAACACTGGCGGAAGGGAAAAAAATTTTTAAAAAAAATTTATCTTCCACTAGTGTTAGTAGCGGAAGGGGTATTTTTTTGAAAAAAAAAATCCCTTCCGCTATTAACACTAGCAAAAAGGAAAAAAAAAATTTAAAAAAAATTTCCTTCCACCAGTGTTAGTAACGGAAAGGGTATTTTTTTTTAAAAAAAATTCCCTTCCGCTATTAACACTAGCGGAAGGGACTTTTTTAAAAAAAAATTATATTATAATTAATAATCATAATAAATAATACTTAATAATTAATAATCATAATAATTAACACAAAAAATCACAATATTATAATAATTTTATTATTAATGACATTTTCTAACTAGTTCCTCTCAAAAGGAATTAGTTATTGAAAATAGTGCCCAACCAAGAACACAGTTGAGTGAGGCACATGCACTGACCATAGACACTGATGAGCCTATCATCACGGTCTCTGAGAGCCACTTGCAGATATCTGACACAGTGAGTGCACACACCACTCAAGATGTTGTAGCTCAGAAGCTTCTCAATAAGATCAACATGAGTAATATGGATTCTTCTACAGCATCTTTTGATGAATCACCTCCTCGTTCAATGATTCAACCAACACTCCCATCAACACCACTTCCTTCTTTCTTTGTTCCTCAAATTTCTTCAGATATAATGACACAAACATTAAGTGTCATATAATCAGATTCTCCACATTCTCAATTTGTGGAGGAGCCAACATTCTTTGACACAGTGTTTAGTAGTCAACACTCTCAAATGGTTGACTCATTTTTACTTGATACAAACACTGATGATCAAACAGGGGACATAGACTCCACTGTACATACTACAGTTATAACTCTTTATGTACCACCAATTGTATATACTTCCTCTATAGAAACATACACTTCTCCAATTATACATACACACTTTACCTCTTCTCCTACTCCTATCACAATTGTGGAACCAGACTCTGTACATACATCACTTGAACTGGTCACAGTTGATGATTTCCAAGCCCATAGGAGCCCCTCTAGGACAATTTTGAGTGAGACTGAGAAAATACTTAGTGTAGAGAGGCAACGTCAAACCCTTGAGAAGACTTTGGCAAAAGGAGAGCAAGAGAGTACTGACTTAGTAGGCAAAGAAAAAGGAGAGAATACGAGTGATGCCTTAGACGACAAAGAAAAATGAGAGAATGAGGGAGATAAGGATGAGATCCTTGTAAATAAAGAATAGAGAGAAAACGCAGTTACTATATATACTACTTCTACCTCTGAAAGTGATGAAGATGATGCTCCACAAGATGATTTTTCCCAGTTCATCGGAGTTGATTTGTACTTTCAGCAGAATCAAATGTCGAACACTATACAGTTATTAAAGAAAGAGTTAGCTAGAACTACTGATCTAATCTTGATCAAAGTGTTAAAGTCATAGATCATGATTGGTCAGTCAATAGATATAGAAAATCAAAAATTGTATACACATTTTTCTTCAAAGATACAAAATGTACAACAAGTTGTCGCCTCCCTAGTCACCAGCCAGACTCTCCTCAGAATGAAGAAACAAGCTGACACTATAGACAAGAAGCTAGCTGATCTCACTTCCCAACTGACCAACATGGAAACTCTGCAACATTCCATGGCTGGCACTTTGCAACAAGTTCTTCAAGTCACATCCCGACTCTCAACTCCCACTAATGATACTATCAAAAAGGGGGAGAAATCAACCAAGCAGTTGTCGTGAGGGGATGTTGTTGATAATTCAAGTCAACCATCAGGGGATGTGACTGCTCCTGTTCCTGCTCCAAAATCCAAGGATAAAGGAAAGGGTATCCTGATTGAGGAACCAAAGAAGAAATTCAATACTCAATCAGGGCCTAAACTACTTGGAGATGCCATGAAGACAACCCATTTTTCAACACCCGTTGAAGTTGTAATTGATGGGAAAATGGAGTTGGTCTACCCTCAAGATAAAAGGCTAGTGGAAGCTGATGCACTATTTGCACAACAACTTCAAGAAAATGAAGAGAGGGAAATGGCAAAGGAACAGGAGGAAGCAAAGAAGAAGAAAAGTGTCAGGCCCAGGACCTCCAGGAATCCTCAACAAAGAAGATCTCAGAACCCTAAAAGTGCATCAGGGGATAAAAATCAAGACAAATCTGAAGACCCTGATGCCACCAAAACCAAGTCATCTGAAGCCAAGGTTCAAGCACCTTCTCCTATTACCACAACATTTGGTCTACCCACTCTAGCTGAATCCCTCAGAGAAGAAAGGCGCAAAAACATGTCATTTATGTTCTCGATAAAAAGCATAGATGTCAGGTTCAACAATAGAAGGGAGCAGTTGATAACAATGCAACTTAAAAGTGGGTAGCAATTCAATGTCACAATTGACTGGTTTAGGAGAATGGATGCTGAACAGCTGGGATTAGTTCTAAATTTAATTTCAAAATTGTCAGTGGCTAACAGAGACTTGAGGGGACTGATTGATAAGCTAAGGAGAGCCATCAACGATGATAGGAGTCTGCCCACAGCCTTGGAAAGACCTTTGAAGTTGTTTTACAAATCCACTGATGGGCAGGAGAAAAACATTAAAATCAAAGACGTTGATGGTCTCGACCTGGAGGAAGCGATACATGTTCTAAGCCAAATAACTTATCACAAAAATGAACATGTTATCCAGTTTAGATTCCTGCTGACTTAGAGAGTATTGAAGGAGATTGAAGATACCAAAACTGATGATGGGAACACTGCAGTAAGGAATGTGCCACCAGTGAAGAGATTTAAATAATATCTAAAAATAATCACTAGCCCCATGGGTGTTCAATTCAAAAATAAAAAGGGGGAGATCATTACCTTCTACTGGTCACAACTTGTTGCAACCAATATTCAAGAAATAAAATCTGTCCTTGAAGCTTTGGAATCCAGTAGCAATGTCAACATTAGAAAACTTCTTCAAAAGGAGCTGGAGTAACTTGAAGCAGGTGGAGAAGACAACAGACTAAGGATTCCTGATTAAACCCCAGATCAAAGAAGACAAGGCCTTGGAAGTGACTCTCAACCGATTGAATCAAGTCATCCATTGCCCTTTGTCTCAGCAAAAAGGAAAAGGGATCCTGATGTCTAATACAACATTCTTTTTGTAATAGATATAGGAAAATACTTGTATATAAATTCTTTTATTAATTTATTCAAAATTCTTTCATGTATTTAGTATTGGTCTTGACATCATCATCAGTGCATCTAGGGATTTATGGTTATCAAATTGATAAACATAAATAGGGGGAGATTGTTAGAGATAAATGATGATGATGATGGTTATGTAATAAATTGTGCAACTGTAAATACTTGAGGTATTTTATAAATCTTAAGATCAACACAATTTTTGCATCCACTGATAATAATCTTATTAATCAGTGGATGGTCAATCTCTTCACAAGACAAGTCAGAAAACAAAAACATTCAAAAGACTTGATAAAGTGAAGAAGAATGTCTGATGCTACTTGTAAACAGTCAAAATATTCCGCACATCAGAAATTCTAAACAAAGGTATGTTGACTAAGTTCCATCAGGGGGAACTCATCAGGGAAACCCATCAGGGGAACCTATTAAGGGAACCCATCAGGGGGAACTCATCAGGGAAACCTATCAGGGTATGACGAAGGCCGAACAACCCATCAGGCTAACCCGTCAGGGGGAATGACCAACATGGCATTAGTGGAAGCCATCAGTGTATGCCGTCAGTCATAACCATCAGGATCAAGAAGCACTGAGTGAAACTCAAGTGAAGGTTGAAGCCCTGATCCAGTCAATAAGCATCAGGGGATCCAGAAGCACTAATCAAAGTCCATCAAGGATGGCAGTCAGTGAATCGTTATGACAACATGCACCCATCATCAGTACTTACACGAAAATCAACGTAACGTGTTACAGAAGCAAGAAATATCAACTGGAAAGATATTTCTTGAAGTTTGTTTTTGATCCAATGAGAACTCTCTCGCATTAAA
The DNA here is from genome assembly GCA_014636745.2 of Centella asiatica. Classification (NCBI taxonomy): domain Eukaryota; kingdom Viridiplantae; phylum Streptophyta; class Magnoliopsida; order Apiales; family Apiaceae; genus Centella; species Centella asiatica. The sequence goes on from CM025785.1 coordinate 16,532,633, forward strand.
TGCACACAGATCAGGGGAAGAAAAAGAAGCAACAAAGCATGCAGCAGTCTGACACATAGGGATACGATGTGACATACTTGCGGCTAACTTGAGAAAAGAAGCACGTCTCAAGCACGTGATTTCATCAACTGATCAACTTATAAGCAACAGAGTTCTCATTACAAAGAGAGACAGAGAAATTGAATCTTTCCAACAAATCAAACAAATACCGAAGCACACAAACATTAGAGAGAAGCTTTTTAATAGATCTTGCGAGAAATATTTCAATGAAAGTTAGAACCTAGTGAGTGTGAGAAGCTGTGTATTTAAACACAGAATTTGTAGCTGTAAATCACATTTGTGATTATACAGATTTCCAGAAAAACCCCAAGTTTTAATATAACTATTTTAACTTGAATCTGTGTGTTCATTTCTTATAGTTTTTCTGTTTGTTACAACTGTTTTCCAGTAAGCACTTTTAAGTTTAAAAGAGTGAAAAGTTTCATGTGTTTGTATTCATCCCCCCCCCCCCCCCTTCTACAAACACTTGTGCTTATATTGCACCAACATTTGTCCTTCCACCACTCATTGTACTAAACACATCCATGATCAAACTCGGTTTGATTTTTGATCGGTAGAGTAAATTGATTAACTCTCTATCAGCAACGGTTATATTTTTATGTGTTGCCATGAAATGTATTTTAGTAGGCGTTACTTTTGAATGATTGTGATTTAATTCCACTTTTGTTACACGCCAACTATTATTTTGCACGTTATGAACAACAAACATTCTGGTTTTGCACATTGTGCGTTCAATAATATCTCTCTTCCTCCGGATTGTGCTTTCATCATCATTTTCATTTTCAAACAAATTTTTTTTCTTAATAGGTCTACATGCTTTTCTACATGCAGTCTATGAGCTAATTGATTTGACCTTGAATGTTTTCTGCTTGTTAAAATTTTGTCTTCAAATCCACTATTATGAGCATATGCATTATAGTATTTTTCAGCTTCAAATATACTTGTAAATATTTGACCCATATACAGAGGACAAACACCATTACTATCTAAATTTATTTTTTCTTTGTCATTCAAATTATTTTGTTGTTCGATATTATTTTTTTCGTCAATATCATGTTCTTCATTCTCAACATTTATACTTATATCAAAATCTGAATCATCAAAAAATGTATCAACATCATATATTCTATTGTTATCACTCATTTTAAAATTAAGAAGGTGAAGAGCTGAAAACCTGATTAAAATATCAACCTGAGATATTCTTATCTGATCTGTAATAAAGAAGTTTTTTTTAACAAATGAGTTAGATTCAAAAAAAATTTATTCATAAAACTATAGAACAAAAAAAAAACTGAAACGAGAGAACAAAAAAGAAAAATTACATGCGGCGGAATAAGATAGTTTTTTGACCTAGGTTTTTCTTATCATATATATATAGCATATCACGAAAGAAGGAAGAAAAAAAATATTGTACTTATTACTTTCAAGCATAAGACTGGCGGAAGGCAGACGGAGGAAAAAAACCGTAGGCAAAAAAAAAAATTCTCCTTTCTGCCAGTGAGAGTGGCGAAAAGGGAAAATTTTTTTTTAAAATTTTTTCTCTTCCGCCAGTGTTAGTAGCAAAAGGGAATTTTTTTTAAAAAAAAAAATTTACCCTTCCGCTACTAACATTGGCGGAAGGGAAGAAATTTTTTTTTAAAAAAATCCCTTCCGCCAGTGTTAATAGCGGAAGGGTAAATTTTTTTAAAATAAAAATATTCCCTTCCGCTACTAACACTGGCGGAAGACATTTTTTTTTTAAATTTGATCTCAAGCGTTGGATCATTGCTTGAACGGCTATAAATGTCTTAGCTACGAAAGACTCTAGAGCTAACGTTAGACATGAATCGGCCCCTCCCTCCCTCTATATATATATATATATATATATATATATATATATATTGAAATTAGGAATTCTGAAAAATGTGCCAGCCTGAGGACAAGATACTTGGAGCTTTTGAGTAGGGTTGGGATTTGAGAATGTCGGGCATATATATATCTTGAAATTAGGAATTCTGAAAAATGTGTTAGCCTGAGGACAAGATACTTGGAGCTTTTGAGTAGGGTTGGGATTTGAGAATGTCGGGCGAATATTGACCATAAACTTCAGGCTTACGCGTTAAATATTGAGGGGTGTGAAACAAAGTTTTTCTTATTTATTAATAAAATCCACAACCATATAAGATAAAGTCATATAAATATATGAATTTTCTTTGGGTAAATATCATTCTCTAATCTACCTGCTTTTTTTAATTAATTCACATTATTTGATTATTTTGATTAAATTAACTATTTTGTTGACATAAAGTTTTATTATTTATAAACATATAAATAATCATAGAGATTTAGGCAATATGACTAAACTGAGTTATTTATTAAGAAATATTCAGTGATTTTTATGAAATTCTTTATATGACAATTAAATACATGGTTTCTATTAAATTTTAACATTATCATTAACATTTTTAATTTTTTCCAACAAATTTTAATATTTTGATTTTAGTATAACAGTATGAGATTTTAATATAAATATGAATGTTATTTATGATATCTTAGCATTTATAAGTTTGATGTGCGTAAGTACTATTTTATAACAAAAATCAGTAATCAGCAAATGTTAAAGTTCTTTCTTTTATCAATATTAAATCCTGATTATCAACTTAATATTAAGTTGATTTTTCAAAAAGTAAATATTTATAAACTTAAAAGAAAATAATAAATATGTCCACAGATATATAAGTAGTTAAGTACTAATACAGTTTATTCCACGGGAAAAAAAAATAGCTTCCCTAATTAATCACAACACAATGCCACAACCAAATATTGCCAATACCAGCTAATATTCTGACCGAATGGTACCAAATTATCCGACCGAATATTGACTTTTGAGGTGATCTTAGGTATAAAATAATTCAGTTGAGTACTAAAATATGCGGAGTATTCTTTTTCCTTTTATTATCAATGTCATTTTTTTTATACAATAAATTAAAAAAATTAAATTTATTTGAAATCTCTAATATGTAATAAATTTAATATAATGTGTGTTAAACCACTTAATTTGTGACAAATAAAATATTTTTTTCCTTTTATTATCAACATCGTTTTTTTTATGTTCATATGATACATTATACTCCGTGTTAGTTAGAAAAAAAAATTAACACAAGTTTTACACAAACAAAACTTTAATGCGAAGGTTTATACTCTATAAACGTGCAAAAATTAAGTTTATTTTTTTGAGGAAAAATTTCTTAGATATTTATAAAATATTTATCATAGAAAATATTTAATACGATTCGAACTTTCAACTTAACTAAAGTATTAATTGAGTGTTTTATTTTATTTTTTACTATATACTATATTATATAATATTATAATATCTATATTTATTGTAAGTATGATATATATATATATATATATATATATATATATATAATTTAATAAGTATTATTCAATTATATAATATAATAAGAATTAGTATGAATATATATTGAGATTGTAATATTGTCAATCTGTATAATAAGAAATCTGATGTAAAATTATTAAGAGTTTTTCTATAAAGTGTATTTTAAAATAAGAAATTGTTAAGGGAAACGGTGGAAACGCTCAAAAACTTCAAGGTGCAAAGTATAAGTTGGAACCCTGCCTTGCTTTCATTTGTGTGAAGATTTAATTGACATATCTGATAGCTTGAGATCATGGTAAGTAATGTGCGTCCATCATGATCTATCATAAGTATTTGATATACACAGTGATAATATTGTTTACTTTGGGTTGATTATAAAGTGGATATTTTCACCAGCTATGAGTGAAAAAAGTGTAAACTCACATGAAAGAATAAAGTCATAAAAGACAAGACTAACATTTCTCAAAACTGGACAATATCTTGATATTGAGTTTGGATTGATAAAATAAAATAATAATGAGAATAAAATAAAATTTATACTATTTATTAGATTATTTGTGTACAAGTTCTATTTTTTTCTTAGTTTATTTCCACAAAATTATGTATATTTTCAAACTCACCCTCTTGAATGGAGTTTTTCTATTTTTTCACAATCAAAATTTTATATACAATTTATTAGTTATTTATTATTATACTCTCCTCTTATGATCTTTATTTTTTATCTATATTTTTCTTTTTATTTATTTATTTTATTCACATGTCAATTCATTTCGTCCAACCAAAACAACTTAAGACAACGTATTCTTATCCAAATTAAAGAATAACATCACCATTCTAATGGTTAATGTCATTATCTAAAAGTTCATGCCCAAATTAATGAATAACATCACCATTTTAATGGTTAATGTCATTATCTAATAGCTTATGAAGATTCTGCAATCAGAAACTTATTTCTCCTCTTTCGATAGACGTTATAGTAATATTTATTGGATTTTTAAGTCTAATCAAATGACAATATATATCTTGATAATATTGATCACAAGTGAATAAATATATGACGCTGTTATTTTAAGAGGTAAAGAATTAATTTTCGGTCAAACAAAATTTTTTATGAAAAGTAGAGAAAATGATTTCTTATTTTAAAATGAGAAAAATATTTTTCAAACAACAACAAAGAGAAAAAATACGAATGATGAGTGAAATGGAGAGAGAAAATTTTAGTGGGTTTTACCACTTTGTGAATTTTGTTTTTTCTTATTTTATTTTAAACATTTATAACTCTAGAATATATATCCAAAAAATATTTAAAAATTATCATAACTCATAATTTTTCAAGATCTATAAATAGATACACATATTGTTATAGTTTTTTTGAAATTTTCCAAAAATTAATTTTTTACCTCTTAAAATACAACTTATATATTTTAACTAATTTTTAATATAGTAATCAAATACCGAAAGATATATCATTTTCTCAGAAAATGATTTAAAAAAGAACGTTTTTCAAAAAATTATTTCTAAATTTTTTTTTCCATCATACGGAATCATAATGTCATGATTTGATTACTCATGCAAGCCTCCCTATCAAAGATAATTTAACCACGATGGAGAAGATTTAATCTCCTTAAAGTAGACACTCACCGAGTTAGTCACAAGCATAATATGTCATAACATAGCATAAAGTATTTATACATAAATTTGTGTTAAAATGAGTTAACTCCAAATCAATCTACCTAGGAAGAGTTCTGACCGGGATGAAATATCTCCCATATACAATTACTTCATTTTTTTAGAAGGGATACATCTCATGTTTTTAAATTAATCAACACCAGCAATTTAGATAGATACAAATTAAATTAAGCGTGATTTATTATTATTATTGTATTTACAGCATAAAACAAAAATAATAGTATCATCTCAAACTTTTATTAGAGATTAGACATTTTAATTTTGACATTTAATGTGCAGTTATTTGATTACAAAAATGAAGATATATCCTCATTTGGAACAATGAACTTATATACGAAAATGAACTTCGGCCTAGTATTGTTTCCCCTGGTAACAACTAGATATGTCTGAAGTTCCAAGTTTCCAACCACGACGATCATGGAGATTGAAGAGAATAATTAAATTTAAACTCTAGAATAGTGTGAGCATGATGTTAATTATGCACGCTCAAAGGTTACCGGTGGAATTTAATCAAGTTGACCCATGTTGAAGTGACCAGTAAATATATGACAGTTTATTGAGTATTGAATCATTTATTTTATTTATAAATAATTTTGCACAGAACTTTTTTTGAAGCAACAAGTCTACTAGAGCAGCTCTACTGGGGAAGGACTACAGTTGGCCTGATCTTTTAATTTTCCCCATTTATTTGTATCAACGAATAATCTCAAAATAGATGGCAACGATTTTTTTTTTTCCTTTCTTGAAGTTGGCATATCACGTCAACAATTAAAAAATAATGCAATACACATACAGACAAGAAACAGCATGACAGAAATACACTTGAGAGTTCATCAAGAAAAATACGAATAATTTGTAATCATTTAGCCATCTTTTGTTTCAATGGTACAAGAGATTTTACCAGAAAAAATAACACCTTTTTTTTGTTAAATAAAAAAAAATAACATTTTGTAATCATTTAGACATCCTTTTTGATTAATATACTTAGATTTAGTTTGGATGGAACCTGCTACTTACACCAAATTTGGATATATACAGACACGAGTCCAACTGCACCGAGTTTGACCAGACGAGGCTTAGACACTAATGGGAACCAACAGGCCTACTTTTTAGCTCGTCTTCTCAAATTGTCACATTTTCAGAAACAAATCACAGCAAATAGAATAAAAAGAAGTAACAAAACGAGCACTAGTTCGAAATATGGTCTCAGGTATTTGATTTCCTCGAATCTTGAAACAATGTCAAAAACATACATGAAACAAAACCACATCCATGTGTATAACGATTACTAAAACTAATTTGATTCAGACATGAGACAACCAAAATCATCACCAGAAAACAAAAGTATTTAATGTAATCTACTGGAGCTCCTGATCCATCTCTCAAGGAGTAACCACAATTCTTCCAGCAACTTGATCAAGATCCCGCTGTCCACTTGATGTGATTTTTCGCCCACTGTTATTCACAGTAAGAGGTTATATAAGTTAACTCTGGAATAAGTGTTGGTTCTTACGATTAAGACAATGAACTACAAAAGTACACATCCACCTCATTTTCAGTACAAACAAAATACAATCCAAAGGTACTTTGATGTAGAAATTTAAAATATAGAGTCCATTGATTCATCAATCACCACAGAAGTACACATCTAGCTCACTTTTAGCACAATGGAGAATAAACAATTGAAAGTTACTTCAATGCAGAAACAGAAACAATTTTCACACCATCTTCAGGAATTTAGAAAGGGCCAGCCAAAGAAAGATTGACACAACTGGCTAATTAGCAGTAATGTGTATGCCATCGTGGTGAAACTGACTTATAATTAATCTAAACCATGAATTGGACTATTAGGTACTTACCCCTTGGCATCATAATCAACAATGTTCATGGTTTGCAATTGCTGAAGGATATGACGAGCAACACCCCCGCTACTCTTGCAGAAATGTGGTGGGGCACTTCCATTTCTCTTGCTACCACCATATATCCTCCTGAACGCACCGACCCCGAGACCTCCCCTCAAATAGATTTTCCTTGCCATAGATGCTGCCATGAAGTTGCATAAAGAAAAGGGGGAAATATAAGATACATGAGAATAGAGATAGTGTATGTATTTTATAGGAAGCTCGTAGTCACAGAAGACGTGAACACCAACATACCAGCCCTAATATAATACCAATCCGGGTCATATGGGGCAAGCTCCTTGAACGTACCAGTCTTCACTATGTCAGTCCAGTGTGGGAGCTCCATCTGTTGGGAATTAGTGCCAGACAGTAAGGTACTAACATAACTACAACAATAAGTTCTAGATTAATAAAGAATGTGAGAAAACCAAAGTGGATGCTTATCTAAAACTTTGAAACTCCCAACAGTTTGCACTCCGTGCAAGGATATAGCAGGTTTATGTTTCATCTAAGTTGATTTACCAAGTAAACAATAACATTCACAAAACTTATTTACTATGCCAATCCTGGCAACTTCATAATTAATGAGATGAATTTTTAACCCTAAGCTGCATACACTCCATATTATATAGAATAAACACAATGCTAGACTCACATTCAATTAAAATATAAAGTGCTTAGGTCAAGAATTGCCAACGCATAATTACCAATAGCAGATGAAGAAACCTTTAATATGCCTACATTATAAAATTAAGTTATTGCTGATAATCTACACAAAACGAGTACATCCAATACAAGTCATACATAGCTCATAAGTTTATGTGCATAAGCTCAAGCATCAATCCTTACCATAAGACTTACCAAAATTCCAGCTTTGAATACAATTGAATAACAAAATAGTGTAGTTTTGACTTCTCGTCATGGTCCAAAACTCAAACTAACGATGTAAATGTATCTCTATCTGTATCTGTATCTTTAAATGACAAACTAACCCTACTGAACTATAGACACTGTAAATTCAAATGTCAACTAACATCATAGCACCATTCGAACTCATGCCAATCATGGTAAGACGCAGAGCTGAATACAGGTAAAGAAATAACCATACATCTTAGACTACAAACACTTACGAAACTTATGATAAAACAAATAAGCACTACCAATCCAAAAGCAAAATGAAACCCATTTTAAAGTGAAACAATTCAATGTTCAAATACATACATCAATCTCCAAATGCAAAGTATATATACTCTTACGAATTTATGCACCATGAATACGACTAAAGAGAGATAGCAAAGAGGAGAACAGACCTTCCCTGACCGCTTGAGATGAGCGGCGTAAGCGTTGACGAATTCATGAGGAGATACGTCTTTCACAGTTCTAGCAGTCGTCATTATTTCTCGATTCTGCTGCAGCAGCCGCAAATCTCCACTCAGCTACGATTTCTATATCTCCTCACACTACTCGCACTCCTTGATTGTGGAAGAGAAAGGACAGGTATAAAGGAAGGCTAGGGTTTCTAATTTTCTGCGCAAATGCATGTGGGCCGCACCATGGCTGCAGTTCATAGCTTGGGTTATGGAAACATATAAGCCCAATATACATTAACCCAAAGAAAATTACAATGCATTTTGTTTGTTAAATGAAAATAAAATTAGAATGAAATCAATTTGCTATTATTTGTGTGTAAAATTAATTTATTTTCACAAAATTATATGTAGCTTTGATCTCACTATTGTCTATTCCATCACAATCAAGATTTTATATATAATCCGCTAAATTATGCTCATTTTTTTTTCCTATTGATACATAAACAAAATAAACTCAAACTAGAAGCTAGCAAATTTATTATCTAAATTGAAATATTTTATAATTTAAAGATAATTTTTTTATATTCAATAATTTTAAAGTAAAATATGATGAATTATATAAAGATTACCCTTAGATAATACATTTGTATTTTAGAAATTCATATAAAATTTCAAAATAATTTTACAATGAAGGAAAGGTGTATCCCTAATTTTGAATGGACCAAGTATGTTTGTTTGTATATTTCAAAGTTAAAATTTTCAAATTTAAATTTATTTCATTTAATTGCAAATCAATATAGTACTCTGTAGACTGTATTATATAATCAGAAGTTATGGTTAATTCAAGTGATTAAAGTATCTTTTACGTCTTTGAGGTCATGAGAGCAAATCTCATCAATGTGAGAATTGAGTAAATAAGTGGGTGATAATTGAATTAGTTTTGAGAGGAGTTTCACCTATAAATTTTTTTTCATATTATATAATCAGTCCGGTTGAGTGAGAATTGTGTTAATTCTAAGAGAGGTTTTGCTCATTTAAAAAAAAAAAAAAACCCTCCATATTATGTAGTCAAGCCGGCTATCAAAACAAGAGTGGTGGCATAGGGATTCAGGCCGGGCATAGGGACAAACAAAGCAATCAGATTGTAATTTCTTGATATAAAAAACCAATAACAAGTTACAAGCATATATGACTTATTCAATCAAGGTATATTCAAATGCTTTAAACAAACTACTAGCAATTATTAACAATTCCCTATATACGTATACAGAGGCTGCAGCATTCATGATTTGATACACAAGTAGCGAATGAAGTTGTAGTGTCAATAGTTATGTATAATAACCAACATGTACTGGTCGTGCCATTTCCAGCACAAGGCCATGTCACACCTCTCATGAAGCTGTCACACAAGTTAGCTGCTGTTCATGGGATCAAGGTCACGTTTTCCAACACCGAGTTCATCGAAAAACAAGTCGTTGCTGCAATGTCAGAGACTGACAAGGAACGATGTCCGATAAGGCTAGTATCGTTCTCAGATGGATTGGATTTGGAGGATAATAGAAAAGATGGATTCAAGCTAACTGATAGCTTGAAAAGGGTCATGTCAGGGAATTTGAAGGACTTGATTGAGAAGATCAATTTAGAAAATGATGAGCCAGTTACATGTCTTGTAGTTGATGCAACAGTTGGCTGGACATTGGAGGTTGCCAGTGAAATGGGACTCAAGCAGGTTGTAGTTTGGCCTGCTGGACCAGGATCCTTGGCTTTCTTGCTTCATATACCTAAACTTATTGAATCAGGAATTATAGATCTAAATGGTATGGAATAATGATATGGAAGCTAAATGTATTTGTGCCCATATATTTTTTTTGTTCAATTTCTTTTCTAATAAGAGATATAATTACTAAACTATCCTTGACTGTATACCAAAAGTGTGGAAAAAAAAAAGATATTTGGACGAATTAGAACAAATACACTTAGGTACTGTAATGATAACTAAATGATATATGCACAACTTAAATATGCGTAGTTGTTTATATAGCATAAATTTGGAATGTGTTATGTATAAATTATCTAGCAAATGAGTAGTTAAATGTGTTATAAATGGATAATAAATATCTATTTAATGAGTAAAAGTATTATCATGAACCCATTGAGAAATTCATTTGTCAGTACTACAACATTATGGAGTGTTTATATTGGATATAGCGCACAAATTACTTCACCTTTGAGTATATTTTGGTTTTCTGAGTATAATTGTTAACCTCTGGTCCGAAGTTATTCGCAGGAAATGTTATGAAAGATGAGTTACTGTTGCTGTCCAAGGAAATTCCTGCATTGAGAAGCACTAATTTCCCATGGAGCTGGCCGGATAACCCAGCTGTACAAAAGTTGCTATACGATATATGTCTAATAAGCAAACAAGCTGCGGAAAATGCTAGCATGATTCTCTGCAATACATGTTATGAACTTGACTCATCGGCTTGTGACATGATTCCCAACATCCTTCCAGTTGGTCCATTATTTACTAGCCACCACTTAAGCCCCTCTGATGGAAGTTTTTTCCTTCAAGACTCATCCTGTTTAACCTGGCTTGACGAACAACCAGCAAAATCAGTCGTTTATGCTTCATTTGGCAGTACAACAATGTTAACCCAAACCCAGTTTCATGAATTAGCACTTGGACTTGAACTCTCTGGCAAGCCATTTTTATGGGTTGTCAGATCAGAAAGTACTTATGGATCATTTGCTGAATTCCCAAATGGATTTCTGGAAAAAGTAGCTGATCGCGGAAAGATTGTCAAATGGGCACCTCAAGACAAGGTTCTTGCTCATCCTTCGATTTCTTGTTTCTTTTCGCATTGTGGATGGAACTCAACAATGGAGGGACTAAGCTTTGGGGTGCCCTTCTTGTGTTGGCCTTATTTCTCTGATCAGTTTCATAATCAGGACTATATTTGTGCTATATGGAAGATTGGCCTGAAAGTGGATTATGATGAAAATGGCATCATATCTAGGCATGAAATTAAGACAAAGATTGACAATTTACTCTCTACTGATGAAATTAAGGTAAATGCAGTAAAGCTGATGGAAAAAGCCACAAAGAGCGAAAAAAAAGGTGGTTCTTCATTTGAGAATTTTGAAAGGTTTGTTAAGTACCTAAAACATTGAAGAATGAAGATGTTGCTACATGTAGCTTTTGTAGACTGTTGTTCTTGGTTCTTGATGTAATTTCCATGTTTAAGGAAAAGCTGTACGAGTACAAAAAAAAGGAGGGTAGATAATGAATAGACCTCGTCAATTTGGCATGCTGGACTAAAAACAAAGTGAAACAATGGACGCAAGACTTGCAAAAAATGTGACTAATTGACATTAGATAATGATTACATGGCATGATCCCTCAAATAATTTTAGTAATTTTAAACCACAAGCTTAGCTGAGTATTGGTGGGCTAAGCCATGGATTCACTCACCCACCAAACAATGATAACATGACCATTTCCAAAAGTTAATACATTAGCTTGATAAGAAAAAAGAAATACATTTTGTTGTTGCTGATGCCTCTTGTACTTGGACCAAGATACTAGAGAATGTTGGACTGTCAATGAAGGTCAGAGTAATATCATTCTTTTGGCTCAAGCAAGAAAATAAATTTGGTGGCTCGTATTTTGTTTGAATTAGCTTGTTCAGTTCATCAGGTTTAAGTGTATCTTGACATTGAACTATGATAATTTTTGTGTCACCTGAGCTTTGTACAACTGAAAAAGAAAGAAATAACTTACGTTTCAACAAAGGGAAAATGTTTTCTTCTTTTTTTTTTTCAGTAAAAATCTTTGAAATGTCCACATATATATGACTAGGCCTCTAGATTCAATGGTCAAACCCAAAATTATGACATGTTAATTACCTACCAAAGTCAAATTAGTTTGGGACTAATTCATATGAGATTTTTTTTTAGATATTAAGGCTGATATCAATAAATTTAACATTTAAAAATTTTTGGTGTTTGTGTTAATACTTTTTTATCTATTTATTATTTGAAAGAGAGGTAAAACTAATACATTATTTACTAGAATGTCAAATTCGTATTTAATATTTCTTAATTAAAAACCGATCCTCCAAAGTATATACTAATTCACAAAATCATTAAGAAAATCCGTCTCAAGTTACATAATCTATTAATACACACCATATCATTATAAATATAATCAAAATTTTTGGAAAAGTTCAATTTTTTGTTATTCTCAACTTTAACGTAATGAAAACGTTTGCTACATATTATCGACCGAATCAACAAAAATTGGAAATAAATTAATAATTTATTTTGAACCTTAAAAATTAATTATGCATAAAATTTTCAAAAAAATAAAAAATAAAAAAGGACCCACAGCTCTAAAGTGTCAACCGTCCTAGTGGGTACAGTTGGTTAAACCAAACCACCACCTGGATGCAGAATTGGAGAGTTGAATACCAACACAAACTCTCTCAATCTCTCTCATATTCCCATTCACTCTCTCCTCTTTCTAACCCTTTTCGCTGTTTTGGTTTGTCGTCTGAATTAACGAGAAAACTCATCTCCCTCGTGTGTATCGCCCCCTTCCCCTTCACTTTTAAACACGACATTTTTCTCATTGCCTTCGCTTTCATCGATTTCACCGCCCAATTCTCCTTACAAAAACTGCTTCCCTTTCTCCTCCCTCTCCCCCCCCATTTATCCCCAATTCATCCATTCGCCATTCTCTCGAGATCCAATGGCCTCTTTCTCTGTTCCTTGCCCTAAGGTTTCTTCTGCTTCATTTCGAGCTTTACACCTTCAATCCAAGCCCCATGCCCACCAACACCTTCTTCACTCCTCCCTTTCCTTTCGATCCGATTCCAAGTCGAACCGCCCCCTGCTTGCTGGATCTTCTCTTGGATTTCAGGTTCCTTTTCTTAATTACTCTCTAATTTTATGCGTTTTCTTAGCATTTTAGTTTACAATGTGCTTGATTTGCTATTTTTAATTTCAATTTATGGAAATAGGAAATTATCTGTTTGATCCATTTCAGTGTTATAATTTGCCTCTCCACAGCCGCGAATTTTCTTTGTTTGAATCTAATAGCTAAGTTATATGTTTGTAATGCTGTTCTGATGTCAAACTATTCAAAAAGTACAAATTTTTGAATTGTACACTTGATGGGGTTGAAATTGTGTCCATGTTAGCACGCCTAATTACCTTATGCCTAGTCAAGTGATTGTATTAAGTGATTAAACAATCATCTTTTACTTAGTTTGAAGTGCTCTGCACTTGTTTGTGCAACTTTACTTTGTAGGTTGTTATTGTAGCACCACTGAGGAAATGCATTTTGTGTTTAGTTAGTGGTAGAGCCAATTATAGCAAAAGCTAATTTGAGGGACAAGTGTCATATACAGCAACGGTCGTCAAAGTTGTTTGATCGAAAATATATGCCTTGGTTATATTTCATCTCTATGGGGGACACGTAACAGTTTTCTGGCAAAGATAAGACATTTACATTTTTATTTGGAAACTGAGTTACTTTCTCAGTTTACTTTTTTATTTGGAAATATATTTTCTAATTTTGAGTGCTTATAGACTATTATTATAAGTTAGAGGACCAGCAATTTATATTGGGGGACCAGAAGGAACAGGGCAGGGATGTTTGGTTATGATTAACAATGTACTAGTTTTTCGTTGATGTGAAAGGCTAAAAGGCATCCAAGTTACCTATTTTTCCCACAAAAATGACAACTATCTGATTTAAATTTCTTGTTCTAGGGAAGTAGGAAGGCCTTCAAAATAATTAAATGTTGATCTAGTAGGACTTCTATGAACTTTTTTTTACTCATTACGACACTCTGCTGATTAAAGATTTTACTGCTATATATATGTATTAAATATAAATTACTGGGAAGAAAATTTAATTTGTTACATTTGCTCTTTTTGAAGAAATTGGGAGGTGGGAGTTGATACATTCCAATTTTTCATAAGGATAATGTCTTTCTACTAAATCACAAGAACTTGAAGTCCCATAATTGCCCTTTCTTCAAATTGCCAAAGTACTCCTTTCATTACATTTTTTTTTTACTTGTGCCATCAAGATAAGTATAGAAGTCCAGGTATATGTGCATGTTATTGCGTTTTAATGTGTTAATGATAATCCTTATGAGGTTTTATGGATTTTCTGGCTGTATTTTCTCCTGACTATGTGACTCCCCATGCTTATTGCCTTTATTTTGCATAAATCAGGTGAGCTCCACCATCTTTACGTGTATGTGCGCTCTTGTGATTAATGCCTTTGCCCCTGGAAGGCAACATGTGCTTTTTAACTTTTGATTAGTTCTTATTCAAATTATTTAATTTTGAAAGTTGACACTTTCTCAAAATTTATTTACCTTTACCCTGCAGGCATCCAACCAAAACCGTTATGAAGTTCGTAGGGCATCTTCTCAGCTGAATGAGGTATGCTTAATGTTGTTGTCAAAGTCTTCTTTCACTCTTCTCTTTCTTATTCATGTTCCAACCTTCTTTTATAATTTGGACTTGATCTGAGTATTGACTCTTCTAAATCAAGCTGGTCGTTGAGAAATCATCAAATTCTGTACCAGTACCAGAGGCAAATTCAGAGGAATCAACCAAGAATTCTGCTTCTAAAAGCACCATTCCTGATGCATCATCCATTTCAGCATTCATGAATCAAGTTGCAGATCTTGTGGAGTGAGATTATTTCCTTGATCTCTATTAATATTGTCTGATTTTCTGAGAGTATAGTGCCGAGTACATAGTGGACTTGTAAATGTAGTTGTCTTTTCCTTGCTGTGGAGAGTGACTATATTTTCGTGTGCAGGCTTGTGGATTCGAGAGACATCATGGAACTGCAGCTAAAGCAAGCAGATTGTGAAGTCCTTATAAGGAAAAAAGAAGCTTTACCACAACCACCTCCAGCTCCTTATTTTATGATGCAATCCCCTTCTCCTCAAGCTACAGCTCCACTTCAACTGCCTCCTGCACCGGCAGCTCCTGCTTCCGCAGGTCCAGCTGCATCCCCTGCAGTTTCAGCAGCACCACCCTCTGCAAAACCAAAGTCATCACATCCTCCACTCAAATGCCCCATGGCTGGAACATTTTATCGCTGTCCTGCACCTGGCGCCCCACCTTTTGTTAAGGTTATTTTTCTTTTTCTCTCTGTTTTATAAACTTCTTGAAGAGATAAATTATATATATAACTTGCTTGTCTCAGACAATCTTAACACTAAAATTTTGAATTATAAGTTATGAAAAATCTCACTCATTTTCTTGTACTTGACTTTAGTTGAATCTAGTAATTGATTCAAATTTGCTTGTTTGATGCTATGGAGTCGTACTTTGTGATGCTAAGCAATCTTATGAGCATTGCACATGAAGTAACACTACACAGCTAATGTGTTTTTTTTCTCTATTTTTTCTTACATGATATGATATGTAGCTTAATTTTTTACTACATACATGACTTATGTATTTGGCTAATCTAGGTTGGGGACAAGGTCCATAAAGGTCAGGTAATATGTATCATCGAGGCCATGAAGCTGATGAATGAAATTGAAGTAAGTTTTTTGCTCTCCTCTTCTCTATGTATCATCCTAAGTTCAAAATGTAATGTTTTCCTGATGTTTTTTGATTGCCCTAAAAGGTGACAATGGAATGTGGACCAATGAAATTAAAATTACAGAGCTCTATAATATGTCTATGTAATTTCCCAGTTTTTCTCTCTTTATTTTATGTCCGAAAAATTACAGGAGCACACATATATGAAGTGATTCTGATGTGTCTATGGGTAAATTTTACACCCTTTTATTTATGGTTTTCGGACAAGTAAATCAAGTGACATGAATGTCACAAATCTTTAAACATATTTTCATCTATTTAGATGTCATACACCGAAGGAAGTGTCTGGCATGTGTTTGTGTGTGTCGATCAAGTGTTGGCGTTCATTTTGTATCCTACGCGTATATGTCAACTTTCTGTGCTGCATGCCTTGTACAATTAATAAATTTTGTGTTCTGATTCTTGGGACAGGCTGATCATTCTGGAACCGTAGTTGATATACTTGTAGAAGATGGGAAGCCAGTTAGCGTTGACTTGGTTAGTATCGACTCCTTCCACTGACAGTGATTTTTGTACATTCAACATCAAGTTGACTGAATGTTTTAATCCTTGCAGCCCCTATTTGTCATTGAGCCGTGAAGAACAAAGGGAAGTGCTTTGCCTTGGAACTTAAGACAACATTGAGATTAGGTCGTTTGTGTTGCTATTCAAATTTCATATTTATATGATATGATGTATTTCTCTCACAAATTTTGAAATAATACAAAATTAACATTCAATGTGGCTGTTCTTCACTCTAAGCTTGCAAAACTCGCCTTTTTGGATGTGTTGGTGCTTTGGTGGAGGATATCTCATTATATAACTATTTCTTTTTAGATCTCTTCACCCCTACCTTCTCATCAAAGAAGGTGATATTGGGTTATTATCTTTCATTTTTGGGGTTACTCTCGCCTCTATGTCCGCGAGTAATATCGGGTGGATTAGAAGCTATCGGTAATTTTTGTACGAGAATTGTATCACGTGTTGTATAAAATTGGGTCTAATGCGTGTGGAAATAATAAAATATTAGATTTGTGACTTTATGTGGGAAGGCATGTTGAAGTAGTTTAAGATCGGTTGAGACTACTTAGAATTCACTTAAAAATACACCATTATGATTATAGTTGGATTTGCTTATAAGCAGTTTAACAGAATCGTTACGTGTTTGACAGTTAAAAGTAATTAAATATGTGTTTGATAGTTAAAAGTATTTAAAGTGAAGAATTATTTAGTTTCGAAAAAATTGTTTCTTAATTTTCATCATCATATTAAATTACTAAAAATGATAATAAAAAATTGTAAGTTGTAAGTTAAAGGGTTAATTAGGATAATTTTTACAACTCGACGTTTAAAATAAGTAATGATAATTATCATTCATACATATCATTTTTACAATATGATAATTTATTTTTTCAAACTTGTTTTTTAGATTTTCATTCATACATATAAGTATCAAATTGGACATTTTTTTTATTTGCATAAAACTGATTATAAACATGTAAAAATAAGTAGATAAACAAACACTCGACGTTTAAAATAAGTAATGTAAATTTCCAAGTTAGAACAAACGTGAGAAAAAGAAATTTGTTATTTCCACATAATTGTTTTTACTGTTTTATACGTACATTTTCATTTGTGCGTGATATGTTTGTATTATGTATGCATGAAAGTGGAGTTCACATATAACAAAAAAAATATCATATTGGTAATTTTAAGTAATGATCTATATAAATAATTATATTTAGGAAAGAGAACAATATATCGACTACATATGAGATTGATAATTAAAAATTATATCAATCTTCCCTATATATGTATGATATTATATACACATAGATACAGAGAGAGATACACGAATATTACACACACATATAATTGTAAAAAATATAAAATTAAAGTTATGTGAGTGTAAAAGAATTGTTTGATAAAACTAATGGTTAAATATTAATGGTTTGATAGTTTCAATGAGTTGAAAGAGTCAAGTTGTACATTTTATAATCAAAGAAGAAATATTCGAAAAATATTTAACACATTATTTTATTAATTCATTAAATAGAATATAACTTTTCATCTCGTATTTAATACGTTTTTTTTTCTTTAAGTGAGAACACTCTTATTCAACTGTTCTTTAAAAAATTGGTGGAACCTCCTTAGAATAAAATTTTGAAAATGAAGTTTTATAAATTAGGATATCAAACATGTTCAAGGAATAATCGTTGAATAGAAGTTAGAATAATGAAACCCTAACTTTTATCTCCCAGCTTCTATCCTCTCCGTTCCAAAATTAGATACATTTCTAAAATGACAATTTTTAAAAATAATTTTTATATTTCAAATATATTTTTATTATCATATTATTTAATAATAATAAAAGTTATAGTAAAAACCACAAAATAGTGGAAGTAATTGAGTTAATTAAAATAGTAGAATTATGAAATGATATTTAAAGAACTCCATCACTTTTTATAGTCCAAAAATAAAAATGTATTTCTAATTTTGGAACAGCCCAAAAGAAATATGTATATCTAATTTTAAAAGGGAGTATTTTGTAAGGTATTTTAATATTATATTTTTCTATTCTAAATATATATATATATATATATATTATATTATATCATATTATGTTAAACTTATATAATTTTATTGATAATATAAATTTATAAAATAATATAAAAGTAATATAAATTTTCTATTCTAATATAACATGTGCCCGTTAGACTAGAAAATTTTAAGCAAATAAGCCGAATAGTTTGTTCATTTTGAGATCAACAAATCAATCTAAAAAGGTCTTATATTATATTTTTTCTTTTATACTTCAATTCGTAATTTATTACAAATACAATATTTGTATCCTAGTTTTCCATTGCTATTGACACGAACTAAACTCTCCACAACTATGATGATCGAGGTTAAATTAAGTACCAGGTGAGATAATATGATTCCTTGCTCTTTAATTAGATTTTATACTACTGTTATTTACAAAACATAACAGTAATAAAAATTTGAGTAACTAATTATTAGTGCAATAGTTGTTAATGAAAAACAATTGCAAGAATGCAAGAGAAGAGATAAAATAATAATGCTCTGAATTATATATTAATTGACGTGGTATATATATTTAAGTAAAATTTAGTGTATGTTATATATTCAATTTTATATGAAAAAATTTGAAAGACAATTTTTAATTTAAATAAAGAATTTATATATATTTAACATTTATTAAATTTGACCTAAATATACGTGTAGTATGAATTAATATGAACTGAAGGTATAAATTTGAACCCAATAAAAAAAAAGCCTTACACAAATAATATGTACAAATAACTATGTCATAATAAAAGTAACAAAATTTGGTTAGTGAATTTGTTTTTTTTTTTAGTGAATTTGTTAAAATCAACTTTCCACACACAACAAATTAATTCAGTAAATTTATTACGTATTTGGTTTCTTTTTATTACTCAAAATTTTAATTACTTTTTATTGTAATTTATATTTTTACATAAATATTATTCTACGTAATTTTAAATGTATAGATAAATAAATAAAAAGAAGGATATATCAAATTTTATGAATATAAAAATATTTTCATTTTAATAGTTAAAATCTGATTTAGCTCTTTGACTTTAATCATGTCTTTATTAAAATTAAAATTAAAATTAAAAATATCATATCATTAATTTCTATGAAAACTAATTGATAAATATTTTTACTTTCTATTTATCTATCTATCTATTTAAATAAAAAATAATTTTATGTAGATTTACGATATGTATCGAGAAAAAATTGGATGAAACTATGAAAGGAATAACGCAGGAGATGCCAAATCAATTGTATGAATATAAAAATATTTTCATAATCGCATTTAGTCTGAGTTAATTAACCGTATAAACGTGCATTAAAGAATTCGAGCAATACATACATCCAAGTAAACAAGCATTCTTCTTCGTCTTCTTCAACTGCAAGTTTTAAATAGAGAAGAAACGTTGCTATTCATCACCGTTTGATTGTTGTTTGGTAACTCTTCAATCTCCGATCATGGTGCTCGAGGTTTGTCCTTCAATTCATTACTCATCTCTTTTTCCGCACCATCTGTAACTAAATTTTGTTCCCTACTTGCTATTTCACAAACTAGGGCTTTTGATCGATCCTTTTCCCCTTTTTGTAGGCGACAATGATCTGTATCGATAATTCTGAATGGATGCGCAACGGCGATTACTCGCCCACTAGGTTTCAAGCTCAAGCCGATGCCGTTAATCTGATATGTGGAGCCAAAACCCAGGTGAATTTTTGAGAATAGATGATGGGTTTTAAACTATTTATTGCAAGAACTTATATTCTCTTTAATTTGACTGGGAAATTGTTTGTATTATTTGTTTCGATGATGTTTTCAGTCTAATCCGGAGAACACTGTGGGAGTATTGACAGTGGCCGGCAAAGGGGTCCGCGTTTTGGTTACTCCTACCAGTGATCTTGGAAAGATTTTAGCTTGCATGCACGGTTAGCTTTCTATCTTTTGCTGTACTTGTGGTTTCGGGAATTTGTTTCATAAAACAATTGCAAACTCAAAGTACTTGTGGATTTTATGGTCATTAGGTATTAGGGTAATTGAAATGTCTAGAACCACTATGATTGCCTCTTAATTGGAGAAGAAAATTGTTAATTCTGTTTGATGCTTAATGGTTTTTATTTTCTGCTAGTATGTCATAGGACTGTTTCCGTTGCCTTATAATCTAAGTTAGAAATAAGAATAATGGAGAGGAAAGTTGCTAATGCTGTTAGATACTTCATACTTCTTGCTATACTCAAATCGTGGTCACTAAAGACAGAAAAATGTGTTTTATTGTCCTTGTACTAGCATGTGCAAATTTCAGCAAAGATGCTACTAGTGTACTTGATTTGGTGTTTCATATTTAAGAATGGCTATAGTTGGCTCCCTTTCTTTCACATCACCAAGTCTTTTCAATCATTATGATCCTTTTACCATTTCTGACTAATTTTGTCTCGTAATACAGGTTTAGATACAGGTGGTGAAATGAATTTAGCAGCAGGTATCCAAGTAGCTCAGTTAGCGCTCAAGCATCGTCAAAACAAGAAGCAGCAACAAAGAATCATTGTATTTGCAGGCGGGTAGGTTTTGCTGTTATTCTGTGGTCCTCCTTCATATGTTGTGATTTGTTGTCGCATGGCCCTTAAAATCTGAATTACGTGTTTTCAGGCCTGTTAAATATGAAAAGAAGGTACTGGAGATGATCGGAAGAAAGTTAAAAAAGAACAGTGTTGCACTTGATGTTGTCAACTTTGGCGAGGAAGATGACGCAAAGACAGAGAAGCTTGAGGCCCTGGTTGCTGCTGTGAACAATAATGACAGCAGTCACATTGTTCATGTTCCACCTGGTGCAAATGCTCTTTCCGATGTACTTATAAGGTTGGTTATTGTGTTTCATCTCTAGATGTTAAAGTTGATCTTGTAGTTTGGTTTTAATATTCCTTTTTCCTTGTTAGTACTCCTATCTTTACTGGTGATGGAGAAGGTGGAAGTGGGTTTGCAGCGGCAGCTGCTGCAGCTGGTGGTGTGTCAGGTTTTGATTTTGATGTGGATCCTAATGTTGATCCTGAACTAGCTCTTGCTCTTCGAGTATCCATGGAAGAGGAGAGAGCAAGGCAAGAAGAAGCAGCAAAAAAGGCTGCAGAGGAAGCTACAAAGCAGGAACAAGGAGGAGGGCACGCATCCACTTCACAAGATGTAACCATGACTGCTCCTGCAGCTTCAGAAGCTGAAAATAGGACTGCCGATTTAATGGTTAGTTTCTATTTGACCTATAGCTATTACTGCTTGCTTGCATAATAAATCCTTATGTTTTGGATGTACCAAAATAAATCCATTTAAAGTAATTTATTGGTTTTATTTTGCACACTCTGGCATCTGCCCGTCAACTCTGCCAACAGATATATTCATCTACTCATCTTTAAAAGCACATGGTACATGTTAGAGTGGCAGAGGATATTATTATCTCACAAGATAAATCTTCTTCTTCCCTATGTTCACAGACCTGCCTCCTGTTTTTATCCTTTTTCTCCAGTTCCTTCTCTGTTTTTATTAGTCCCACTATGTAATCAATTACAATACCCTCTCATGAGAAGAACATATACGATTCACACAAATTTATGACATTTCATTGATTACTTGATTCACCCACAGATTCACTTACAAGCAACTTAATCCTACCTTGGCCTGTACTCTTTCCATGAGTTGCGACTGCTGCCGTTGAGGGTTTTGCACCTCGGTCACATTATCTTTAGTTGATGAAAGATTATCCTTTAGCAGTCAAGATATTCTTCACTATAGCTTGAGGTCTAATGGCATTTAGCAGATTGTGAAGAGGACATGGCCAAAATCTGTGAAGTGGAACAAGAATAATACTGAAATCTAGTTTGGTACATTTAGAAGATATAGGATGTGGAAAAAAAACAATGACTAAAGATAGGGGGTACAAATTGTAACTTACTCATAACGTGTGTGTATGTGTGTGTTTTTGTTTCTTGGGTGTATTTATTTCTATATTCATACCATTTTTTATGATATTTGTAGAATTTGGTTCAAATACATCATGCTAGGAAACTGAGAGACGCATAAGCCCAATATGGTCAATGTTAAAACCCTGTTTTCAATGATTGCTCTTACTGGCTGACTGAAGTATTTTCATTTAGAAGAAGTATAAAGCACCGTATGTGAAAGGAGGCCATGGTAATTAATTTAGCTGTTCAATAGGAGGAAACTTAGGTCATTGAGGACTATAGGTGTTTTAGGTGACTAACTAAAACCAAATGGAAATTAAGGCAAGGCTGTCTTAGTACTTTATTGAGGGGGTCACTGTTGGCATCAATGAGGGCGTGGATTGTTTCCTGCATACATCATTCATGAACTACGCATGCCAATTGCAGTTTTTGAATTTTGTGGCATGGTATTTCTCTTTTTTGTTCATTGGATATCTATCTATTAAACTGTTTGACTAATATATAAATGAGTTAACTCATTATGTGCAGTAATGCACAAAAAATGTTGGGAATCCATCAATCCAACTATATGTGAAATATGTATCTAGCTATTAAATTGTTGAACTGATATATAAATGAGGTAGTCCATTATATGCAATGGTGCACAAAAAATGTTGGGAATCCAAGTATTCTTGAAATATGCAGAGGATATAATATACTTTTGAGCACATAGCCCCTATAAGAGGTGATTTCACTAGGTTCTTGATGGAAGACAAGTTATAGAATGATGTAGGGGAAGGGGAAGTTGTGGATATTTGCATCACTTTTCTTGGCTCCTAATTTTTTAGACTGCATCTTATGACACAGCATGTTCAGTTAATATTTGAAGATCTTGTATACTTGCAGTATGATGAGAATGAATTTAACAGCTATTATATATCTTATAGTGTAGCGAGTTCAGTCGATATTTGAATATCTTGTATACTTGCAGGATGACGAGAATGCACTTTTACAGCAGGCACTGGCAATGTCAATGGATGACCCTGAGGCTACTGTTGCTGTCCGAGACACAGATATGTCGGAGGCAGCTGCAGATGATCAAGACTTGGCACTTGGTAAGGTGTTCTGTTTTTTTTTGGGCGGCTGGGGTGGGATGGGGGAGGGGGAGGGGGAGGGTGGGTGCTCATTCATCTAAGGAAAACTCATTCTTTAGTTGAGGGATTATTCTTTTATGAACGTAGCCAAACCTGTGATTTTGTGTGCATAGTTAAGATCAGCTTTTATGTGCATTGCTAAGCTGCTGTATTCATTTTCATACATTTTGAGTGCAAAAATTGCTGGTTTTCACATTTCGATTGGCTTTATTTTGTGGTTTCCATGTATGCTTATAGGTTAAATCTAGGGAGTGGACAATCCTCTTCTAGTACAGTTACAGGGATTCAACTTGCTAGTGGTCATATTTGATTTGCAACCAGTTTCATTATTTTTACAGTGTCATATTAACTTGTAAGGACAATTTGTCAAAAAAGCAGTGACATTCGAATTTTCTTACTGATGCACGTTTATGTAACTGATACCACATGTACAACCATGCATCCATGCTTTCGAAATCTATAATATTTACCACATACATGATGCATATCGTAAAGTAGGTTTAAGAAATTTAATGAGAATGTCAGGAAACCATACCTGGAATTTCATTTCAGTTCTTTCTCCTTTTCTCTGAACCACACGTTTGGATTAACAATTTAAGCACCTATATGATACGTCTTGGGTATGAGTTTCTTAGGAAGAGATAAATTTGTTTCATTTAAATGCCTGTTTCCACCCATGCTTCTTGTAGTAGACAGACCTTTTTGTTGTAAAGTGACCATGTCTAAACAATAAATATCTTTGTGACGTCAGAAGTTAGATTATCATCTTTCTGCTGGAAGGTGGAAACTTCATAGGCTTAGGATTAAAGACTCTTTAAGCTAAGAGATGGTTGACAAACTATTTTCCTCATTGTAGATCCTATTCCTGTTTACTGCACCTAGCCTAACCTTTTCAGCTGTACATATAAATAATTAAGTACTTGGCCCTGTTAAATGTACTGTGTATAGAGAATTAGAAACAGAGGATTCTTCGAGGCCTAGTCATGCTCTCCCTTTGACCTTTTCCTCTTCATTCTGTTATTAGTCAAAAGATAGATCTCTTGTTGTAGACTCTAAATTAGCATCAAGTTCTCAAGATGCCATTTTACTTTATGTTTTAAGTAGAGTTGGGTAATTTTGTTACCACCACTCCATTATATATGATATTAGGCATATTTTTGGAAATTTTTATTTGTCTTTAAAGTTGGTGTTTTTGGTATGTATCATGAATTTTGAACTGAAGGGAGCAGCATGAAACAGTTTCCCTTGTATGTTTCAGCCGATGGATCTCATTTACTGTACTATTTGCAGCTGTGCAACTATCTATGCAGGATGGTGCAAATGAGAAATCAAACCAGTCAGACATGAGTAATGTACTGGCAGACCAATCCTTCATGTCATCTATACTTGCTTCGGTATGTTATCTTTCCATGTGGTGTCATTTGTGTTTGTGCACGTTCATTGGGAACGCTGTGTGAAAAGTAACTTGAAAAAACAGAGTTATGTCAATTTGATGTTCATGGTACTTTGTTTGTGTGACAGCTCCCAGGAGTAGATCCAAATGACCCTTCTGTTAAAGATTTGTTAGCATCTATGCAAAATCAGTCTGAGGTGAGTTCATTCATCTTAGAGTTCTAATGTAAAGCATTCTCTTTATGCTTTAGGTTATTCATAAGTTTATGCATATGGCAGTTCACCATTTTAGTGTTCATATTTTCATGGTATTCTGCATCTCAGATTTGTAGGAATCATTATTAAAATGCATTTTTCATTTTTTCTCAATACATCCTGCAAGCATGCGTTAACCATGCAATGTAAAGAATGATGATTTATAGAGTATATATTGATTACTACCAAACAGTGTATATTATCTGGTTTATATGCAACACAAGTCTGTTCTGATCCATGTGTTGCTTGTTTTAGAAAGTTGTGGTTTTTCAAGAAAATACTACGTACAAAGTAGAATTTTGGCTATAAGCTGATCTTTTTCCTACGATTTTAAATATCAAATCAGGCTGAGCAGAAGAAGGCCGAGGATAAGGATCCAGCAGAAGACAAGTGAATAATGTCTGGGGGAAGAATGAGCAACATCAACTGTAATCTCTGAACCGGCAGAAAGTGATCCATTGCATAATCTTGTTTCCAAATGAACAATAAAAACTATTGTTACTCTAACTTCATTAGTTTTCTGTTATTTGGCCCAACTTTTTTCTTCATTTTAAATTGGGTCAACTTCTGTTTTCAGATATGATTAACTTCCAGTGCCTGTAATTGCGTACATCATGGAGATCAGGATGGTTATTGTTAGATAATTGGTTAATATAGACTCCCCTTTTCAATCTCTTAAAACTTCCTGTTTGTGAATATGTCAATTTCAGTGGAAATTATTCGATCCCTCCCCATTAATATTAGAAGAAAACGTGATCCTCTTTCACTGCTCGTATTCTCAATTGTTTGTTTTGTACCACTACCAGACTTGAGCGGTTGGTTGGACGATTTGTTTCTTCGGCAATGTGATTTGTTCAACCTCCAATATCTATCTATGTTACTAGGTATAGGGCTGTAAATGAGTCTAGACGAGCCGAATTTGAGCCAAGTTTGATTGTGCGTGTTTATAAATGAGGCTAGTCGAACTAAAATCAATCAACAAAAAATAATCATGAGATTCTTTGTTGGCGAAACGAAGGTTTGTGTCAACAAATAATGCATGAACCGGTTAGGATTTCCAACGCCTCGGGAAAGATAGATGATGAAAAATAAGGCGAAAAATAATCGTGTTCAGGATTGGTTCGTTGGACTTTTTGAAAGTGAACTAAATATGAGTTGAACAATGTAAGTTAGTCGAGTTTACTTGAACATTTCAAATTTGATTCGAGCCAAGCGGAGCATAGAATTTTTAACGAACGAAAAATCGTGTTTAAGATTGAATTGTTTATTTCGTGAGTAGAGTTGAATGAATTTTACACAAGAAGAACACGAGCTTGTTCATGGCTCGGTTCATTTATGGCGAACAAGCTCGGTTCATTTATGGCGGCTCAGTTTATTTACGGGCTAACCGGGTGTGACTATGGAGAATAACAGGTACTAAAAGCTCTCGTCTTTAGCGAGTTCTTTCTTGTCCTCTTCTTGAATTTTTGCTTATACAATTGAAAAGTTTATATATATGATTGCCCTTCATTTAGAACTTTTGGTTCATAATTTTTGCCGAAAGTTGGGGTTCTTTATCAATCCGTCATTGCTTCATTTCTTTCCTTGCATATTCTTTATTCTTGGTGACCAAGAGATGCAGCGGTCCTGTTTGCCCTTTGGCATTATGGAAACTATAATGCGTTATATCTGTCCAATATTTGATCATATATATTATTCTTATCTCAAGGTAAAGTAGTGTTGTTTCTTTCTCTATTTTGTTCTATTGCCTCTCCCCATACAAATTGGGTAAGTATTAAATTTACGTCGTTTGCCTCGGCTCATATTTCTTTTTCCCATTCTTTTGGGTTTAATTCCAATCTCACTGGTTTGTAAAATCTGTTTAATTTTGTTGTTCTTTTGGCGTCTTCCGCTATACTTCTCTTTAAATATTGCAGAATATTCTCCGTAATTGTGAGCACAAATTTAATTGAATTATGGGTATAGGACAAATACATACATACATACATACATACATACATATATATATATATATATATTAAATTGATCAGCACCACTCAGACAAGTCTTACATACAAAAAAAAAAATATCATTACAGTATATACACTTTTCCTTGTGTCATTACATCAATTGTATGGTGTAGCAACGAAAGAAACGTGCAATGATAAAGCCAATCCACCACCACTATATATGCAATTGAGTACTAAACGAACTATGCAATTGAGTTGCGATTTAACTGATTCCTACTTCGACTTGACGGCGTAGCAGCCATATGCGCATCTGAGAAATTGTGCGAGAGATCAATTTTGTAATCCTGCAAAACTTTAAAATGCCGCTTATTGTAAATTAGAGGAGGGAGTAAAAATATTTGTCCTCAACTAATAAAAACACATGATGTACGTAAGAATCACGTACTTCGAGTGATTTATTAATAGTATTTGGTACAGAATATGGAATTGTCCAAAAGAAAGAATAGTTAAATGGTAAATTTCATAGGTGCAAGAGAGAAAAGGCGGACAATATATAAGATATTATTTTGAATTCAAATAATTGATACATAGTCATAATGACTAATAAATGGAAATTCCAAAAAAAATTCTAATAAATCAATTATTTTGAATCAGAGAAAAATATCACGCTTCAATCCTTTTGTTCCCCTTAAAAAGAAAGACAATTATGTCATAAGAAAAAAATCAACACATCAGTTTGAGACACTATTCAAATATTCATCTTTAAAATATTAATTAAAAAAAAAAAGAAGAAGAAGAGAATCTAAGTTCCAGTTTGAGATACTGTTGACAAAAATATCTCCTAACTGTGTTCTATGCAGTAGTTTGATTACAATCTGAAGTTTAAAATGTTTTAAGATTTAAAGCTACAAGCCACGCGATTATTACAACATGTCCACTTACTAATACAAGTTGTCACTTACTAATAGAGAAAGGTGTAGACAAAACATATTCTCACTCGTATCACATCAAAAACATCTTTTTTGACATTCTCTTTTATATAGAGATATTTAATTAAACAGTTGCCTCTATTATCAAAAGTCACGGGCTATCTACTCTTTTCATAAAAGACATGTTCTTTGCTTCTATAATAATAATAATAATCACAACAATCTAATTAACTATATAATAGTCTTGTTTCTTTTAATAATTCAACCTGTCATTTGTGCATTCAAACATATCCAATTTTAATCACACAGTACTTTTTTCTCTTAATCATCATTTTATTAATTATATATATTAGTTTCATAACATTAAAAAAATTTACCTCAACCTCAATTTTGGTTAATACACAAATAAATGTGTAAAAGAATAAATATTACTCTTTAAGTATTAGAATTAGCTGCATTAGTTAATTTGGTAGTGCATACGTGCTATACTCATAGTAAATGTATATACTGTCAAGACGCAAGAGGAAAAGAGGTGGTTATATACTTAAGGTAAAAAAAAGAGAAAAAGAGGTGGTTATATATCTGGATACTCAGTATATATTATGTATTTTAGACCGAAGTATGAAGAACTAAGAAATGAATTGTATTTCTTTAATTTCTTTTTTCTTTTCTCTTGCCAATTTACTTGCCTATAGCTGGTGTCATAAAAAAGGCTATTACAATTGGTTAAGTGTGATGAGTATAGCACCAACAACAAATCCTACAAATTGGGCAGCCTCATAAGTATGTTTTCTGCTGGAATCTCCTGTTGCCAATCTCGCTAACCACCCATTCGCCAATATTGCCTCCTCCGACCCGGCTCCTGACCCGGACCCGCCAGTTGTATCTGGTGAATCTTTTGAAGCTTTTTGACTGCAGAGCAACCAAATATATGACCATGATTATTTACATAGATAAAGCATAAACGTTATAAAGCTATTCATCTTTAAATGAGACGAGGCTGCTAAAGTATATAATCACATATTTATTAATTATTTTTTAAAATATTTTATAGTATACAAAGTTCAAAACCAATACCTTTAGTCAATAATTATTTTTCAGAATTTTTTTTAAATATGTAATATTTTAAATTTAAACCTCTTCACTTTTCAGATTTCAGAGGACTACGTAAGAATTAGACCAAATTTAAATGACATAATTTACAATGTTCTACACATTAATTATTATAAATTTAATATGGTAAACTTGTTTTGTCTTTTTTTTTTTTAAAATTTATTTTAAGTTGAATTTTGAAACAGATTATAGTGACATTATAATCTATTTTTGAATGATCAATAAAGAAATAAGTTAGAAACAAACGGGAAATAAAACTAACATAACATAGACTATTTTCAAAGTTTAAAATTTGTTGATGTTTTTATGATGGTTTTACCTCGGGTGATTTGGACAAAATGTCATGATATAATCGGCTCCGGTACACGTAAATGTACTTGTTTTATCATCATACGCGTAGCTATACGATTTAGGACACGCCGACTTAAACATCTGCGAGTATACGGACGGTGTACACGTCGTCGGTGAATCATACTCCCCTTTACAGCAGTATTCGGGCGTCGAGAAAGCCTCACACGCGCTATTGCACGCGCTACCACCATCCACCTTCAGCTCGGCGGGGCACTTGCGATTCAAATCCTCAATGCAACCCGTGGATGCACATGGACCGGACCCGCCACTCACATCCACCATCATTGGTATGTTGTAGCCGTCTACTAGGCTGACATCATAGAAGTCTTGGCTGCCCGACCCGAGGGTGAACTCCGCTAGTGTTGCAGGTGGGGTGGCTCCGGCACCATTGCACTCAACTTGGCCGGAGCCACAATCTGCTGTTGTGCATGACCCCTGACCCGACCCGTCAAAGGTGCATCCGGTTCTGCCCCAGAACCGGCCGGACCATCCGGTTGGAGCTTGAAAAGACCGGGAGCTGCCCTTGGGTAGCTCAAAGCCCGTGCTACCTAAATTTGGGCTGCCAAGAATTCCAGGCCAGACTCTGTAGTCACACTTGTTAACAAATGTAAATGTGGTACTTGAACCTCCTGCATATTTCCATGAATACAAAAATTATGAAATTGAACTAATTACATGTTAGTCTTTGTACCTCACTCTATAGTTATGTAAGAGATCCTTAGTTTATTATTATAAATAAATACATAAGATGGGAAAACAAAGTAATAAGGGCATTAATTAAATTAAATTACCTTTCAAAAGAATAAATAAGTGGAGGCCTAAAATCAAGTTTGGGAGGAGAGCCATATATGGAATGAAGAATGGGTCAATTTATTTGGGTATTGGAATATGTAAGTTGGGCTTAATTAATTGTTTAATTGTTTGCAGTAGTTGTATCCAGTTTTGGGTGAATGGGGGTTGAAAGTGATGAAGGAAGGAGAAGATTTTGGTGGGGAAAGAGAACCTGAGAAAGAAAGAAGTGAGTGGTGGAGGGAATCTTTGTTATCTTCGTACAAGTGCTATTTATAAACAAATAATGTTAAACTCGTTTATAACCGGAGAATCCACGGAGAAAGAGGTGGGTGGGGTGGGGGTGGGGGTATGTTGATATTTTAACCAATTGAGATGCTGGGTAGTGCCACTCTCGTCTTTTTTATTCTCGTGTGGATGCCAATTCTGTTTTTCTTCCAAATTAAATATTATGAATTTATGATGATAAAGAACACGTAGAAAAAGAATATTATAAAAATAATTAAGAAGGAATTCTTTTTCACAGATGTCTTACATGCATGCATGGTGATAAAGCTTATGAACGCTTCGAACGTTTTCGTTGCCGTTATTCTCACAGAATTTTGTTTTAAAATTTTCTGGTACGTTGAAATGGAGGGATTGAAGATGACGTATATATATGATTGTTGGAATAACACACTCGAAAATGAACTGAACAAGCATATACTATTATTAATTAATTCAGCGGATATATATATATAGTGATATGTACCGTGTGTCACGTACTGTAATGGATTAATGCATTTTCTATATGGAAGATGTCATGTATAACATCATACGAGTACATAAATATATACTCATGGAAAGCTATCGAAGGCGGTGGAATACGAGGCGACACGTGTCCATCTACGGATAGTGGAATGTGTTGCTGTCTCCTCTCTCCACAGTCCACACAAAATAATTACGAGTTACTACGACATTCATATTTTCAGCAAAGACACGAGTGCATATATCTGGCTTAAAAAATCAACGACTAGTAATAAAAGTCACCGACCTTATCGGTGGTATTCTCATCAATTCAATTTTAAGATTTTCACACATTTATTGGCGAAAATTGTTTTCAATAAAATTCGTGACATATCATAGATTCGATGAACAAAGGTACTTGTGCGATTATGAAGTGAAATATAAAGTTTTAGAAGAGAAGCCTAAAAGAAAACTTTAATTGTATTTGTATTAATAAAGTTGAATAATAATGAGTTAATAATGTCAAAACTCTATTGCATTATATTTATAGTATTAACATATGTCTAAACATAATAGAAATTGCATAATGAAACAAGGAAACAAAACTCTAATTAAAATTAAGTCGCAAATATATATTTTAAAAATACAGATAAATTAAAGTCAAATTGTTTTTGATTGGATCATAAATCGTGACCTAATTTTTAAATTTTTTTTAACAAAAGTCATGAACCATGACTTAAAAGGTCATGGACCATGACCTCCTCCTTAGAACCGTTCTGCATCAAAATTGCAGGAGAGTCATGGGTCATGAACTCATGACCTCGTTTTACCCCCCTTTTCTTTCTTTTTTTTCTCTATCCCGTGTCAATTCATTTTTCAGTTAATGCGTTGAATAAGTGATATGTTAGTAAACATGATGTTTTATGTTTCTACGAGTCAATATCAAGTATGAAAACATCTTCAACAATTTACGCATAAACTCCGTAGAATACTCCTTTTCTTTTACGTACGAATCGAACATCTCCTTAGGTGAATTATGATATGTATTTCTCTAATCCATGTATACCATATGATATGTTCATGTCATACAATCATTGCATGCTCTAGCTAAAAGACCGGTTGAAGATACTATATTCTTTTGTTTTAATTTAAATTTTAAATATACTAATAAAATTTAAATTTTTTAAAATTTAAGTTTGAAACAAGTTGTTTATTTGGACTCAAGAGGTTTCTCCTCACTATAAAGAATAGAGTTATGTTTGTTCTCTTTTCTTTTTGGTGGTGGTGCTGTGGGGGGTTAATTTGTGTGTCTTATATGGTTAGAGATTACCGTTCTGAAAATTTTTACCTAGGTTAAATAATTATTTCATCTAAGCATTAAAATTTTTTCTATCGCCTGATATTTTTTACTCTATTTAATTTTAATTAATTTTGATTAGTTTTGATTAAACTTCTATCTAAACAATAAATGTTATTTTATTATTTGAATTCGCCTAATATTTTCTGTAACATTGTTAGAGAGTGGGAATGAGCATACGCTTAATACACTAGCTTCCTATAATAAAAACTGTATATGCGTTAAAGCAAATTTCATTTGACTAAAAATAATTACTAAATTAAACACTTGAATACTTTTCCTTGACATTCATTCACTAATAGCTCTTGATCGAGGAGCCACCTATCATAACCTATAACCATATTTATTAAATATTGGGGGCAATTAGCATCTCAATAAGAAGACGAAGATAACTTTCGATATATAAATATACATATTTTAATTGTAG
Organism: Centella asiatica; assembly: GCA_014636745.2. Classification (NCBI taxonomy): domain Eukaryota; kingdom Viridiplantae; phylum Streptophyta; class Magnoliopsida; order Apiales; family Apiaceae; genus Centella; species Centella asiatica. Next base: position 16,565,532 of record CM025785.1, read on the forward strand.
CATAGACTTCAATCAACATCTTCGAAACGTGTTTAAGTGCCAGTTTACAAGGATAAGATTTCAAAACTTTTGCTTTTTCTTATGAACATCATGGATTCTACTTCTTCCTTTATTAAAGAAGAATCACATCACCCACTATATTTTTAACCATTTCCATTTATTGTAAAAAAAAGTTAAAAAATTCTCTCTGAAAAAGTGCGAAGAATATTGCATCTTAAGCTTTTGCATTGCAGCTTTTTTGCCACTTTTACTTCATTTCTCCGAGCCTTCCGATTTGGTACTATAGATTGTTCGAATAAAATTGATAAGTACTAATGTTAAATTAAAAAAAAATGAATTATGAAGTGGAATGAATTATTTCCCTTATTACCAATTATTGTTTTTGTCTCTCATTTTTGCACCATGTTTCACCAAATTCAACCCTGCTTATTTTGGTTTGCACAGTTTTTTTTCCCTATTCCATCCAAGAACTATGCAATCCAGTCCAAGCATAATAACGATAGCCTTTCAATTCCAGAATTGAAGGAGCAATATTTATGTAGAATATTTTGGGTGCTAAAGAGAAAAAAAGATTGTTTGGATACAATTTTTTGCAAAGATTGAGTATCAAGGTAAATTTATTAGAATTAGAGATTTAAGTTAAATTCTTCAGAATTATGCTGTTATAATATTTTTTTTTTATGTGCATTAACTTGCATTTTACAAAGCTTGTAAAAGAGGATCGAGAGTCATCTGACTCCAAAATGTCTCAGTTCATTTTTTTTTCTTCCACTCTCCTAAAAAATAAAATATAAAAAGAAAGAACAGTGAGATAGGCATAATATAAAAAAAAAAAAAACAGTAATAGATAGCACGAAAAATAAGTAACTGTTGGAATAATTATTTCAGCGAATATAGGATTTATATACGTGACTTAATTCATTTAATACAAAAAGGTGGATTTCATAGATACAAGGGTGAGTTCACAGACAATAATCGAAATAAAATTAGGTGGCCATTAAATTGCTCCATTTAACAATTACTTATTTCTCATTTAATTACTCAAAAAGTTATACGGAATATGAATTATCATAGTTATGCAAAGTACTCTCTTGTAGACCTATCACTAGGTGATTTCAAAACCATTATTTTTAATTATTCTCTCCAATTCACAATAGTTATCATTTTAATATTTTACATGTAAATTTAGGTGATATTTTTTATATATTAAATATTTTATTTTAATTAAATTTTGTATTCATATTACTTTTTATATCAAATATTTTTTATTATTAATTTTTTAAATTAAATAAAATATTTAACATATAAAAGTATCGCATAAACTTACCCGTAAAGAATAAAACGATAGCTATTCTGAATATAAGAGAATAATATGTAACAGCATTAAAATTGTATCCACCTAATGCATACATCATACGTCCAAAAAAATCACATTTTTAGAAAAGAAAGACAGAAACAAGTAGATGCAAAATACGGGTCTTTTTAGTGTTCAACATGACATAAGTGCATATTAAGCACCAAAAGTGATCTTATGGCGACAGGAAAAGAGTATTCCAACATAAAATATGCTCATTTCTCACATAATTTGTTGTATACCATATTCTTGAACTATCAAATAATGAATAATAGCTAGTCGAATTAAACTTTACTTAAACACACACATACACAAATGAATAATATGCATATACATTTTAACATCCAACTACACTTTCTTCAAGCCAAGGATTTCAAGAGCTCTGAAAAGTACTCCTCCCTTCGATTCAAAATAAAAAATATGTTTATCATATAGTATAATTTGTAAATGTTCAAGTACGGAGTATAAGTTTAAAAGTTTGTTACTAAGAATCTATGCCTTAATATAATTTACTACAACGTTGTTAGAAGTAAAATATTTTACTTCAATTTTAAATTATAAAATTTTTTATTTGTTCGTTATTATTTTTTGACTATATTAGTAATATAAATAAGAACCATGAGTACTGTATTAATTTTTTCCAATGGCGACATGTGGTCCTGGTGGAAACCAAAAGGATTTTTCCCAATCAATCAACATATATATAATACACTACACCCATAAGGCAATAATTTATCAATCATCCACCAAATTGTACAAGATCAAAGAATAAAGATACTTTATAATGATAATTAAATAAGGCAAATGGGTCTAGACGTCTAGTAAGTCCAAATAAGATGGCACAGTTTTATGGAAAAGCAAGTTGGAAAGACCTAAAAAAAGAAATTATTGAAAAGGTTGTATAAAGCAGGTGCAAGTTGAAAATTAAGAAATTAACACTGAAAGTTAAAAAGATTAGATATGAACGATATATGTAATAAACAATTAGACAGTGGCACCTGAAGTTTTTTCTAATTATCTCCACTAATTATACTTCTACTAAATGGAGAAAAAATTAGTTTAATTTGACCACTTCTTTTATCTACATATGCCCGAAGTCCCAAACCCAAAAACATTGGGAAAGACATCCAAGACATTCACTTTTCATCTCCACTCATTTATAAAATATTGAAAATAGCTTTTGTTTCTACTAATTTATTTGTTTATTACGTCTCTGAGTTTATTGAACAATGTTAATATATATATATATATATATATTGTTTATTACGTCTCTGAGTTTATTGAACAATGTTAATATATATATATATATATGGGCTGCTATCCATTTTTTTTAATTTGAGCTGTAATATATATTTTTTTAATCTTTTTAAAACATCCAATCGTAAGGATGAAAATTACACTTAAAGATAATATGACATGCAAATTTTCATAATTTTTATTAATTAGTTTTTTTAATCATGTAAGTTGAACATATTCAAAAGAGTAAATTTTTTCATATTTTTAGATGTTAGAAAAACTACTCCACATTTCGTCAAAAAAAAAAATGAAAAGTTGTAAACTTTCATGTTTTTTAATTTCTTATCCATCTATAAGGTTTGATATTTTAGAAATTTTATAAATAAAAAAAATTCACTACACCCACTTTAAAAAAAATAGGTTGCAGCCTATTTTTTTTTCCTCAGCTACACACACACACACACACACATATATACCGAAATAATATGAGAAAAATTTAACTATACGAATTAAAAAGATATAAAAAAAACAATATAATATGTGAATTTTATAAACTTCCAAACTCATTTACATAGTTTTTATAGCCGAGTAAAAGTCAATATCTCTTTATCATTAAGAATGTATAACTTTTATATAGTTATAAAATCATGTTATACACCACCAAAACATGAATACATTTATGAATCCCTTTACTTTTTTTATACACTTTCATTTCGTACAATTAAATTATTTAAATAAATTTATAGATGTGATATCAATGAGTAAGATTATAAAAATAAGTTATAATTTAATTCCGTTTTCATGTGATTTCAATTAATATTGAAAAATGAATTCTAACTTGAGAGAGATGGCAATCATTTGAAGTATGAGAATTTGGTCGCTCTCAAGTCTCACCTAGTCACTAATATATAGGATTTCAAAGTCCATGACAGCTAGCCCATATATTCCTCATGTAATCTACAACCAACCGTTTATTATATACTCCTTCCGCAAGTGATATGTTTCACCATCGGACAAACTAATACTACTCCGCGCGTAGGAACTAATAAAATTTCACCTATAACAATTAACAATTCATATTGTCGTTATAATCTTTGTTCAAAGCAAGCTAAATGATATGGACTACTACTACTATCCAAAGGCAATATCTAGACAATTAATTAAAAGCTGTTGATCGTACGTGGCGACTAAAAAGATCGAGTGATACAGCTGATTAATATTATTATCGTTATTGGCGCTGCCGATGCTGCTGCCGCCGCTTGAAATGAACCTGTCGTCGGAAGCTCCGATGAATTTCGACTGCACACACACACACACACACACACACACACATATATATATATATAAATAAAAAGGGATGAATCACGTACACTGCCTGCCTACATAACCAGACTCGTAAATGTAAATTAAGATTAATCAGCTATAAAAGATCGAGTAGGGAAAACTAGTAGAATTACCCGCCGCCGCCGGCCGATGATGGACAAAACGTGATAACGTATTCCCCCGCCGCCCCGCAGGTAAAAGTACTAGTACTATCATCGTACGCGTAACTGTAAGCTTGTGGACACGCGCTCTTAAAGTACTCCGAGTAAGTAGTTGGCTTACAAGTGTCTGGTTCCCCGTACGCGCCTGTGCAGCAGTACTTTGGCTCTCGAAAAACCTCGCACGCGCTCTTGCAACCTACGGCGGCTTCGCCGGCTCCAACCAGCTTCAGTTCCTGAGGACACGAGCCGTTCAGGTCGGCAGCGCACGTGGTTACCGTGCAGTTCCCAGCCGTGCCGCCACGAGGGACGATCTCCATGGGAAGGTTGTAACCGTCCACAAGGCTGATATCATAGAAGTCCATTCCGCCGGCGCCGTTGAGAGTGAACTCGGCTAGGGAAGCCGGCGGTTTGGCTCCAGCGCCGGCGCATTCGAGTTTTTGGGAGCCGCAATTTCCTGTGACGCAAGAGAATTTTTGGGTGGGGTCAAGGGTACAAAAGGAGCGTCCCCAGAGGCGGCCAGACCAGGCGGTAGGGACAGAAATGGAATTGGATTCGCCGGTTTGAAGGGTAAAACCGGTAGTGGAAAGTTGGGGTGCTCCGGCTGCTGATAGTAAACCCGGCCATACGGTAAAACTGCACCGATTGACTAATGAGAATGTTGCTGCGGAGTGCACAACTGCATGAAGATTAAAGACATCAATATTTATGCACCAAACTCGAATATTTTGTGATTTCGAGCTTAATTTGTGGTTCGATTTTGTATTTTGAAACACATAATAATACTGAGAGGTGATCTGTATTTAGCATAAGTAAATTATTTTAAATTAACATGTGATAAATGAGGTCATTATCATATTTGCGCGCACACATATAATAATTACAGTTAAGAAAAACTTAAATTCACAATCTTTTCATTTTTTGAAAAAGATGGTCATATGATTATATTGTACGCATATCAGTCAAATTAACACACATTAAAATATAATTAAATTATGTTAAAGCATATCAATTTGTTGAAAATATACACATTTAATTTGTTGTTATACTAGATAATAATTGTGGTGTATGATAATCATGATCGGAAGGTGGTTATAGAATTTATCAAGATTCTCTGCATCATAGTTATCTACGTACACGCATGGCAAACTCTTGTATACAAGTTTGACGTTCGATTGGAATTGAATACACTACATGGTAAAGACTCGATAAAAACGAATAATATATGAATATTAACGTCAAAGAGACCGATGTCTTATACCATGAGGACCTCTTCAACGTAAACTATATGTTACAAGAAAAAGAATATACTTCATCAATTGTACGTTTTCTACTCTTAAAAGTCATCTCAACTTATGATCATTGTATAACACTATTATATATAAATTGTGATAATAAAACAAGTCCTACACAATGCAAAGGATAAAATAATCAAAAGTACATTTGCACTTAAATGTATTTCCCTTCGGATGTATGTGCATCTCGATCTTCCGTGCATAAATTCATGCACTTGTATACAAATATATGGAGAATAAAGTATTAAAAAAGGCACAATATAACACTTATGAAATACATATTAATATATTATACATATAAACATAATACCTGATGAAGAAGGTGTAGAGAGAATGAGATAAAGCGATGAGAGAGTGGTTAATAAAGCAGGAATTCTAGCCATTTATTTTTACTTTAATGTTGATAAGAGAAAGAGAGGACTAGGTGCTAGCTAATTATTAATTTGTAATTATCAGAGGTGACAATGTCAATATTGATGTAGTATTAACATATATATGGAGGAGATATATAGAAAAGCTGGGAGTTCCCTTCAATAAAAACACAAAGAGAAAACGGAAAAAGGAAAATATGAGAGTGAGAAAAAGGAAAGAAAAGAAAAGGTAATACACTAAAACTCCGGTATTGGAATATTGAATAATATGGTATCATTTGTTTCGAGTTAAATTATAAAAATTTTAAATTTTGACAGTATAATTTACACTACAAAAATATATAGTTTTTAAAATTTAAGTTAAAACAAGCGTAATTTATGTATGGTAATAGCATCAAACGTGTAGAAGAATAGGAAAAATAACCAAAGATCCCCAAAATTGCTACGAAAATTTAGGAGGGAAAAGAATTGCTGTGTGATTATTTACGTTAGTTTGAAGCAAAAGAGTCGTGATGGATACAAAAGGAATAGATTTGGACTTAACTACTAAAAGAACTTTAATTCACAGCTAATCATAATATATTACTCCCTAATTGTCGTATTGTTCCATCATAAACATTAATTTAAGATATTGAGAATTGATTCACAAATTAATTTTGGGCTTGGCAATTAGAGTTTCGAAGGATTGAAACCTATTTCGTGTATTATAAAAAGATTTACATGTCATTTATAGAAAGTGATAAAATATAAAAGGAGACATCAAATGAGACAGAATCTGCACTCATTTTGGAGACTATAATGAATTAAATTATAAGTGAGAGATGCATATCAGTGATCCCAATATCGATCATATCTCTTATCTTTATTTTATATATAATGTATGTATTATTACTTACAGAAAAATAAAATACACTTATGTGCAAGAAGTAAAAACATGTACAGAGTTAAATAATAATAATAATAACTGAACACTTTTACATATCAACTTAAGATTTACCCAATAATAATTTACTAATTATTAGTATTATAAATAGTAAATACTATTAACAACTAATCTATTACCCACTCTATTCATATTTACATGACTTTATAGAGTAAATATTTTGTTCATAATTAAATAACATTTAAATTTTCAATGTACTCATTTCAATACTAACCCTAAAATAACGCTATTTAACTATTTAGCCAATATTATTCTTAAATCAATACAATTTAAAAATTATATATATTAGACAATTTAAAAATTATATATATTAGACAATTTAAAAATTATATATATTAGACAATTATTAAATAAGTACCTTAATTATAATACCGATCAATTTCTAAAACGTCACTTACGCATGAATGGGCGAGTCTTTTACCTATTACCCTATCCGTCTCATAGACACCTAAAAAATTATCCCCAAAATTATGTATTTCACTATGAAAAGACATATATACAATTCTTTTTATTCCCTCTCTTACTTTAATAGGTGAACCTCATATAATCTCTTTAATTTTAAATTGAACACTCAAAAATCACAAAAAAAAAAAGAAGATAAATATACCTTTTTTACTCTTTAATTTACGTGTTTGATGTTTTTAAAACACCTGAGAGGGGACAGGTATCATGTATTAATTGACAAGTGTAATTTTAGAGATATAATTGACTATATTATTCAATTTATTGACTCGATTAACTTAATTTTTTTCCCTATTGTTGTTAGAAACGACTTTATAAATCCAAATACAATTCAATCTCGTCTTCAAATGCTTACCTCGAATTAAAATTGAAATATAAAAAATATCAAGGAACTAAATTATGTTAAGCTTTCAAAAATATTTTTAAAATATTTCAAAAAAAAAAGAACAAAAAATACAATTAAAACGATGAAAATTTGTATATATATAAAAAATAGATAAATATATTTCCATATAATAATAAACAATTATAACTAAAGAAGATATTAAAATAATATAGTCCATCTTACTTCAATTAAAAAATAAATAATTTATTCATAAAAAATACATATATAAAAAATACAAATATATGAATTTTTAATATACTCAAAAGAAAAAAATTCAAAAACAAAACAGTCCATGCCATATGCACGAGCTAAAGACTAATTTCATCACCTGAATTATATTAGTTTCAATACACTTGTAAATATAGAAGAGAAAAAAATAAATAAAGAAACAAATGGCCCGAGCATATATCCCTGATTGATATTACTAATACTTTTACAAAAAGAAACCAAATAATTAATATGATTCGGTAAAACTTAGTACAAGCCCGTACCGCCTGTTAAATGATTCATTTTACATATTTTAAACTCAAACAATATATTGTATGTAATGAGCATTGGCCTTTTATTAATTATATTCTGAAAAGGGGTATTTGCTTGGCTCCCCATCTGCAAGCTGGGAGGAACATACAATATTCCATTAGAACACCCATGGTGAAACACACACATTTCCTTAATTTGTTTTGTTAAATCCAAACGAATGAAAATAACATAAAAAAATAATAGTGTTTAAATTTTCATTAGAACACCACAGGATGAAAACAAGAGGTCATTAAGATGATGACAAAATGATCAACCATGCCACTTAAGGAAAAATAGAACTTTCAAACATAAGGTAATCTTTATCTATTTACTCCCTCCCTTCAAGAAAAAAATTACATTTAAAATTGTTTATTATTTTGCAATAAATTAAAAAATTTTTAATTACAAACTTATATATCTCGTCATAACTTAAAAATTCATAATTATTTCATTAAAAAAAGACTTATTATTTATATATTTAATTACTGATTAAAAATGTAAAATTAATAGTCGTCAAATTCTAAATGTTGCTCTTTTTATATAAAGGACTAAAAGGGCCGTACGTGTTGAAAGCCGAAAGCCATAGTCCATACATGCCAAAAAGAAAAGGGACCGTATGTCAAGAGCCTGAAACCATTACATTAAGCATACTTTGTCCGGTAATCATGGCAAACCAACATAAATATATGTTTCCAGCATCAACCAAGCAGTTTGTAATTTTTATCGAGAAACTTGTGAAAACAAAACACTAAACAATGCTCCGCGTTACAGAAAGACCTACTTTTTGAACTTCCGACACATTAATATTACATGTTTGATGAACAAACAACATATTTTTTTCATAAAATTTCTCATGAAAATTTAAATTAAAGATAAAAAAAATTGTAATGACTGATTTTAAAAATTATAGCAATATGACAAAAAAATTATGTAAATATTGTTTTTTTTCTTAGAATAAATTTTGTTCTCAAATGTTAATATGGAAAAAGAAATATAATAGCAAAGCAACAACCTATATTACAATCAAAACCGAGCAACAATGGCAAACAATAGATGGTCACTAACTTAAGACTCCGCAGATTACTCATAGGCAAAGGGACTCGAAGCTTTTTAGAAGTTTGTAAGGTGTAGACGACTCTCGACCAAATACACGATGAGTACACTCTAAACAAGTGGGTACGAGATATTCTAGGGTGTAAGAGTAAGATTTCCTCTTTCTTTAATTGAAGAAAATGAACCAATCTTCATTGTCAAAACAAGATTATAGTTTTAAAATACTGCATACGGCTAAACAATTTCAATTTGTTCAGAAGATTTTTATCAAATCTAGTACTATATTGAAATTTATTTCCAGTTAAAAAACAAATATAAAACTGCTCAAACGCATCAACTAAGACACAGGCAGGGTATTAAGACTATGTTCGCCCAAAATTTCCAGTTAAATAACAAAGAGAAAACAGCTCAAACACATCAATTAAGCCACATGCAGGTATTAAGCCCGTTGATATAAAAATCTGACCAATTCAAAAACCAATCCAACCATCATCAGTATAAAAATTCAAAAGAGTATCTGTATGACCCATAAGCACAAGCAGCCAAGGCAAAAATCTAAAGGGGAAAAAGTACTTCCATTCTTTATGGGAAACCAGCTATGGGAGAACAGTAAAAGAGATTACTTTAAGCAAGCAAGATAACCAATCATTCATCGCTTCTTCATGAGTTGTTAGGGCAGTCTCTAGCAAAGTGCCCTTCCACACCGCAGACATAGCAACCGCCTCCCTGCCTATCAGAACCGCCCCTTCCACCACCGCCACCGGAGCCCCCATTGGGACAATCCCTTGCCATGTGTCCATGCTCACCGCAGCTATAACAACCGCCTCTGCCTCCACCGCCACCGCTGCCGCCTCCAGAACGATCACTCGTGCAATCTCTGGCCATATGCCCGAAGCCACCACATGTATAGCACGCGTTACCACCACCTCCTCCACTTCCGCGGCCAACACTCCCCTGCTGGTCACAGTCCCTAGCCATATGTCCGTACTCACCACAAACATAACACCCACCTCCTCCCCCGCCGCCGCCGCTGCGGTATCCATTGAAGCCCCTTCCACCACCACCTCCACCACGGGATCCTCCGCCGCGTCCACCACCGCCGTTGCGGACCTTCTCGACAGAAGATCCGTTGATTCCGGTGACATCAACAGCCTTGGATTTGTTGCTAGCGCTGTCGAATTCAACCAAGAACTCGACTTCCTGGCCGTTCTGGAGGGTGCGGAAGCCTTCGGATTTGATCTCGGAATGATGAACGAAGAGATCCTCGCCACCATCATCGGGCTGGATGAAACCGTAGCCCTTCTGATCGTTGAATCGAATGACCACTCCGCGAGATCTGGTGTTCTCCTCCGCCATTGAAGATCAAAACCCTAAATCAACCTCTTCTTCTATCTGTGTGTATCAACAGACCTCGCGAGAGTGTAAGAGGAATGTATCGAATCGAATATATATATACATATATATACATATATATAGGGGAAAGGATAAAACAGAGGAAAGGCGAAGGAAACCCTAATTCATATCGACGCTTTTTTGGTTTCCCGATTTTTACTTACCGTGCTAGTGTGTGCTAGTATTGCTCATTTGCTCTCCTTTTTTTTCTTTTTTTTTTTTTTCTTTTTGGTTATTCATGTTATGGACCATAATTTTTGAGGGAATTGTTTGTAGCATTTTAGGAAACGATGGATTTTGTTTACGTGATAAAATTTTCAAAATTATTTTGAATGAAGAATTAATATTATCATTTAATATTTTTTTAGAGTAATTGTAAGATTATGTTTACGTATAATACTTTTCCACTTTTATTGAAAAAAATTACATAATTAGAATAAAGATTATTCTAGTCAAGACCAAATTAACAACATTAGAGTAACTAATTAAGGTATTTGGCATCTCAAATTGTTCTAATATATTTTTTTTAACAAATTTCATTGTAAGAATAAGTATGAAAATAAAGTCAGGAACATATTTAAAATTATGAACATTTTCGTAATGAGAAGGAATAAAATAGAAGAGTAGCTATAAGATTGTGTACAAATTGTACATAATTTATAATATTTGGATTCTTATATATATATATATATATATTAATTCTGTTCTTAACTTATTTGTGTTCAAATGTTATAGTAGAGGACTAGAGGTAAACTATAAACCCGCTCCACAATATCTTCTTCACGAGCCCATAAATTGGGGTGCCTTTGTGAACTGAATTCTATTGCTAAAGTAAATTGAAGTTTTTTTTTTGGTACAATTAAGAAAGTAAATTTACTTTTTTCAATTTACTCCCGCATTGTAAAAGTAAATTGAAGTATGTACACAAATCAAACTCAAAAAAAAATTAAATAAATAAAGAAAAACAGAGAGGACAATGTGTGTATACAAATTATTTTAAGAAAAATATTATTCCAAAGGTTTTAGATGCTTAATTTAATGATTTAATTTTAAACAGAACAAAAAAAATATGGATTGGTGGCTTACAAAAGAAAAATAAGTTCTAGTTTTTTTTTTCTTTTGGTTACTGTTCATAACTATATCTGGCAACACGTTTTGAAGAAAAGTGGTCAGGTTATATGACAATTTTGGACAAGAGCAAAATCAGAATGACATATCGAGAAAGCGAGAGAAAAAAAATACAATTGGATGTGTGAAATGTAAAATATAATATAGAACACGTATATAATTTTAACGATGATAATAGATAAAATTAAGAGGGGTGACCTACACGCTATATCCCTTACTAGTTTTGCCCCGATCTCGGACACATGTCTAGTTATTTAATTCATTTCAAGAGATAAATTTGACATTTAATTACAATGTGATTCATGGATGCTCCTTGGATCATAAGAACATGACCCTTTTTTTTGTTACAAGGACACGACCATGTAAATATATGTTGTAGTCGTTAATTGACCTCAACGACAGATAACTAGTTCAAAAAATAACTACGCAAGTCCAATATATGTTAAACTTTTTACGTTTCAATCTATTAACATCTGTGTTTTATAAAAATATTTTGAATATGATTCACTAGAATTTAAAAACAAAAACATACAAGCAACTGAGAAGTTTCCTTTTGACATAGATAATGGAGATGTAACTATGGTTATATTGTATGATACATGACCTTAAAAATTATTTTCTAGAAAGACGCCATGTCAATACAACAATACAAGGAAATGAAGAAGGTGAAAATAATAAAGTGAACTAAAAAGCAGATTGTTACCTTTTTTTAAAAAAAAATTTTACGGAGATTGTTACCTATCTACACGATGCAAAAAAAATTTGAGTTGCATAAGAATAGAATAGAGGGCAAGACAACCTCAAAAACAGACATATATTTGTACAAGAAACCCAAATCAGTAGACTTCCACATTCCATTGCCCTGCCTTCTTCAATGATCTTTTGTACTCAGTCCAATCAATACCTGTAGAATGAAAGAAAATAAATAAATAGGGGAGGGAGAGCGAGAGAGAGAGTGCAAGGTCAAATTAAAGGGTAAACTCGTATATAAGGCCAATGAACATGAATATAATGATGCCAGTATGAGGACATTTCTTTACCATCTTTGGCAGCCAATGACACCATAATGTCATCAATTCCCTTCTCCATTCCTTTAAGCCCACACATATAGATGAAGGTGTTGTCTTTCTTTAGTAATTCCCAGAGCTCTTCTGCATATTGAGCCATGCGGGTTTGGATGTACATCTTTTCACCTTTCTCATTAGTTTGCTCTCTACTCACTGCATAGTCAACTCTTAAGTTATCTGGCTTCTTCTCCTTCATTTTCTCGAATTCCTGTCTCCATAAACAAGAACTACATTTAACTCACTTTTGATAGAGGAAAATATTGGCTATGTTTATAATTTGATTGTATGATCATTTCACCTCCTTGTAGAGCAACGAGCTAGTTGTGGGAACACCTAAGAAGAGCCATGCCAAACCATTGAACTGCATTTGTCAAAATCATCTCATTTTAGATGCATTATTTGATAAATTATGCCAGTACAGCTAAAAAGGTTGATGGGGTTAAGATATCCTTTGATACTTAGTAAGTACACTACAAGTAGATTTACTGTTGTTTGTTCATAGCCAAAGTCTGTGTTTGGTACTTTCGCAACACTTCATCAGATGTTGAAAAGTTGCAGAATTCTCGATTGTGCAATAGCCATACATTCTCCAGACTCACAAGATCAAAATTTTTCTCTTAATTTGTTTCCGCGGTAATTAAGCTTTAAAGCATTTCCCCAAAATATCAACATAAAGTATTAATGTACCTCGTAGTCTTCATGCTTTTCGAAGAACATTTTCCACAAGAAAGAGCGGAAAGGGGCGATTCCAGTTCCAGTTGCAAGCTATACAAAGGATTTCATCAATAATAAGTCTTTTAACTCATGAAAATGACAAAGTATTATAAAAATATGTTGTAGCAGTATCAAATGTACTGCTTGATCTTGTAGGTAGCAAGTACCATAATAATAGTTGCATTTGGATCCTTGGGCATAAGCATTTCTTTTCCTACAGGTCCAGTCATCTTCACATCCGCCCCAGGCTTCAAGTCACCTAAGATATTGTTTAAAACATAGAAAACTAATGAGCATAACTCAAGTATTTTGTACCAGCTAATTAGACAACAGTTCATTATAAACTATTTGATTCTTAGAAGGGCTAATCATTAATTTATTATCATCGAACAAATGTATAGTAATTAAAGAGATCTCTGCATTCTTACACAAGTAATTTGAGCATACTCCTTTGACTACTTCTCCTTGGTCATTGGTATAGACAAGCCTTTTAACACAAAGCGACACCTGTTTAAAGTTCAAGTAACTGACGCCTCAGAAAATAGAAAACCATTCCAGAATCAGATGGTGCTACCATTCAATTAGCGCTTAACAGTCATTCAGGATGTTGATGCTGATTTTCTGTACATAACTAACAGTATGATTCATCATCCAGTATATATGCCATCTAGGGTTGTGATTTTCAAAATTAAAGCAAGTTTATGATTGTTAGAATTACGGTCATCAATGTATTGTCTATCATAACTCCCAAATAAAATGAATACTGAGTTAATGAAACCTTACAGTTTTAGAGTCTCCAAAGTCACCAAGGGCACTGCTGGCAATTGAGTACAATCTAAGCTTGTGAGGCTTCCCTTTCTTATCTATACCATCTGCAATTATCCCAATGGATTGCCCTTCTCTGTAGGGCACCTCCCCTGTTGGTATCAACCCAACAAACAAAATATGCCCCAAATCATAAAACTATTTTTAACCTTAAGATAATTATTACAGAGTAATTATCAAGAAAAACTAGATAATGGTCAAGAATTTGAATAATCCTATAGTATAACTATGTACCTTCAGTGCTGAACACCATGTGCCAAGTTTCACCAGGAGCATCATCTGCAGTGATCTTGGAGTTGAGAAGGCATTTACCAACATATGGCTCCTTTGGCTTGAATTTGTTAGTAATCACACCTTCCTCCATTTTCTTAGATACTTTCTCAACTTTGGCTGGAGCCTCTGCCTCTGTTGTGACCTGGGCTCTAATTGATACAACTCCCCTACCGTTAGATACATTTCTATAAATCAAAGGCACCTGCATAACCAAAACCCACATCATAAATACCAACAATTTATACTAATTCTCTCAAAATTATATAAATATATTAGTTGGTGATATACCTTGGTAAAGTATACTCTATCTGATGAGATGATAGATGTTCTGACTGAAAGAGTAGTGGATTTGGAAGATGGAAGAGAGACTGCAGCAGTTACTGCAGCAGCCATGGTTGTAAATGAGAGTAAAGTAGGGAGAAAACAAAGATTATTTGATGTGTGTGAGAATGTTGAAATGGGCAAGTGAAAGAAGAAGAGAAAAGAGAGGGAAGAGTAGTTTTGGGATTTTTTTTTTCTTGTAAGGGGAAAGAAAATAAGAAGATTATAGAAGATTATGGATTGGGTGGAGGAGATTTGAAAGACAATGCAGTGGCACTTGGTACTTTGGCGGATCTTAGGATAAGAAAAATGTCCATGTAATAATGTATGATTCTAATTTAACGTCTCTTTGCAATTGATATTTTTCAGAAATCGATAGGTGGTTTGGTAGATTGTGGTCATGCATGAATACCATTTATAAATTGATCTTTAGTTTGGAGAAGGTTGCTGTGTTGTGGGTGGGCCTTTTGTATTGGACCTTTGCAATAAAGGTACGTATAAGTTCATATCGTTATTTTGTAACAAGTATATATGAAGGGAAATATCTTGGCTACATGTATCTATTACATCATTACATGTACCTATGGAGTAAAAAGTAACATTGGAAGAAATTTAGAAAGCATCCCCTCAATCCACAAAAAAGTCGGATGGAAATTTTTACTTCTTAGGTCCGCAAAAGAAGCCACCTGATGTTTGCCAAAATAAATGACATAAAATTTTGGGCAAATCTCATGCCTTTACATAAAAGAGTTTAAAATGTTTTTAAAAAATTTAGCAGTGCTCACGTTTTTTAATTTTTTTGTATAAGTGTATTTATTTTTTTGTAAATTATTATTTATAATTTATTATTTAAAAGTTAATATTTTTTAGTATGTTCTCAATATATTTTGTAAATTACTATTTGTAAGCTAATATTTGTAAGTTACTATAATCACAAAAATATACTCATAGAAAATAGGCTCAATATTATGGAATTTCAGTCTATCTAATAAGTTGGCCGGTAATTATTCCTAGAAATTTTTTGGATTTGATAAATTTTTGATTTTTTTTTTTTTGCGGAGTACATGTTTTTTGCAATCACCCCGGCAATCAGACCGAAAGGAATCTATTGTTCATCATTTCCTTTATAACATACTTTATCTACGATTAAAATTATCTCACGCAATCACAATTTAATTCATTATAATAAATTTTATCTTAATTAAAATAATTTAAATCAAATCAAAATTCTCACAAATTCACAGTGTTGATCATGAATCTTTACCGTTAGTAAATTAGTACTCCCTGTGTTTTAAAAAATGAGTTACGTTTGAAAAAAAAAATTGTTCCAAAAAAAAGTTATATTTGAATTTTTTTTATTTTACTATAAATTTAAAAACTTTCAATTACAAACTTATAGATCTCGTCATTAAATTTAAAATTTCATAACAAATTTCATGAGAAAAACTTATTATTTGTATAATTAATTATTAGTCAAATACATAAAATTAATAATCGTCAAGAGTCTAAATGTTATTCTTTTTATAGAACGAAAGGAGTAATTACTATGGTAGAATACATAAAACTTCTAACAAGTAAGAACTTTATTATAGGATAATTATAAATAAATAAATATATATATATATATATATATATATATATCCTCAACTATATACTAATTTCTAATTTAAGGATCATTATTTCAATTTTTATAATTAAAGGATTAAACTGTGATTATTTTCTTCTTTAGTGATCATTCTTTTAATTTTACAATTAAGGGATTCACTATAGGTTAATTTTCATTTTGGGGATCATTTTTTTAATTTTTGCTATTAAGTGATGTACCTATTATTTTTTTTATTTTTAAATATGATGTAAAACTTGATGTATTAAAGGTATTTTTAAAACAAAAACAAAATTATTTATTATTTCTTTCAATTACTCAATTTCTATTTGACATATCCACATATTTTATTGTTCGTTAATTTGTCATGATAACATGTCAATTAAAATCTTTCTTAAATATAAAGATATGAATAAAATTGAGTAATTTAAAGAAAAATATTTTTTTAAAAAGAAAGACTCAATTTAAAGAAAACTGAATCAATTTTTTTCCTTTAAATTTGTGCATTAAATTATGTGTAATTCATAGAAAATAATAAAAAATTGATATTTTCTTATTTAAAAGTGCTTTTGATTCATCAAATTTTAGATCATATTAAATCTAATTGTAAAAATTTTAAAAACAATCCCTAAAGTTAAAATTAACTTATAGTTGAATCTCTTAATTGTAAAAACTAAAAGATGATCTCCAAAATAGAATTAATTCATAGTTAAATCTTTTAATTGCAAAAATCAAAAGAACAATCTTTAAAGTAGAATTAACTTATAGTTGATGGTATTTTTATATATTTATCCTTTTATTATATCATAAATACGTCAAAGGAATCTTTGTGAAATTAAATTGAGTCAAGTTAACATTTATTTTAGGCCTCAAGATTGGGCCGTGTAAAACGAAATCAACAAATGAACCCCTAAAGCTAACTAGCCATCCTAATAAAGCCCACCTTTACTTGGGGCTCCATGTTTCTTTAACCCACACAAGGGAGAATGAAAATGTCAAAATTCAACAAGAAGCCTTTATAAGAAGTTTGCTCGGAAGCATTTACTTTATTGAAAAAACGGAAAATAAGTAATTATTTTTATCATCAATCACATATTTATATTTATTATGAGATTTATTTTCATTATAATGTCATATTTTTTTAAATTTTGTCATCACAATTTTCTTATATGATTTTTAATTTGACATTCATAACATTTAATGAGAGAAACTTATATTGCTATATATAATTTTTAGTCAAATATACAAAATTAAAAGTCATCAAAAATTCAAATGATAGCTCTTTTTATGGAATAGAGGGAATATTATTATTAATTTTTTTTTTTGGTGACAAGAAGCATTTATAATTTATATATCGGTGCGTTGATTCCTTTCATCAGTCGCTGCAATTCATCATTTACGTGGTGAGCACCCTGTCATCTAACAGTTCTAGTTTTTTTAAACAACAGACTGCAAACATTTAATAAAATGTAATGTCAATTTACAACAATTTACCAATGAAAAGTTCACATGCTCCCTTTTGTTGCAGCTCTAATATTATTGAAAGCTTTTACATTAACAATGAGTTGATTTATTTTTCAACTCTGCTTCACCATATGGACTTTCTTGATTTGTTGCCAAAGTACCGTCAGCACATAAGTGACCCAAGAACAATTTCATACAGCCAGATTTCAAAAGCTGTAAACTTTTTATCGCCTTTTGATTAACTCTTCCGTTTGGATCAACAACTATTAAGTTAATACATAGAATTAAGATCATAACTTAAAAAATAAATTAAAATCAGATCCGCTGTTTCATACGGGATGGCATTAAGTATTACAATCACACATAGCAAAATTTTACAAATTTAACACCTCATATATATATATATATATATATATATGAGCCCCACTCCTAAATCAAATAATGCAATTTGATTTATCACCACCTCCTTTATTTCACATACAATATCATACACTTTTTTTTATAAAATATAATTCATAAGAAAAATAATCTTCACCAAATATCTCTATATTTTAAACATTTAATAGTGTCATCATTTCATGTTTCAAAAATACCCTTATAAGTTATGTAAAACTACACATAATTTCTATTATATTAGAGGACTTAATTTATAATTTTTTTTATCTTTTTGAAATCTCCAATTTATCTCTCTATTTTTTTTTTCAATACTTGATTATATCAATTGATAAATAATATACGTATAAATGTATATTAAATGTATATTCCATTGTTTTTAAAATGATAATTTTTAAAAACAACTTTTGTGTTCCAAATAAATTCATATTATTATCTTATTTGAAGTAATAACAATTGTAATTAATTGAAATAGTGAAATAGTGAAGATTTATTTAAGGAATTTTATAATTTTTTATAATTTAAAAATTAAAATTGTACCTCTAATTTATAATTAAAAAAATATATCCCTAACTTTAAAACGAAGAGAATATGCACAAAATATCACATGGAATATGAAATGTTTAGCACCTTCTATAATCACGGGGGATCATTAAAAGATGGCATATATTTGGTACAATTGTCTTTCTCTTGTTATTCTTGCTTTACTTAATGGGTATCCATTACAAAAAGGGTGGCACCAATAGTGTGAATCATAAAGTCTCAATGTTTATATATATTCGTTCTCTCTCTAATTATACTAGTAAAAGTGACAGGTAATAAGATTCCTTGTATTTTTGTTTATTAACACATTAATGTTGCTGCAATATGCATGTGGCATTGCAAAGAGGTTTCTTTTGATGTATTGTTTCTTTCCTCTTTTCTTTCTTTTTTTACAATTTGTAAGATATTGTTTCGTCTTGGTTCAGGATATCGTAATTTTCTGTTGCAGTAATAAGAGCTGAAATATATTGAGGCGCACACATGCTGCTCCCTTAATTGAACTTTTCTTCTTTCAAATGTTTGATTTTTTCGATCAAACCATAGGTGAACAAATTTTAAAATTGAAAAAACAAAAAATAAACTATCGATGTTATCGCCACTCACTTATTTATACTAATAATGAGACTTCTCTTCTCCTTTCATTCTCACATATCAAGTTAAATATTGTAATAAATTTCATCGGCAGTCACTTACATCCATCCCACAACCCTTTCAAAATTACTGTAATTGATTAAAACTTGGGATACAAATTATACCGTAATCAAAAGGGTTTTTTTTTTCTTCATAAGATTACAATACGGAGTAATTGAATTCACTAAAATCAACTAAATAATTTTAAAATTTGATATGTTACTGGTTGATTTAAAAATTCAAAACATATTTTTAAATTTTAATAGAGTGCGATGATATTTGCGTACTTCATTAATTGGTAGATTCATCGTATTGCGAATTAGCTCAGTAAAAAAGAATATCTTTTTAGATTAAATTCTGCAATCGATTTTTGATAAAGTGCAGGGGCAAGGGATGATAATAGGCTTTATTGCAATTGTTTCTTTATAGTATCAACAAATTAGTAAATTTATATATTCTTTAAATTATGATTATAACCCTTTTTTTAAATTAAATTTCATGTTGACCTCCATATTTTTGTGCAACTTGCTGTTCTTCCTCTGATTGGAACAGTTATCTTGTTAAGTAAATTATTACTGATTACCTAATATCAGAAGCTTCTTGGATTATTATTTTATTCAGTCGTAAATCGTAATCCTGCAACAGAGGTTGTATTACTTGCAAGTAAGATGTTCCAGAATCATTTATTTCTTAAAGACCAGTTCAAATAGAATAATTAACTCGTTCAGCTCATCCAATTCTTAACAATCGCAGCACAAGTGGGAAAACTTTAAAACATGGCCAAAAGCCTAGAAACAGGGTCTACTACAACCACAACTAGAAGGATTTGGTAGCTTTAACAAACATAGTTTTAATTTTGTCAAGTAAAATAACTAAATTGTGAATAACTTCACCAAAGAACAATTGCCACCTAATGCATCGTTGGCAGCCTCATTCTCAACTTCAAGTCTTCAACTACTTAAACGTGTAATTAGTTGTTGGAGTTTGGTCAAAAACAAATCACAACCGAATAACCTGTTAATTAGTTTAGTTGGAGTTTGAAAAAGTCAGTCCAAGCCCTGAGGTTGAAGCTCTTTCCTATCAACTTGATGAATGTTTTCTAAAGTACAAGTCAAAGATACTCTCGTTCCCCACTTGATATGTGGTTTCAAAAAGTAACACTTCTAAATTTTTACTAAATCAAAGGTAATAAATAACTAAAGATACCATCTTCCATTTTCCTGTAAAGACCATATTTCTTGAAAGACTCAATGATCCATTCCTCCTTCCCTTGAAATTAACTTCAATAATGAAGTAATGAAACATGGGGACTTCATAAAGTATTCTGTGTTCACTAATCTCTCTCACAAGATATGTCAGATACACCCCAGGTCATTAGAATCCAATTCTTTTTCAGCCAGTCAACCAGCACATCATATCATTGAAGAAAGAAAAAAGAATGAACGAAAAAAATTTCACATTTTTCATTCATGCAAGTGTAGTAACACAATTTGTGCCTAAGATTGCTACTTTGCTGGTACCAACATCGTGTTGGAGGTAAATAATGGCAGAAGGAAAATGGAAAGTTGGAAACTGTAAAATTTTCAAAAAATCAATTTAAAAAATATATGGAACCCCTCTACATAGGTGACATCTAAATCTTATGTACATTCCAAAAAATCACAAACTTAAAGAGCGTAAAAAGCTTTTGATTTTTAGCAGTGGATAGTCGTTTTCTTTTTCTCGTTGGATTGGCTTAAAATTCAATGAAATCCCCTTGAAACTCTGGACTGATACAGCTCCAATCTACATTTGGCCTCTTCCAACAATGAATCCACCATTTTGTCCTGTGTCAAGGATGGTTGCTTTGATGCCCATACAAGTACGGTCAGCACCTCGGCTTGAGCAAGTTCTTCACTGTCTGGTACATGCAGTGCAATGTAGCACAACAGAATCACAGCTGAACTTTGAACAATCTGCTCTCCAAAATACACTAGCTGGACTAAGTGCTTCGCGCCTCCAGCATCAATTATCGCCTTTGAATGTTCAATATGGAGATAATTTTCAGTACAGGCAAACTTTGTGAGGGCAATGGAGGCTTCCCTTGAAATCTCAGCTTCTCGTTCATCAAGCAGCCGTACTAATGGACGTATCATCCTCGATTCTGTTGCACGAAATGTCCTAGCCAAATTCCCAATAGCCTTAACACATGGAATAAGCAAATCTGATTCTTCTTTCTCAATGATCACATACAACTGATCAATAACAGCTTTGCAAGCCGGTGCGTTGGGCTTGAATGCCGCCCTTCTTAACTCAGAATCTTTCTCTGCTACGGCTGTGATCTCCATCAATGCCATGGCAGAATTGTACTTAACCTCTTCAGGCCCTTTCTCTAATAGCACTGCAAAGCACAGCAGAGCTCTTGACTCAGTGATGCTACGGCAAATGGACGAGTTTCCCTTGGCGAGTTGCCAAAGCGCTCTTGCTGCCATTTTCTTCATAGAAGCCTTTGTAGCAGGGTCCTCCAATTCCCTCCCTTTAATGCTAGAACCAGAGAGCAGATGACTCGGGTGATGGTGATGATTCACATTATTTTGTTTTGCGTTGGTCGTATTAGCAATACTAGTCTTTGCAAGATTAGACTGATTATTATCCACCCCATTATAAGGCTTTGCACGCGCATTCATGGCCATGGTCGTAGTCACCACATTATGCAAATTGGAATATTTCTTCTCAACCGGATGCTTAATTTGGTTTATCTTCTGATCATCATCGGCCGGTTTAACATAAACATTGGTGGTCTTAACAATAGGACTATTAGTAGCCAAAACAACAGCATGAATCGAACTTGCTTTACTGGTAATAGCATACTTACTATGTTCTTCAACTGTCTCGAAAGCAAGATGTCCAACAATCAAGCGGATTATATTGTGCTGGGCAAAAAGATCTTGGCATTTGGGGTAATGCTCAACGAGCTCGGAGACGGCCCAAGCCACCACAGCCTGAACAATCATTGGACCTTCTTTGAGGATTTTCGCAAACACTGAACATACACCGGCATGAATCATGTATTCTACGCTTTCTGGGTCTCTTCCAAGTAGCCCAATTGCTCTTGCAGCATTCTCTTGACCTTCCAGCTTTCCTTCTTTCACCAATTTCAAGAGTGGGCCCACCCCACCTTCTTCGATGATCAGCTTGCCGTACCGATCATTGTCTCTGGCCAGAGAAACGAGCGAAGCTGCAGCATCAGACCGATCATCCAACGACCCATTATATAAAATAGCGATCTGTTCCCAAATTAGGCAGAGGATGGGCTCGTTGGCGGCGATCGGAGGGAGGCCGAGGTACTCGTCGTCGCGGCTATCGGCGGCGGCGGAAACACGGAGGAGCCAGGAGACGTCGCCGATGGAGTTTTCGAGCTGGGAAGCCATTTTCCGGAAGACTGCGGCGGGGATAATGGTGAAAACCCGCTTAATCAGACCGTTGGCGCGGCACTTTTGGACGAGGGCAAGAGCCTTTTCAAGGACTTGCTCCGTATCGTCTATGATTCGGCGTGTGGGTCGCTCGTAGAGCTCGTTGCTGGAGCGGGCTGCTTGGCGGAGAAGTCCAGCGAGTTTCTCGGTCTTGGATTTGAGCTCTGCGCAGTCTTGCTTGAAATAGGAGGTAGCTTCATCGGCGAACTTGATAACTTGGTCTGTTAATTGGATCGGCTTTGTTAGGATTTGTTTCACTGCGTCCCCCATGTCAGGGCCGGAAGACTTATTTCGAGTTCCAGGAATATGATCACAGATCAAAAAGGAAACACAAATTTCAGTAGTAGTGCTTGTTATTATATTCTGGGGAGTATTTGACAAGTGGGTAGTGAGTGAATAAATGAATGATTAGGAGATGAAATTGAAAAATTCAAAAGATGGGTTGTTGGAGGAGAGAAATAGAGAATGAAAAGATGTGGTTTAAGATCAGAATTCGAAATAGATTAGGAGAAGGAGTGGAATGGCAATGGTGGATGAGGGGGAGGGGGAGGGGGAGGGGTAGAGGAAGAAGGCGACCGTGTATAGTCTTTAGTCGTCGACGGGGTTTACAAAGTCAAACGCGTGTTTTATTTTTTTTCAATTTCCTAAACCTTCTCCATCTCTTTAAATATACAAGATTGATACATTGATAGAAAGCCTCCCCTTTTCTCACTTCTCTCACATATTTACTGCGGTTGCTTTTTATTATTAAATTATTTTTCTCTTTTATTGTAAATTTCATATTTATTTGGAGTATAACTTTTTTCCGTTTTAGAGGATAAGTTTAGTAACACATTAAATTTAAAAGAAAAAAAAAAGAAAGTCGGGATAAAATGAATAACCATTGATATGTTTATCATTTTTCAGTTTTTAAAAGATAGAGAAATGGGTGGTATAGTATTCTTTATCAGGAAATGATAAACAGTCTTTTGACTCTTGCGTAGTTTTGTATATTCAACCTAACATAGGGTACATTTCAATAATGGTAATTTAGTCGCTACATTGTATTTAAGGTAAAAACAAATTGTTTATGATTTCCCTTATAAATTAAAGAGTAGCTTACCTTTCATTTTCACATAGTAAAATTTTAAAGTAAGACCCTCGTCAAATCAAAGATTATTAACCTTTATCGTTCAAAATTGTGAATACTAGACGTCTGATTTATTTAAAAATTAACATTAACTAAATTTATATGTGAAAGTTTTTCTTATATGAGAACACTCGTAATCAACATGAATTATATATAGGATGTGTGAACAAATAAAGGAAAAACATGGTCATGACCATATACTTTACATTGAATGGGTTATAAAATAATTCAGCTACAGAACTTAACACAGTAATTTCTGAAATAATATTGTGTAAGTACCTCTTTGGTAAAAGAACTTTGTATAACTAGTTACTTTCTATAGTTTTATATAACCCTAAAAAAACACTCCGTAGTACAGTAACCGGTTAGTTTTGTTTGTGGGGAAACTGCTATATAATATATGTCATAGCAATAAAATAAAATAATAAAAATATCTTTCCTCAAATATTGTAAAACAATAAATTTCCAGAAAGTGACAAAAGAAAAATATATACATTTGCAGCAGACAGCTAACATGGCATTACTTTATCAACTAAACAGTTGTCATCTTAACTACCACTCTGAAAAGGCCCACGGTTGGTATTAGTTACGAACCTGGCCGGACCGTTTTCGATTTCTGGCGTGTTGTTACGTATGATCATAATTTCATCCGAATACGTTAAAGGTTTCGTTCAATTTCGATTTTAATAAAATCTTATTATTTGAATTTAATGAAATTCGATTATTTAAACTTATGGTAAAATATGAGATTTACCATATTACCTCATTTAACATCGACTTCGACCCGCTTATATATAAAACATATTTTCTAATGATTTTAAAAAATTTTGTAAGAGAAAAATATAAAAAGACAAAGGAAAAAAAGAAATAAATCAAATTTAAAAAAATAATCAAAGTAACGGGTCGGAGGCGGGACGAGTTTCGGATACTATACATATTTAACAGATAAGAGTTTAAAAATTACTCATATATCTCATATTCGTCCCGTTCTCATGCTTATTCATATAAACTCATGGCCTTTCCCCACTCCCGTACATAAATGCAAATGAGTGGGACTCGAGTTTATTATATTATTTTATTATTCATCATGTAAATTTGAATTAGATAAAAAAAATTACATTCCAATTTATTTATTTAAATAACATTTGAGATGGATCGAACACTATAAATAAATTAAGTATATTTCTATTTTTTAATTTAAATAATATTTAATAGAAACTGCATTCAACCGAGATAAATTAAATCGCATCGAACTAATGAATTCTCTGACTATAATCTCACTTTATATACGCTAAGATTTTGAGAATGTAAAAGTTTAGCTCTTTATTGCAAATATAACTATGCAACTTACAGGTATAACTTTAAAAAAAAATCACAAAGGAAAGTTCATATAGAAAATCACAAAAGTTACTTATTTTATCTACATATAAGGCAATATTTGTTATTGTGATGTGTTTCAATTCTATAAGCCATAAGAGTTGCACTAATCGTGTACTCGACCGCTTGTTCTTTTCAAAAACATTTCCTTACCTTGGTTTTAAGGAACTCATATATGCTCCAACGTTGTTACCATTATTTTAGGAACTGCATTCCTAAATCCAAACAAAACACAAAATATGAACGGAAGAACCGATCAAATAAACTGCTACCCTCCATCCTTTTCAAAAAAAAAGTAATATTTAAAAAAATAATCTAATACTTTTACAAAAAATCTATAATTAAAATTTGATTTTAATTTAATTGATTTCGATTGTAAAATAATTAATATTACATAATACATTAAAATTTCAACAAAAGAAACTTTTTATTATTCAAAGACGTTATTAAATTCTTACCACAATTTAAATTTTAGAATTTGACAACTTAATATAAATAAATTAAAATATTTTTTTTTGTAGAATGGATGGAGGGTAACAATACCGCATACCTGTCATTCTAAGAGGAATCAATGTCCCTACTCTCTCTTTCTAAATATCAAGATTTGTTAATTACAGTTTAGTTTTGATTTTTTAAGTTAAATAATAACATATTAATTTTTAAAATAATATCAATTTAGTATTTAGTTGACAAAATTATTTTAATCTTATAATTTATAACAAAAATCATTGATCACAACATAATTACTCAATTTGTTTCTAATTAATTAACAGCTAAAGATATTTTCTAGTCAAAGTTGACCTAATTTTGACTTAAGTTTTGTATCATTTTATAAATATATAACTGACAAACATATAATCACAAAAAAAATTCATACAATCTACAATAAAACTTAATTTTTATAATTGTACATGTGTTTTTAATTCATATATGTGTTTAATTTTAAAATCAAAAAATGGTTAATTTAACCAAAAAGTATATGTAAGTGACTATTAATTAGGAAAAGATGGTTAAACTTTAATATGTCGTCGTTTGACTTAAAAAAATTAAAATGAAATTGCAAGAGCGTGTGTATATATATATATATAGAGTCGATCCATAATTAACGTTAGTTATCCAGACTTTCATAGCTAACACATTTCAAACATCATATATTTCTCTTTTTGTTCTGCCCTCACTGCCCTATTTTATTTCTCTTTTTGTTCTTCTTCTATCTAACATTATATACAACTTCTGCCTCTGCTGCCCTATTTAATTTCTCTTTTTTTTCTTTCATCTAACACCATATACAACTTTCGCTCACTTCCGTCCACTACCATATACAACTTTCGCTGAGATTAATTTAATCTGAATTAGAACTACTGCTTCTTTCGCTCGATTTCATTTGTTACATCAAAGTGTTAATGCCCTAAATCAAGTAAATTTTTTTAAAAGGGCAAATTTGTCATGAATATTAAATATTAGCAATGTATATATGTGTATGTATATTGTTCTCTCATGAATGAATGACAGTGTGTACAATGTGTATATTTAATTTTTTTTTCAAAATAATTGTAGTGGCACTGTGTGTATATGTTAGTGTGTAATGTTTTGTTAAAATTTTGTTGTGTGCAATGGATCAATTTGATTATTTTCTGGGTCTGGACAACGGTAATGTATTGAATGATCAACTGTCTCATGTGTCTTCACATGTTTATAACTGGAATGAATTTAGAACTTTAGAGCTTGCTCAACAAACAAACCAAAAGTATGATTCGTGGATTCTAAGTGATAAATAGAAAGAAATTTTAAATGTTATTGAATTTCACACATTTATTTTTAGTTGTATATGTCTGAGGCATGATGCAAGTCTCGTGACCGCATTAGCCGAAAATGAAAATCTGAGGCTATTTCATTTCACTTGAATTCTGGTGAGGCAACAATCACATTGGAGGACATATATTATATACTTGGTTTGCCACTTAATAAGAAACCTCTCACTTGTGGTGCTTTAAGTGAGAAACAAGAAACAAAATTATTTAAACAATATTTCGGTGAAAGATAGTATAATAGGTGGTATAATGAAGCGAAACGTGTAGGTGGAATTCGTTTAAAATGGTTGGTTGAAATGTTTAGTGAACTACCTAATAATCCACTAAAGCACTATATAGCGGTCTACACTAGAGCGTACATATTATGGTTGTGCGGTGCAATATTGTTTCCAACCAAAACAGAAGTCATATGCCTCGCAAGATATGATTTGAAGTTATAGTAATTTTATATTTTGTTATTAATCCCGTTAATTATATAAAATAGAATATATGTTGAAAATTTGCTTATAGGTATATGCTTTTTGTTTGAGATATTGAGGAAATTGTCAACTATGCTTGGGTGTCAGCCGTGCTAACACCTATATACCAAGCACTCCATCACTCATCCCATTTTAAGAGAAAAATGGAAAAGTTTCTCTACCAGGAAGGATAATAGATGGCATGATTATTCTGCAAATTCGGGCATATGATAAGATTTGGATTGGTTGTCCATTTTCACATACTAGTTTAGATTTTTGGTGGTCGCGTGTTACCACATATTCATATGCCAAGCATGCTCCTAACATTGATAGGAAATTTGATCTTCACCACAACGTACCTTTGTACATACAATAATTTGAGAACCAACCAATGGACAAGATCAATTCAAGGCCTTAAAGACATTTTTATAAGGTAGACGATGATGTTGAGAATGCATGGATGACGAGATTATTTGCAAATTATCGAATCCCCCTAATCATTTTGATGAGGTTGAGTTTCAAATGTTTGATAGAGTTCTGAGGTAATTTAGTCATCATTAGAGGATACTTGAACCGCCATTCGACCACACTGCAATGAAGATGGCCATTGAGAAAGATAATCAATTTAATGTTGTCGATTATAAAGCTCTTTGTGGCCCATATATCAAAATGTGGAATGATTTTCAAGATAATTTAGTTGGGTTGTTAGTATCGCAAAATAAGAAGGAAAATAGAGTGGACATGGATGTATATTATCTATGGTACCATAAGATCACTCGGAGACTTATTTTAAAATCAGACTCAACTGATCTTCGATATAGAAATCGAGTGATGTTTAATCAAGTTAAAGCAATTGACGTGGTAATTAACTAATCACAGTATTATTTAATGTTTGTATTTGTTTAATGTTTGTTAACTTATTTTATCATTCTTTAATATTTGTATTTGTTGTTTGCCGATGAATAAGGCTTTGGTTTGTTACAGCATTGGGAGAACAAACTGTTGGGTTTCGAAGGATCAAACGCAGCGAAAAAATACGATTTAAAATAAAACAAAACGAAACCCAAACCCGAGGATCTATGCGAAACAATTTAATACAGATAGTTTAAGATTTTACCGATTAATTCTGGGAATCTGAAGCTTTGGTGAAGGTGTTGATCGTCTCCAAATCTTTAACACAATCCAACAAAACTACGTCTTTACGGTATCCACACGAACACCCATGAACCGTCTCACGATTCGAACGAGAAGAGTTACAATACTAGTTGTACGATCTGTATCTCTCTTTTCTCTCTATATCTCTGAACTCTAGCTTCTCTCTTATGAGCAACTAGGGTTCTTAGAATACATGAAAACGTTGGTTTTAGAGAATAGCTGATATATCATATATATAGCCTTTCATGGAGTAATTCCAAAACCTAATCTAATTAGGAGACTTAAAATCCGAATTTTATATTTATTAGATATATATATATTTAATCAAGTCTCACTTAATTAATATATATATGCACAAATAAATATATATATTCGTATTTCCTTCCAAAGGACTCTATTTCATACAGATTACATATATTAATATATATGTATATAATTTAAAGCCATGATTTAATTAAATCAATCTTATTGTTATATTAAAATCATTGACATTTAAATTATATCTCCTTGACGAATGTTCTTTGTGTGTGACCTTGTAGGTTATTATTACATTGGCAATAATTTTAAATCATATTATAAAATTATAAATAGTGAGCGGCATCTAGTAATATATCACTGTTACCCAAGTAATAATAAAGTCATAGATTCGACGTTACCTTTCGTGACCAATGTTTCAATGTAATTTAATCCTTTTAACCATGATATCTAAGATTAAATTCAAGGCATGGATGTATCATCCTCTTCATAATTTAATCTTAGTTTTCTTGATCAATGAGTAAACTATATGAAACAAATCTCTAGTTGAGCATGGCCATGCATTTCATAGTTTCACTCAATCAAAAGGCCTATAGATATCACCCCTAATTTATAGGAGGGTTAAATTCCATCTACATCATTCTCATTTCTCACATAACTCATTATGCATCCAACAATTACCTTTATCGTCCACCCGGTTAAAGGTGACTTTTGATAATGTCAAAACGCATAACTCCTTATGTAGAAATGTCATGACTTCAGGTCGAAGGACCATTACATCATTGTCACTATGAGAATCACTTATGACACATAGCATAACGCTCCATGTAGAATTCTCATGGTGGGTCTGTCCAGTACTATGTTCTCTAACATGTACTTATGTATCAACTTAATATATCTCGTATATATTTATGACCAATGAGATATGGCCATCAGTTAATCCACATACTAGTCTCAATGTATTATTGTTGTCCCACTGACAATGATACTTAACTAGGGACATTTAAGAATAATGATACATTACATACTTATATCATCTCATATTCAAGTCACATACTTGAATCCATATAATTAGTATAATTCTTCTAAGGACATTTATTACGTTAACATTTATATAACACAGTAAATAAAACATAATAAAAGAAATTATCATTTAACCAAAAACATATCATAAATATAGTGTCACAATCATTACATAA
The DNA here is from genome assembly GCA_014636745.2 of Centella asiatica. Lineage (NCBI taxonomy): Eukaryota > Viridiplantae > Streptophyta > Magnoliopsida > Apiales > Apiaceae > Centella > Centella asiatica. The sequence goes on from CM025785.1 coordinate 16,595,820, forward strand.
TTGGTCACTAGGGCATACACTCTAACACAAACCACCCGAGATTGAGCAACAGTATCAAGAATTGGTGCATGATAACAGCCAATTACTTACTCAGATACATTTCTCTCGTCTTTATGTTACTCCTGCAATCACTACTCTGGAGGTTCCTCCTCTTACCACATCTATGACCTCCACTACCATGACACTCCCCTTCAATTCTCAGCATCCTCTTTACAATCTCTCCTTCATTGTTGCTTCAAAACCTCCTATTTTCACCTCCTTCCAACTTTTACTTTAGATCCTCCCATTTCTTTTACTTTAGATTTCAATCCTTTCCCCGAAGAAGCACCAACCAATCATTTCCCCCAAATAGGTTTCTCTGCATTCACTTCTTCTACGTTGGCTTCAACACCTAGTAATCCACTCTTGGCTTCATTACCTGGTAATTCATCATCAAGCTTCTCTTGAGACTTGTTTGTCTCAACCATCAACGCAGCTCCTTTATCTCTTCCATGCATGCGTTGTCTTTGCTCTACTTCAAGTTCATATGTCTTTAAGTTTCCGTAGAGCCTGTCCAATGTGAGTGTTTCCATATCATGAGCCTCCCTTACCGCAGTAGTCTTTGGATCCCAGCTAGGAGGAAGGGCTCTCATGAACTTGGTATTGATATCTTCATTATCATATGTCTTACCAAGTATGGTCAAGTCATTAAGCAAAGAATTGAACCTGTCATAGATTGACGTGATTGGTTCATTAGGCTTTGCTTGAAAGAACTCATATTGTTGAGTCAACAGTGAACGTCTGTTCTTTCTGACTTGATCAGTCCCCTCACATAGGACCTTGATAGTGTCCCAGACTTGTTTAGATGTCGTGCAATTGATGATGCTATTGAACATATGTTTGTCTATTCCATTATAAAGTATGTTCATAACTTTAGCATCTTTCAACACTTGTAACTTGTCCTCGTTGGTATAATCACTTTCTGGTGCAAGTACAAAGTGTTCTGCAACAATAGATCCTTCGACGCTTTTTGCAGGAATAAATTTCCTGGGTAGATAAGGACCCTTCTCAATCCTATCTATATAATCTGGATCTGTTGCTCTCAAATGCTATACATCTTTTGTTTCCACATTGGATATTCATCCCTTTTCAGAATAGGGATCCTGGCTCCACCATCACGTCCTCCATTATATGCAATCATGTTAAAGCTGCTTGCTTCGTCGTTGTTGGCCATCTCAGAATCTTATTAATTGATTATTTTCAATTAGAGGCTCTGATAACAATTGTTTTCCCAGTGAGATAGCCTAGAACTTGTAGAAGGGGGGTTGAATACAAGTTCTTGCAACTTCTTCGAATTCATCTTCTTTAAGAAATTAAATTTCTGCGGAATATAAAGAACAAGATCAAAACTCTATAAACAATTGCTTTTATTGATTTAACAATTGATTACAAGTTTTCTAACAATCAAAACAAGCTTTGATCGTCAGCTTCTATTCTGTGTATAAAATACAACACTTTCAATTTTCTCTCTCTATACACATCTCTACGCTTCGTATTTCTGTTCTGTAATTTATAATTACAGCTTCTAAAACTAAGTTATCAAAAACCTAGCTTCCTAATTCAAATTAAATACAATCTTTCCAATTGAAAGATTTCTAACAAGTTTCCTTGTCAGCTACGTCTTCAACAAAGTCTACGTGTTCATGGAAGACTTTCCTTCTTTGATTTGAACTTTAACTCCATCAGTGATTAAGTCTTCGACTAATCTCTGATAGCTTCTTTAATTAGTCCTTGATCACTTCGAGTAATCTCCGATGCTTTACAACGTGTAATCTCTGATGCTTTACTTCGTGTAATCTCCGATACTTTGGCTTTAGTCTCTGGTGATGTCAGCTTTTAATCTCCGAGGTATTGTTTTAATCTTTGATGACGTCAGCATTAATCTCTGACTCTTTAGTTACAATCCCCGATGACGTAAGCTTTAATCTCCGATAACCAATCCTTCAATCTCCGATGAACAAAACATTTTAATCTCCGATGAAGGATTCTTCAATCTCCGATGGGCAAAGTCCAATCTCTGATGAACAAAACTTTAATCTCTGGTGGACATTTCCCTTAATCTCCGACAAGCCAAAATCAATCTCCGAAGGACTAATTAATTTAAACAACTTGTTGAACAAACTCAACAAGTATTCCAGCAGTACATACAAAAGAAATGAACCTATCTCTTTATTATAATGACTAATTTACAAACAAGAGATACTACTGCTAGCTACAAAACTAAAGTGTTACAAACCAACACTTTTCTGTACATTTGTATTTCTAAGTATTCTAAAGACAATCATCATCAAATGTTTATAAAACCTAACAATATCAACCAACCCCACTGCTAAACTACCATCAACAAGTGATGTTGTCACGCCCACTGAATTGCTAAGCATCACTAAAGTATCAGAGCTTGGTGACACACCTAACAATGTCACAGGTCTAGAAGATAAGGACGATGCTACTGACATCGAAATCACTGGCGAACAACAACATACAAACATACGTCTTGCTGATTTGATCAAACCAGAGCCAATCACAGAGGACGAATTCTGCAATGATCAATTAGCAGAGACCACAACTACTACTACCAAGCATGTTGTAGCTAGAAGACTTTTTTGCCTCCCGTTGCCATTAGGGAAAATGTGCAACCTTCTAAGAGAAAAACACATTGTTGTTAAAGGAAAGGGCAAAGCAAAAAAGACCACAGAGTCTAGCAGCAGTGACTCTGACAATAGTTCTGATAAGGTTCTTGCTAAAAGAAAAATGGAACAAAAATTTGAAGAACTCATTAGAGCATTTCTGATAGAAGATACAAAATAAGCTGGCTTGGATCCCTAAGGCATACCTTGCTGAATAAATTATAAAAGGCCTTAACGGTCTTTCACCATCACAGGTACTTGCTGAGGGGGAGCCTACTAAAGAAGAAGATATCACAATTCTCCCTACTGGCGAAGATGCTGCTAAGGGGGAGCAAGCCATACTTGAAGTATCACCTGAAGAGGGAATGACCAAGGTTGTTGTTGTTGCTATCAGGATGGTCAAAAGAGATCTCATAGAAGGACAATAGCTCTGAACCTCAGAATGACTACTGCCTCCTTGAGTACGATCTTGACTTCACAGTAAGGCACTTCAGACGTATCCTACTGAAACGCCTTAAGGAATTAGGTTTTGATGCCCCCGTCTAACACACCTCCTACTACATCCGAGCTGAAAAGGAAATTGTATTCTATGAGCATTTCTTAGAACATTTGGTTGGATAAAGAAACAAGGATATTCATGCTGACAACATGAGCAACATCGCAACATATATGGGACGTCCGTCATCCAAAGAAGAGAACTGTAGGAAGAAATTATCCCTTCTAAAGCATCATCAAGGAGCACACACTTATGGTTTAGACATAATGATGATTTCTTTTCAAACATGCTACCTGCTGATTTCCTACTCTTTTTACCCATGCTCCATACCTACTGGTATGGAATGGGCATGTGTGCAATCTCTGATTCCTTCCGAAGGGTGCCGAACTTCCTTGCGCTCATTGAGAATCCATGGAGAGCTGCTTAGAACATGATCACTTCCACTCATCATCCCGATCGAGCTACATCAAACTTTGTCAGTCGGATTCGCATGGATATGCGTAAGTATAAGTTTCCTTGGATCCCTGCTATCAACCTCCCTGCTGTTGAAAATTATGTTTATCCTGTTGATCCCTCCTCATAAGACTTTTTTTGTGCATGCCACAGAGTTTACATTCGCTCCAAATATGTTATTTCAGTTAGGCTTGAAGAGTCCTATCCATCCAAGCCTCCTTTTACTGCCTCTAAGCCTACCAAATCAGCTCACTCGCATTCTAAATCAACCAAAAAAAGGCTTGCTGAACTTGATTCCAAAATGGATAAAGTCTTGGTCAGTCTTAACTCTCAGCCTGCTGAATCTGAACAAAGCTCCAAGGCTCCTTCTGTTGCTTCTGAGCTTGAAGAACGAATCAACAAAATTGAGCGTAAGCAAGATTAGATCTTGCTAACTCTCAACAAGCTGATTGACTTTCTCCCTCTCATGACTAATGATATCAAAAAGGGAGAGAGAGATCAAGATGCACAAAAACAAAATCAAGCTTTGACTCATGTTCTTGCTTTTACTGCGACTCCTACTGCTACTAAAAGAAGGGTTCCCAAACCTATTCCTGACTCTGTTGTACAAATTCTAAATCATTCTCTGTATATGAGACTTTAGAAGGCACTTGAGGAAGTTGATGTAATGACAAAGAAGTCAGGGCCTGCTTAGAGTCTCAAACTGCTTGATAGTATAAAAGATTTTGAATCCATGATCAAGCAATACGAGTTGAAAATGAAGAAACTCAGATATCAGCAAAATGAAAGGGAGTACAACCGGAATAAGGAATTGATGGAAAGGAATAAACAAGAACAAGAAGCTTTGAAAAGAGAAAGGAATGAGGTTGAAGAAAGAAGAAGGCTAGAGCTGCTAAATTTTGGAATGGAAGAACAACAAGGGTATGAAGGATCTGCAGAAGATGAAGGGAAACAAAAATAGTATTTCAATTTGCTTGTTGTCTTTCATTTTTTTTTCAATTTCATTTATTCATGCACCTTAATTTATTTTTTTTATAAAATGAAATATATCTTGTTGCTTACTGAGGTGATCAAAATAACTCATTTTGACATCATCAATTAGGGAGAGATTGTTAATGCACCCCTTGCTTATGTTACTCTTGCTTATAGATTTTTCTTTACTGAATTGATGATATAATATAGTCCTTACTTATGTGATGTAAAAAGACTTAGAAAAATATTCAATTTGTTAGGTGGATATATTCTGCTACAGTTAAGCAAGGATTTTGATCACAAATGAAGATCCTGCTCATCGATCAGGAAGTATACTAAAGCTATGAAGAAACCTTCAAGGACAGTCCTACTTATAATATAAATAAGTAATGACTGATATAGCAAGATCCTTTACCTTGATCCAAGCAAGATTGTCAAAAAAGGACCTTACTTTTTGTCCTTCTTAGTCAACTTCTAGAAGGTTTTTCAAAAAGGATTAGAAGACAAAATAACAGCTATCTATTTGAACTAAACAAGGAACAGTTGTAAATGTACAAGTCACTATCAAGATAGTACAACTCCAACGAATCTATTTCAAATTCTCAACTGATAGATATTTGAAGTAGTATAAATAGGAGTCATAAATTTCATTTATGATAACTAAAAAACCAAGAAATTGCTCTGACAATCTAACATTTTAAGAGTTCAACAAGATACAAATTTTTACCTGAATAAGTGTTATCTAATCTGCTCAACAAGGAGCTTACTGCTTAGATATAGTAAACAAGATATTTTATCTGCTATTAGTCTGTGTGACTCAATCTGGTTTTAGTGACCTATTGTATTTTTGGACTAAGTGTCCTACTATATTTTGTTCTGTGTGAACTTTCTTAGTGAGTGTCTTCTCAAGTAAAGAGAAGAAGAGTAGAGTAGGCTTAAACCGAACCACTATAAAAATTCTCCTGCTCACTTTACTTTACTGTTTATCTTTTGCATTGCTTATTTCCTTTATCCCTGCTTTGTTCAGTCTTTGCTAAACTAAATTTGCTCAATCTTTGCTAAACTCATTTAGCAAAGACTTATTGACATTGTTGCCTCAAGCCATTTATTTAAAAGTTAAGGGGTTCTTTATTATAAATTCCGCTGCTAACTCTTTTCAAAATATAAGAAAGTTTTTTTTTGATAAGTAAAAAGTGTTTTAAACTGCAAATTTTATAAGTAAGATTTAAATTTTGAAAAATAATATTCAACTCACTTTTTAGTATTTTTCCCTTTGGGACCTAACATAATGTTTTATATTATTAACAAAATCCATCAAAAAGAAGTCTTCGTTAGTCGATAAATGTCCACCGGCAGATAATAATCTCATTGGAGAAAGATGACACGGTAACTTTTGATGAGTGCTGCATATTTTTCCAAAAAAGTTATGTTACGCAAATTTCTTGTCTTGTACTCCGTCTCAAGATATTGCTCTCTCTTGTTCAAGTATTGTTTCTTAATGGTTATCTATAAGTTAATCCTCCCGGATGTAGTCATCCCTGTGGCAAAAAATGACTTTGAGTATGCTTCGATCCACTTCTCCTTTATATTATACATAGATTGAAGCTACTCGTGATGTTGTGAATCATATTGTTCCACTAATTTTGCTCACCTTTTCTCGAACTCAGCAATTGTCACTGAATACAAATACCTACAATAACAACATATTATAAACAATATTAATAACAACAATAAAATATTGACAATTTAACGTCGACTATTTACAAATATAGATACGTACCTATCAAAGTCTTCCTTAGACGTTTTGTAAGTATTATATAAATGATGAAGTTTCCTAGGGAACTTGTTACTGATATGCCATGTACATATCAAATGCTTGGTGGAAGGTAATACAGTAACAATGACATTGTTCATTACTCTATCCTAATTAGTTATGATCGTCAACAAAATTTTATTTTCAACCGATTATAGCCAATTTTATATCATCCAAACAAATGTAACTTCTGTTTCATCCTTGATAAGAACAAACCCAAACAAAATAGACTAATAATAATGATTAACTCTCGTAATTAGAACAAATGGCATCCCATATTTATTTTTTCTGTAAGTGGTGTCAAAGGTCACTACGTCTCCAACAAATAATTGATCGAAAATTTACCCACATGACACATGCAATGCGATTATCTTTGTCAACTTTTATATTGTAAAATAAATTTCCAAGATTTTCTAACTTGAGTCCCTTTAAACCACCAAAGTTTCTTGTGTATCATTTGCATCAAATATGTCATGTTGCAAGTTGCGTATAACATTTCGAATATCTTCGACGGTGAATTTAACATTTGACCTTTCACCACTCATTGTACTCAACACATTCATGATCAAATTCGGTTTGATCTTTGATCGGTAGAATAGATTGATTAACTCTCTATAGGCAACAGTTATATTCTTTGTGTGTTGCCATGAAATCAATTTTACGAGGCATTACTATTGAATGATTATGATTCAATTTTACTTTTGTAACTCGTCAACTATCATTCTGCACGTTGTGAACGACAAACATTCTAACTTTGCACATTGTGCGTTCAACAGTATCCCTCTTTCTCCAGATTATGCTTTCATCATCTTTTTTATTTTTAAACAAAACCTTTTTAGAAATAGGTTTACATGTTCTTCTACATGAATATAGCCCATGTGATAATTGATTTGAGCCTGAATGTTTTCTGCTCATTAAAATTTTAACTTCAAATTCATTCTTATATGCATATGCATTATTGAATTTTTCAGTTTCAAATATACTTGTAAATATTTGACCTCCTTGCAGAAAAGAAAAATCATCGCTCTCTAAATTTTTCTTCTCTTTGTCATTCAAATTATTTTCTTCATCCAAATTATCTTTTTTTTTTTAAAATATCATAAACGAATCATCAAAAAATGTATCAGTCATTATCACTCATTTTAAAATTAAAATGTGAAGAGTAGAAAAACTGGTGAAAATGTTAACCTGAGATATATTGATTTGATCTATAATAGAGAATTTTTTTTTTAACAAATGAGTTAGATTAAAAAAAATTGTTCATAAAACGAGATAATGAAGAACGAAACTACTTACATGCGACAGAATAAGATAGTGTTTTTGACTTAGGTTTTTTATCATAATATATGTCTAACGAATAAGGACAACACTGTGTGAAGTTAAAACCTTTTGCGAGTATTATTGGCGGAAAGACAATATAACAACCAAGTTCAATGTCTTCACCTAGTGTTACTAGCGGAAAGACTAATTATTACTTTTTTAGTTGTTTGATCTGAACCCTTAGATTATCCGATTAACGGTTAAAAATGTGTTAGTTACGAAAATCTCCATAACTAATGTATATATGTGTGTTTATGTCTTTACCTTTTAAATATAAATATATATTACAGTATATGGAGGAGTTTTTTATATAAATTTTAATTGTCTAGAATTGCTAATAATATAACAATAAGTAGAGGGCATTTATGTGCCGTTCTTTAATTTGAAGCTGAGAAGCTAGAAAAGATGGTGAAAACAAGAGAAAATAATAATGTTTCAACCGTTTTATAAAAAGAGTAATATTTAAATTTTTTATGATTATTAATTTCATATGTTTAACTAAGAATTATATATAAAAATAATAATTTTTTTTCATTAAATTTATTTTATGATTATTAATTTTATATGTTTAACTAAGAATTACATATAAAAATAATAAGTTTTTTTCATTAAATTTATTATAAATATTCAATTAAACATAAGATAAAAAGATTATAATGACAAAATTTTAAAAATATGATATTATAATAAAAAAAAAGTATGTAAATATTACATTTTTTTAAAATAAAATTTATTCTCAAAATTTATTATTAATATTTTTTTTTAACTGATAGAGTATATATTAGTCAGGCTTCACCACTTATCGGTGGTGGGGCTGTATAATGAATAAACCCATGAGAAGTATTACCTAATCTGCCATAAATAATTTTTCTCGAATTTAGGACTGCGAGTTTAGATGTTCCAAAATGACTGCCAAGTGGATTATATTGAAAATTATGTTCTGTCTCAAAAATATTAAATACAGCGTATTAGGTAAAAGTATTTGGTGAAGATGGACTATCACTAGGACAAACATATGATATAGCGTTTATATATATATATATATATATATATAAACGCTATATCATATGTTTGACCTAGTGACAGTGATGGGTTTGTTTGGTAGCTTCTATTTTACACACTTCTCATTTTCTCTTTCGATTTATATATTCAAGCCTTTTCTTTTCTTTTTTTATTTTGTTTTGTTTTCTCTTTTATCTATATATATATATATAGAGTTCTGCTGAATAACCAGTTAAGCACTCCGTGTGACATACGAGAAGGAAACACCACTTTAGTTATTTATATCAAGAAATTCTAACACTACATTTCACAAACGCCATTACTTTTGTCTCCCAATCATAGTTTAATTCAACATATCTAATGTGTACCTGAGCCGAAAATATGCGCGAGAACACCAGCAGATGAGTGGTGGTTATTTTCCTCGACCATCGCAACCCAGCTTGATATACATAACCACCCGTATTTTTTTTATTATGAAAATTGATATATTCGGTTAAATTGGAGAAATATCTTAAAGTTATAATTAAGAAAAAAGTGAAGCCAGTCTTTTAAAATGGATTGTGAAGAGTGAATGAATTAATTTAAAATTGTATAAAAGTAAAATAATTAAAATATAATGATGCATGTGACATAGAATAAATATTAGAAGGGTATTTTAAATAAATTAAGTGACGAGTCCTTTTTGTGATTCATGAGAAACTGGTTTGAGCTTTTCTTGTACAAAAAAGAGTTAATAAAGTCTGGAATAACTCTACGGACCAATTTTAGCAACGCCTCTTTTAGTTTAAAGAATAAATGCAGTCACTTCAACCCTTTCTTTTGCTCTTCTCCTGCTAGTGTTGATAATCATACTCATCTATGAATTTATGTTCATTGTCTCAATCGTGAGACGATAGATAGTAGGCGTTCGCCTTTTAAAAAGATGAAGGTAAAACAATGTTAGCACCATAATATTCCATATTAATTAATAATTATAAATTATATTATTTCCGTTCTAATATATCCATTCACAATCATTAATTTTTCATAATTATTAAGAAAAAAGTGAAATTTTGATCAAAATGATTATATTGTCTTTTAAAATAAGTAGTGAAAAATGAATTAATTTAAAATTGATAAAATAATGAAAAAAATAAAAGAATTGATATTAAAGTAACATGACATAAAATAGATACTGAAAGAATAATTGTAAGAAATTACATGATAAGCTTTTTTATAAAATCTAATATTACAAATGACCGAGATATTCAAACATTTTCTTGTTACAAATGAATCGGGACAAAAAATATAAATTGATAAGTCTATATTTAGCTACTCACACATAATGATGCCAAATTAGGACAGGAAATTATACCGGTGATCAACCAATACTGAGACAGTTTAAACAAATCCGGAGTGTGTTAAAATTTTGGATTTATCTATGAGGAGGGGCTGTCAAATGTTCAAAAATCAAAATGTATAGTGATCTGGTGATCTCTAAAGGACAAAACCGGCCAGTTATATACATGTGCTGCGGTAGAGCACACTTTGCGCAAATTATTAGCATTTTTATTTCGTCGACCTCGTTTTTTCAAAGTTAGTTGGGCTTACTCTACTTTACGACTCTTAATTAATTTTTTAATAAAGAAAAATAAATTCTAAACAGACACATGACCATCCTAAAATTGTATTCGAATTTGGTGAAAATTCCTCACTAAAATCAATTGACAATAAATCAATTGCTCGATCTCTCCAATCGCCATCATGAGAAACATACAAATTTAATCAAAAATTATTATTTACAACGACTCCCATGCCATGGAAGTAGTACTACAATTACCATGGAGGTGAAGAATAATCGAACTTTATTAAATACGGATCGAGTAGTCAATAATAAGTACGTTTATAAGAAGTGATGGCCAGGGGCATGCAAATACATATCATTCCTCGGTTATCACCACGTTTTAATTATTTCTATATATACTACTATATTCTTACTTTCGAAATTAAAAATATGTTTTAATTTTTTAAATTAAATATTGGTATACTTTATCTGTTTCAAAATTATAGATAAATTTCAGTTCACATAAAATACGTTTGTCAGATTATATAATTCAAAATTAGAGTGCCTTTTTAAGAAATATATATTTTTTGAAATGAAATATCATAAAATATATGAAGAACACTCTTGAATACAAATTTTTATACTTTGACATTACAAATTCATATCTAAAGGTTTGTAAATGTTACTACAGAAAAATGTATTCTTAATTTTAGAACGAAGGGAGTATTGAACTCCAAAATTAACGTAAATTTAGTTGATTTTAATTAATTCAATTATTATAATTTTATAGTTATAACAAACATATTATCACAATATAATTTACATTGAAAATTTTAATCAATTACATTAATTTTAAAGTTAATTCACATTATTGTTCGACTCAAAAAAATCAATATATCTTTAATTTTAAAAATTAAAACAGAGGAAATTATTATTATTCCCTTCGTTCCACTCCGTTTACATAATTTGACTTCATATAAATATTATTGAAAATGTTGATTTTGATTGAATTGCCTGTAATATCTTTTAAAATAAATGATAAAGATGAATTAATTTGATAATGTGTGAAAGTTGTTTAACTATAAATTTAATTTTGAATAAATTAAGAAATAAACTGATTAAAATAAAATTATATGATATAATATATTATATAAAAAGGTAATTTAGAGAAAATATATAAAAACTTTTTTATAAAAAGAAACGATAAAAACTATGAGAAGTAAATAGAAAAATGTTACAAATAAACCAAAAGAAATGAGTACAATATCAATTCTCTGGAAAGTAGACCGCAGTTATAGATTAGCTCAAGGCTCACCCTTTCTTCAATATCTTAACCCAGAGTTCTAATCCACCCACCTATTCGATATTCGATTTAACTCCATTTAATAAATATTTAATTCGATTCGACTTAATTATTTTATCGAGTCGATTTTGAAGATCGTTAATTTATTGAGTTAAATCGAATATTTTATATAATCGACTTGACTCGATATTCGTATAAATATAATTTGATAAAATACTCTATCCAATACTCAGATAAATTATTTACTATTTTTTTAATCTTTTACTCAACTCGATATTTAACAAAATATTTGGTACTCAAAAAAATATCCAGTAAGTACTCGAAAAATCAAATTGATCGAATAGTTTAATAAGAATTTGAATCAAGTTCAAACACAATAATAAATTTCATTAAATACTTGGCTCGACTCGATTATAGGTCGCTAAATATGTCATTCGTAACATAACATTTACACTAATCTTAATATTTGTGCAGTTTGTGACGACCCCAATTTCTAGCAGAATGCTAAGCCATCAATGAGAAAAAAATAAACAAACTCACATTCATAACATAGGCTGAAATAGTGTATAACCATCAATCATTACAAAGCTTGGGTCATAAAGTTTAACAATGAAAATCATAACAGACTAACTATTATAATATTAAGTTCGTACTATGAATGCTTAACAATTAGTTAAGTACGGAACTACTCATACATTTTTTTTCTTACCTTTGAAATTCTTACATTTCTCACACTTATCTGAAAGAAAATCAAAAACAAGAATTAGCGATAATCGCTCATCATGTAATATACTATAAGAAAAGTGAGAATAAACAAATGTTCTATAGATAATTGAGGTAATCCATTTCAAGCCAAGATTAAGAAAAATATGAATAAAATAAAGAGTTCAAGTAAGTGAATTTTCGGCGTAGTTTGGGTGAATTCATATTTTCAGTTGAGAGGAGGTTGGCAAGTATTGCCACCGAATGAAACTCCACATAAGCACAAAATATCTTTCGGTCTATAACTTATTAAATCGCCTCAATTCTGTTTAGCGCTAGAGATTATTAAGAGTCTTTCTTTCCATTTGACGATAGTAGGCCAAGGTATCTCAATATGGTCTAGAGTGTACATACGACATTTATAGTTAAATCTACATGGTCTGTTAGAGGTTATAATAAATTAAACATAGAGTCCGTTACCAGAATATACCAGTATAGCTATTAAAAGAATTGAATTAAATTAAATAATTCAATGTTTAAGTATTCACATGATATAAATATCATGTTTACAATTAGATACGAGTAGTCAAACATTTAGTAATAAAGACTAAGTTCACGTTGAATAAATGGTTTTTTTTATTCTCTATCAATACGTATATTAAATAATTATTTATATGTAAGAAGAAAAATATAACTTGCCTTGATTAGAGTGATAGTTTATATTTTGTTTAAATAATCCCACAAAATCTGTAATTGAATGATCCATGATCATTAAAAAAAAATAATTATTAGTTCTATAGATAATATTTAAGCGATTCTTTGAGATATGGATTGTCGATAACCTCTTGTCCTAGTCACTTGGCAATCTTGAGTCGACATGAATTCGACTCTTTAGAAAGGTGACCATTACGGTCAATTCTTATTTCAAATTGATAGCTCTCGGCGGGACGAACATGATGATGTGCTCCTAATTCTCTCAAATCAACTTAAAGCTAAAATTAATCTAAGGGCGGGCGTGGGTCGTTTGACCCGTTTTCAACTCAAGTAAGACCCGACTTGTTCTAGCATAATTCTCAACCAAGTGAGACAAATTTTATAAGGAATTGAAACACATCAGACTAGGAAATGAGAAGCTAACTCAATTCGATGTTTTAAGCCACCCAATTGATAAGGGGGGAAAATACAGAGGGCAGCCATGATTCTTCATCCAACTTGAAATTAAAAAAAAAAAAGAAAGATGTAACCTTATTTGATTCATGATTCTTACAACAATTAATAATACGAACATCACGAATTTAGCAGGCTTAATAGTTAAATTGAGTAACGAAGACATGCTAGAATAATTGTTTATTTTATTTTATACCTTACAGAGCTTTTCACTTGCAGCAACTACGTAGGAGTATGTGTGTTAATTTGAGGCTTTGAAAGTGCAAGGGAAAGGAAAGAAAACTACATAATGGGTCTGATTTATGATTTATGTGAGGATGAGAATTGTACACATTGGTGTGGTGTGGTGGTGTGGTGGTGTGGTGGTGTGGTGGTGTGGTGGTGTGGTGTGGTGTGGTGTGGTGTGGTGTGGTGGTGTGGTGTGGTGTGGTGGTATACTACACAATTGTTTCAGATAGGTGAGACAATTACTACTACCAACTCAACATTCTTTAGTAAGCTTGTCACCATTCACACGTATGAGGCAAACCTATTCCTAGCTAATTACACCGAACTTTTAAATCTTTTTGTTTTATAAAATAAATTAATAGTAATTGTAATAATAATATCAAACAAAGTGGTTTTGACCTTTGCCACGAGCACGTTAAAAAATATTGGTTAAAGTTCTCCTTTTTTCGTTATGTGCTTATTTCGATACCGAGATATTTTGTGGAGTATTTCATTTTGATCCAACTATAACCCGATTCAAATGGTAATAAATCTTTTTAATTTATTTTTTTTCGCGTACAATTTAGAAAATTCAAAATATTATTTTAACATAACTCATAAAATATAAATTATTTTTCACAATCCATTTGTTCTAATTTTTGTAAGTAATTTACTATCCTTCTGTTCGATTTATAATGAAAGGTAAAAAAAATTTGACAAATAAAATAAAATAAAAATACATAAAGGAATATTTGTACGTAAATACAAATACATAACCATAACAGAAATTTTATTTAATTAATATTTACAAAAGTCTTAGGTCTTACACTGTCATGCATAGAACGAGTCTTTTTATTTTTTTCCTTTTGTAATATTAAAATATTTGTATTTTGTATATATTTATCATATATTTATAAATCATATATATGTTTACGTGCTTCACATACGATATTACCGGGAGTTTTACCTTTTTTTCTTTTCTTTATTTTGCAAGAAAACAAAGATTTTATTACTGAAAAAATAAACCGATCAAATCCATAAGATTTGAATTTGAGAATACAATCATCAAAATATAACACGAACTAAAAGATCAACATAGACTCTGTAAACAATACATGAGTAACAAAACAAATATATTAAATATGATATGTGTTGCTAAAAGATCAACAATGCTCCAATATGATCTTTATACACATACCATAGCTCTCATCTTTCAACTAGCATCTGTATGAAGAGATTTTAGTGGGTCTTGCAGCCAAGACTGGTTATCCAAATGTTCTACTGCATAAGCTTATTGTTATTTTGTTATCAACGTATGGAAAGCATTGCAAGGAATCAGAAAATATATTTGAGTTCTTAATATAAAAATAAATTTCCTATTATAATACGCTGGGTTGTGTCATGTGCGTGTATGAGGAAAAGATTTTAAAATTATCCCAACTTCGGATGCAAAGTTAGTAAGCAATTGGCGAGGTTGAACTTTGAAGCCCAGTCCGCCACTTCCGCTTTGTCCTTGAGATGGACTAAATGTTGTTTATAACAAGGCCTAATCTGTAATAATCCTTCTAGTAATGCAGTCAGTTTAGCTCACCATATATATTCTTTTTGAAAAACGTATGTGATTGTTGGATTGCGACCTTGTTCTCCATATTATGAAGTTTGCAGTTTCGGAAAATGCTCGGCCGAAGGGAAAAAATTCTCATTCTATTGTTTACACTTTTTTTCTTCTCGTGCAGTTTATGTTATTATGTTAATGTTACTATCTGAGATAATGTTACAATGTCAATATTACCATCTAATGCATAATGTTACTATGTACGATGTAATTTTTTTTATATATATAATAATATAAATTTTATGAGAATGGTTGAAACATGAGAAAACTGAACGAGAATTATTTTCTTCAACATGTACCGACTGAGAATTGCCCTGTACTATTTTAGTTCCAAAGTCATATATATATATATATATTTCATTTCACATTGAACAGATTTATGGGATCTTACAATTTAAAATTAAAGTATTTTTTCATTGTTTTTAACAAAATTGAAGTGAAATATAATGGAATATATAAAATGTACTCTTAAATACAACTTTATATTTTACATATTTATATTATAAAAGGAATCATAAGATTTGAAAATAATACTATATTAAAAGATTAATGTATCTCTAATTTTAGAAAGACATGATTTTTCAGAATTAGTCCTTTTTCCTAATTTCTCTCATACGTGATAATATAGGACATTATTATCTTAATAGTTAAAATTTAATGTAATTTAAATAATTGAGATATGATAATTTTTATTTTATTTATTTGTATTGTTAAAATTATGTAAAATAAAATTTTATTTAAAATTATAAAGTGTATTATGAAAAACTTAGAAAGAAGTAACGGAGATTAGCCAAACTGATTTTGAAACGGAGGAAGTAATTATTCTTCCGGTTGAAGCATGGATATTGGGGGATATTGGGGGATTTTGATATGTGCGTAGATAACTCATAAATGAAATTCAACGCAAAATTTGTTGAAATTGCAAGAAATCACCTCTATCATAGTCTCGTTTACCTTAATTTCTCACTTTCCATGAAGCGAAATTAAATTGAGTAGTTAAAAAGCTAGGATTTGAACATTTGATATGTTCTCATTAGAACCAACAGAATAAAAAAAGAATACACTCACAAATATTTTATTTATATAAAAGCACTCCAAAATATTTTATTGCTTCGGCCGCTACTTATAATGCTTTTGATAGCTATAAATTTATAAATCATCTTTTATATACTCTGGCCGTTTAAAAAAAAAACGTAACACTTAAACTATCGACGAATTTTAATTTCTTATATTTTATTAAGAATTATATGTAACAATAATAAATTTTTCTCATTAAATTTATTATGATCATTCAATTAAAGACAATATAAAAATATTGTAATGACAAATTTTTTTAAAAAAATATGACTTTATAATGAAAAAATTATGCAAATGTTATTCTTTTTGTGAAATAAATTTTATTCTCAAATGTTACTCGTTTTTTTAGAAAGGAGGGAATATTTTACTTTTGAATATTTCAGAGTTATAGATGTTAATAAAAATTTAAGTGTCAATACTAAATTATAAAACTCTCTAAATTTTAACAAAACTCCGTATATCACTTTAACAATACATATCAATTCATAAATTTTGTTTGAAGGGGAAGAGAAAAGTAGAGATATTGTCATATTTGTCAGAATAATATTTTTATGCTATATAAACGACTACTAAATTGTGGCGCCCCTTAGTTGTTCATCATCATTACCTTGGTGCATGCTAAAATTGAGTTTTTCGATTTGTATACATTCATATCACAATAATATATATATATATATATATATATATGGATCCATCTTTGTGTTTATTTATCTGTTCGATCATGCCACTC
Source organism: Centella asiatica (assembly GCA_014636745.2). Taxonomy (NCBI): domain Eukaryota; kingdom Viridiplantae; phylum Streptophyta; class Magnoliopsida; order Apiales; family Apiaceae; genus Centella; species Centella asiatica. The sequence goes on from CM025785.1 coordinate 16,612,886, forward strand.
TCATATTCATAAGGAGGATCTAGAACTTTCTTTAGCTTGCATTGTTTCACAAAAAACGCCTTTTCTACAGAAATCGACAAAATCGTGAAGGGTCAATATTTTTCGCAATTACAATTGAATTATCGATAATTCAATTTGTAAATTAGCTCGATCAGTACGTGAGTCACCAGCTAGCACTGATCTGTTTCCCAATTCTGGCAAGTATAACTAGAGGATCGCGATCGGTGAAGCCGGCAAATCCTCCGGCCGTAATCGCCGCGCTTCTCGGGATCCAATAGAGTGGAGTACGCCTCGTGGATCTTCGTGAACTCATTTCCCGACGGGTCATTCCGGCCAATAGCGGCGAAACAAGTACTAGTAGTATTGTATGATCTCGTTTTCTCTTGATGTAATTGATAGCGGACGAAATCTGGAAGTCATCGGCCGTGAAGATGTACGACCTCCGGTGAGACTCGACGAAGTTGTGGGAGTAGAAGTGGCGACTTTTGAGGATGAGGTGTTGATGGAGCAGTGATCATGATACGAGCGAGTGTGAGTTACCCTCGACTTCGAGTTCATATATATACCGAAGTGGGCGGTGGGCAATTTTTTTTTCCGTTTTCAATTTTCGTAATTAAGTTTGGCGAAAGTCATTCATTCATGGTATTCGCCGAAAAATTTCATACAAAATAAGATTAGAGAATTGTCTAGGGAACAATTATGGAATTAGAATCTTAATTTTCATATATTAAATTGTTTTAAATAATGAAATGTATGGAGTAATTGATTATTTGGTTGACATGTTCAAGTATATAGCGATAAATAAAAATAATTTAAAATGTGTTTTAATTAAATATTGAAAATCAAAAAATGATATAAGTCAAATTGGAACAAATGAAATATTAATTTATTGTAAAATACTAAAAAAGTTAGGAAAACATGACCGTCTTGCCTCTGTGGATATTTAGAGCGATGCATATTAGTATAAAATAAAATTGTGTTATACATGTTTAATTTTATATCTTATATATTCATCATTTATTACTTCGAGTTTTAGTTACCTCCGAAATTAAGTTTCAAAATTTTGAATGCACTACTTCATAATACATAAGTTACGCATAAATTTTCAAAATCAAAAAATCAAAATTTTATGGATTCACGTAATATTTTTGAGATATTTATTGATCCACCATTTGATAGCGAGTATTTGAAATCTTTTATCTCATTTCTTGTCTCATCTTATTTCTCGTTTTCTTTTAAGATTGTCACGTCATCTTAAGATTTTAAATTTTTTAATAGAAAAAAATTAAAATAATTCATATGTCATTTATAGAAAGTGATAAAATATAAAATAAAATATTAAATAAGATAGAAGATCTGCACTAGATAGCGAGAGCCAAGAGGTTTGAGAGCTGAGTCAGCATATGTTGTATTCCTCCATTAGATATATTTTTTTCAGTTAAACATATAAATTTAATATCTTTAATGTAAATATAGGAATTTTGTATGGATGAAATTCCTTCCCTTCCATTAATCATATGATATGTGTCGGTGCTGCTATGTACTCTTTATATAATTGATTGTTTGTTGAAAGGAATTTAAAGGATAAAAGGAAATGCACATATAAAAATGTAATAAAAACAGAATTATACGATTGGATATTTTTTTATTGTCAAATTATTCTTTCCATACTTTGAATAAACTAATATTTGGAGGAAGCTAGATGGCATTTTAATATTAAATATTTGTTTGTATAAAATATGAATCACATAAATTGACTATCTGAATTTTGGATTTTTTTTTTTGGGGGAATTTAATGTATGCTTAAATATGGTCTCAGGAATAAAATTAACATATAAAAATCATATTTGTTTCAGCTTAAAATTTAAAAATTATATATTATAATTTACATTTCTAAAATATAAAACATTTAAAATTTAAACCAAAACAAATAAGACTATAATAAGATTATAATAATGTCCTGATAGTCTCATTTGGGTCAATATGCAAAGTTCATATAAATTCAGATAATTTCACTAATCTACTTGCTTCTCAAATTTTATTTTATTTTTTGGATAAATTTCCTTCTCAAATTATCTTAGATGACTACTTTTATTTCTTCAACTTTGTTCTCTTCTTTTACGTACTCTTAGAAGCTGAGTTGTCTTTATTGTCATAGATTTTTGTCATTATTGACAATTTCATTCTCACTATATTTTCAAGAAAAGTATTGGAGAAGCAGGTCAATGAATCATTTTTCTATCACATTATTTGACAACATAACAAAGGCATGACCAATATGAAAGGAATAAAAAGAAAAATAATTAGGTATCAATCAAAATTCCCGTAAATTGGACTAAAATAATTAACATTTTTAACTTTCAATTAAATAAAATAAAAATCGCCATAACCTCATTAGAGATACAGAGGAAGAGCGTAATGGTTAGTGAAATTAAGAGTCAATGGGACATCGCTTTCGCCATTATTACTGCTGCAATCTCCTCCTCCTCCTCCTCTTCTTAATCCCGCCGCTTTAAGCTCATCATCACCATCGCCAATGGCGCGTCTCCGGCAGACAGGACAGCGTAGAGATCGAGACGGAAGCCACTGATCGATACACTCCTTATGGTAGACGTGATCACACCTCGGCAAAACTCTCACTTCATCTCCCTCAACTGTCTCTCCCAAACAGATCGCGCAGCTCTGATTCCATTCCGATGACGATTTCCCAAATTTCTGATATGTGATCGCCGGAATGTCGGCGCAGGCGGCGGATGAATGAATATCGCCGCCGCGGAAGCACCGAACGACTGAATTGATTAACAGTCTGATGGCTCTCATCATCACACTCGATCTATTGCACTGAAATTATATTTTGGAGTTAGAAAAAGTTCCTAAGCTATAATAGATAATCTTTCACGTCACAAAATCTATTTCGCAAGGTAGTACTATCTTTCTATAAGAATCTAGTTCAAATATCTTTCTATCCATATATTATGAGTTAAAGTTTTGCCGGAGAAAGAATTATTATTATCGGTTAAAGTTTTAACACGTGACCTACGTTTCAATGAATTAGATATCAAGTTATTACTGTTTCGGATTAAGTTTTACTATTATTCTACTCTTATCTCTTCGGTCTCTTCGGTTTCAAGACACAGAATAGATATTGATTTGTAAAAGTCGTATTAATTCATTTTGGAGCGTAAACTAGATGGTTTCTAGTTTAGTCAATATAATTTTAATCACAAACCTTGGTATAAGCTTATAACCCTATTGGTAATAACGAGTTTTATTTTCTTAAAAACTTTACCTAGAACTTATAAGCCTTGAATTTAAAATTGTATTAGGCTTTGATCTTATATTCTGACAAGTGTTTTTCTTCTTTATATAAAACTTTCACATTCTGCAATACTTAAAATAGTCGGTGATTAATTAATATGTTTAATACATTTATTATTGAAAATTACTTAAACACCATCATTTTATGCAAATATCTTTTATTTGAGATTGAATCAAGCATTTCAAAGTGGCGATCATAAATTTCAAGAAAAAGTAGCGGTCTTACCCGAGTCATTTGACAATTTTCTTATTTTAGAAATATGCAAAAGAGAATAGAGCGGGTAAAGTGCTATACCCTTCTTACCGTTGCATTTGATTTAGTGAAATAAAATAATGTGTTAAATTATTAGCGTAAAATTTATTCCTTACTGTTCATTATCACTTGCCATCCATAAAATATATTATGTATATAATATTAGGCATAACATTCTGATTTGCCTAGTACATTACAACCAACCATAAATTTGTGTACAATCATTATTTTTCCTTTCACGGCAAAATTTATACAAAAATTACTAAATCGCAAAAGGGAACTTCGAAAAGAAGATGATTGAATATGGAATTTCTAGAGTAACAGCTTTTCTAAGCATATATATCTTACTCCTCTCAATACACAGAAAATACCATATTGCAATTAAAGCGCTGCGGTCATCTGACTTAACATCAAACAGCCTGGTTCTCCTCAAGAGGAAAACGCAACAAGAAATTCCAAAAGCTCAGTAATTTGCACACCAAACATACAACACTTAGAAGAACAACTCAAAAGTGGCAAGTATCACTTATCACCGTCCTCTTCCTTTGAGCTTCGATTTTGAAGCGGCCCACTTGAAGTAACCACAATTTGCTTCACGATTAGATGCAGGTCCCTGCATGAGTATGAAAAATCAAGCGGGGATCAAGCAAAAGGAAACCATCATGTTTGTGGCCAGATAATATATGGCTGTTTCAACCCCCTGTAAAATATATAAGTTCCTATTCAGTTACCCAAACCCCCCCCCCCCCCCCCAACCTCACTGATAAAAAGGAGTATTACAGATCAGTTCAACAATGCCCGTGTACTCAAACAGGAAGAACAAAATCTATTAATAGAACTTAATCCACAGGAATCTTGTGGTATATTGAGCAAACAAACAAAGATGTATAGAAATCCTATAGATAAGAACTTTGTACTAGCCAATGAGGTCTTTATCCCCATGGCAAAGACCAAGGGTCTGAGAGCTTAAAGTCACGGGTTCGATTTTTACTGGTTCCGGTTAAGATTTATTTCCCCTTAAGAGTATTTCTCCCTTTATGGTGGGGATTCTTTCTTCCATATAATGAGACTTGTGTTCTGAATGAAGTTGATATTTTGCACAGTTAACAGCTAAAAGGACACTGACATCTAAAAGAAATAGTGTTTCTACCAAAACCCAACTCATAAGTGTAGCCACTTGCTTACCTTAAGAGAAACATTTGTTCCTTTGCAAGACATGGGTATTCATTTACACAGAATTCCAAGGTCCGAGTAATTAGCGATGATAAGAATTGTAACCTAATATAAAGCATACCTCAGCACGAGCACAGACAAAAAATTTGCGACCCAGGTTAGGGCCAGACTTTCTGACAATTCGAGCAATACAAGGTTCATTATGGCCCTTGCAGAGAGGTATGCTATTCTGCATGACTTCTTGAATCCTTTGCCACTCAGCTAAAGCAACATTTCTCTTTTCTTCTGTAGTTGACTGTGAGGAATCTATCTCAAATTGATCCTGGGTGGATCCACTTACTTCTGATTCTCTGGCCTTACATGAGTTCTTCTCATCATTGTTTGTGGAATTTTCAATCAAGAATTGGTCAGATGTTGCAAGATATCCCTGATCATGAGAGACATCCAATCCAGAGCTTCTGATGCCATCTTTATCATTTGAACTTCTCTGGAAAAATGATCTGAGCGAGAGTTGTGACCATTGACTTTGTCTTGCCTTCTTTTTGCTTTCTTCAAAACAGACTGGTTTAGGAGGATTGCTTCCCGGTCTAAGCATCTTGCTACAAGAAGCTTCATTGAAGGAACCTTGGGAGCATTCAACTGTTCCTGAATTACCATCTGTCCTGACAGTGCAACTATGGACAGTAGCTGCCTCCAGGGAAGAAACAGGACCATTGTTTTTCATTTGCACAGCTGTTTGCCGCCTCGTAAGCATAGATACTGAAAGGAAATGCATAGAAAACAAAAACACTTGATGAGCAACAAGTGCACTCTGCCACCTGACAATTAATGAAAATAACTAAAACTTGCAAAACACATAAAACCCCAAATTACACCACTTATATGTGATGAATCAGTACAGGGGCAGTCACAGTAGAATCCAAGTTGGTAACAGGTGCAGACACTTGTTCATCGGAGTCCAAAGTGCATAAACAAACATAAAATATAATGGCATGGCACCTTACACCATCCAAATGAAACTCTATAGCAGCACACACACAGATATGGGGAAAATGATTATACCACAGCATGTTTAAATAAAAGTTATGCGGCAAGTGAACGGAGACGTTATTCAAAAATGACTTGACTCCGTCATCCGACCCTGAGTGCCTAATACTCTAATCGTCTTCCAGTCATAGTTTCATCCTTCTGCATCATTGATTTAGCCGAAAACCTTCATCTCCAACCTTTAATTACATACAAAACAGATATCTAGTTTCTCCATTGAACATCACAACGTGAATCTCAGCTGTGACGCTGAAGGTATGAGGTGGAGGCTGAGTACAGTGAAAGGAGAGAACAAGGAGGACGGAGGAATATGAATATCAGATAACCAATGTTGAGTCATCTAGACGATTGAGAGAACTAGTAGGAAGATGAATCTTGGAACTAATAGAGTCATCTAGATGATTGAGAGTGCATGTGTGTTGGGGAGTGTTGGGGTAGGCGCAATCATCGGTTTGACCCGGATCTCCTTTTGACTCCTTTAAAAAAGTGTACCATCCTCCATCACTTATTCAGCATCCTCCACCACTGCCATATCCACTCCAATGGTGTTCCCTGCAACAACAGAGGAGAAACCAAAAAAAGGTATTAATCTCAAATTCAACAGCAATGTCACCAACAAATGCCATCACTGCACTTTCTTCTCTAATCCAACCACCATTGCCACATGTCTCATCTCTAGTCCAGCCAGTGTCAACTCCACAAGCATCACCCCACAATCATAACCATGAACCAACCCATGCTATATCTAAACACAAGCCCCACTTTCATTCAAACCCACCTCCACACAGACCCTCAATCAAATTGATTATGCCAGAAAATGTAATTGGTTCCATCGATTGGCAGTGCTGGTCAATTTGCAGGCATCGGTTTCGACAACTACCAACAAATTTACAGCTTTTATCATGTATTCAGACTTTTAATTGTCTACACTATATTTCCAGTGAGCATAACATTCTGGCCTACATACTTATGGTATTAAGAGATTCTACAAAAAATGTAGGTGTTTGACAAGAAAAAACCAAGGTAAACAATATATACGGTCAAAAGAAGGCTATCTATCCACTGTAAGCAACATGATGTCTTCATTATGTACAATCAAAACACACGCCATAAAAATGTAGCACTTGTGTCCTCCATATAATCTGAAAACTAGCGCCTCAATAATCACAGAAGCAACAAACAGGTCCGATACGTAATCTGACACATGTTCTATTACTTTAGAAACTTAAGTAAAAACATTGAAAAATATATATCAATTAAATAAAATAAAAAAAGCCAGCAGTAAAACAATCTATCTCACCAAGAGTTTGCTGACACCCTTCAACCTGAGGACAATATCTAGTAGATAATAAAGGAGTGCTATGCTGCAATATGTCAGGAATTTCTTTTAATATCACACAGACAGGAGCATGATCAGAGCCTTTCAATTTGATTCCACTCCCTCCCTTCCACCTGTCGATAGTTAACAAGTGATCTTTTTTTTTTTCAGCCAGAAGACATACATATATGCCACAGCTGCAAATCCACATGCAGGAACGTATAACACCATTAACACATGCCATTTTTATAAATCTATTTATATGCATCAGTTGACTGGTCAGGTATTAATATACTACCTGGAAGTTGCTAGCGAAATGAGTAAAATTTATAGGTACCTAGACTATTTAGTACATATTTCATAAGAGAACACACACGTCAAAAGAGGTCAATAATTCAATCAATCTCAAGCTGCAGTCCACATGCAGGAACATAAAATATAAATACACAAAGAGACGCAAGTGGATTTGCAACTAGGACTCTCTACAAGCGTCTCGTCGATATAAACTTTATATAATCAAGTGAATAAGAACTGACCTATAGAAAACATCTTGCAAGAATATGGTATGACGCTATAGGAGGCACATGTATGCATGAACAGGATGTTGCAGATGCAGAATGCACACAACAAAGAGACTAAGATACCAAGCCAAAGATGTCTAATGAAAGACTGTCGTTCTCATTTTAGTAATCACAAATTCACAATAATCAATAGATGTTATAATCATAGGAGAGTAAATCTCCAAAATCTAGCTATTAGGAAGGGCAGCTCAAGACAATACCAATTCATGCATCAAGTTGCTCAGAATTTAGATGTCCAGGGTAGTTACATCTTAGCAACAATACCCGCCAAATTTTAAACATGTCCCAGATACACCTGCCTGTATTCGATTCTTCCTCCAGGAAGCCCTTTCTGTCATGGCAGTTCAACTTTAGCGAGATTGGTTTACCGAAAGTTACGACCATATCTCTAATATCTAAAAGTTATGCTTTAATACCAATTATCATGATCTTAGGAGAATCCATCCTAAATTCTAGCTTTTAGGAGGCAAAGCTTCAGAGAGTATCAACCAACATCATGTTGTTCAGACAACCAATTCAAGAATAGCACTAATAAACAAGTAATGATATTCATAACATAAGGCGACAAAACAAGATAATCCAACTTTTACCTTGTTGTATTTCCTGATTGCCAGCGTTTAAACTGTGTTAATATGTAGCAATCCCTGACATGGCAAGTTAAGAAGTTATGGCCTTCCAAATTGTGCTCTTTGTGTAAGCACATTCCAGCACTGAGAATATGGTCAATCCTTGCTCCAAAATTAAAAATTTCAGCACCTGAACTTGTTGACCAGCAAGTATATGCCTCTTTTCTGTAGGAAAACTCAAGGTCAAAATTACCAAAGCAATAGTTCAGGAGATTTACCATTAAAAGCAACTATGAAATTCCGGTAAAGCTTGTAACTGAAAAAAAAAAAGCCAGGAAAGCTAGTGTGGTCATAAATTGAACTCTTAAACTTCAACCATGTTAAGGAGATAGAAGTTGTTATTCCCAGACGAATAATTATAGAAGGGGGGTTGAATACAATTCTCAAATTTGTTCCCCAATGTAAAGATCACAGTACAATCTGTAAATAAATTGCAAAAATGAAAACACAACAGATTGTATCAATCAATAAAGAACGGCTTTTATTGATTTTGAATCTGAAATTACAATATAGTTATCAAAAAGTGATATCAGCTTCTGAAAAACCTATTCAAGAATGAACAGCTGTTATCTAGAAAATAATTTCTAGATTCTCAATTTATGAAAACTTACTTCTTAAAATCTCTCAGATTTTGTTGCGTTATTACAAAGTAAATAAACTGAATAATCTCTCTCCCTATCTATTTTTTTTCCTTCTATTCTGTAATCTATACACTTTAATCTATATATTCTATACAGCTGCTTTTGAACAACTTCACTGTTCGATTTTTAACAGCTTCTCTATTCCTTTTTGCTTTTTCAACAGCTTTTTATCTCTACACTGTAAAAATATCTTCCGTGAATAAAGATATTTATCGATACTTGTTGTGTATTGAGATGGTCTACTAGGTAATGCGATGTTCCTGCTTTTACGGACCAACTTCTCAATCTTTTCAATCCTGATTGTGACTTTGTTATGGATCTTGGTCGGCTTTTTCATTTTAATTCAGAGCTCTAACCAACTTAGAACTCTTCACTGCATCAGAGAGTAATTTTGCCTTAGTCTCTTACAGTTTCAACAATAGTATTCAATAGTGTAATCCTTAGTCTCTAATAGACTTGTTCTTAGTCTCCGATAATAGACTTATTCTTGTCTCCGATAGGCTAATTCTTAGTATCTGATAGGCTAGTTCTTAGTCTCTAATAGACTAATTATTAGTCTCCGATAAGCTTGACTAACTTCAACTTCGTTGAACTCTCCAAATGCATTCCTGATAGTCTTTTACAGTAGATTTTAACTTACTCTCTTACAATGATATTTTACATATATCAGAGAGTAAACTATCAGCTACAATAACTTCAGGTTCTAGTACAATTACAAGTTCTAACAATTCTAAGTATTATACATCATTATCAAATGTTATAGTTTCTAACATAAGTAACTCCATAAATAAATTGATGGGTTAAACATAGAAAAGTGCATACCATGGAAGACCATGTATACTCAAGGATCAATATTATAAAATCAAATTCAGATTACCATCACAAATAAACATTGTTTCTTAAATTTTTCTTCATTCAACATACCGGTTTCTTATTTTATTACCTTCTCCGTCCCAGAATGAACGCAACACTCTTTTTACAAGTTTCTGGCACATGTTTAAGGCATACCACAATTATACTTGGATATATTTTTCTCATTTATTTTAATATTTTGATATATTCAAATTTTAATTATACTATAAGTTGTTCAAAGATATAATTTATAGATAGGTATTTTACACGGCTTAAAATTGGTGCGACAAAAACTAAAAGGAAATGTTGTGTTCATTACTTCATTCTGGGACTGGGGGTGGGGGTGGGGGGTGGGGATGGGGGTGGGGGGTGAGTATTGTTATTATTATGAATATTTAACAGACTTATTTGCAACAAAATGAGTATCAAACCTCTCAGGATGTTTTGAGCGAAAGACATCTGAAAATGGGCCTCCGCTTTCTACCAGCAAGGATCTAAACCATTCTCGGAACCTACAAAAAAGTTTGTCATGGATACAGATTGTTTCCCAAGAAAAAGACTTGTACAAGGATAAAAGAGAAAGATGTACAGAATACGTGCAAGCCATCAGTTCTCAAAGCTTGCATTGCACTAAATTATTCAGCTGCTTACTCGTTATTCTCAAAACCGGGTCCTGCATCACAACGATCTATAGCAGCTGGAGCAATATTGAGATCACCAACAACAATAACCCTTCTTCCTTGACGCAGGAGCGACTCCCATCTTCTCTACAACGAAGATTAGTGATTTCAAATCATACGATTCAAAAATAAGCTATGCTACCCCATAGACATATAGCCCATATATTAACTAATATAGCCATCCTCCATGTGATTAGTAATCATCATTCTTCATCATTTAATCAGTAAGGAAAACATGTTGAAGACAAAAGCTACAAAAGTGGGGCATATCTAATGCATCATATAAACAAAATAAAAAGATCAGCTTGCTAGCAGTGTCCACATTAACAAAATTACCTGCAAGATCTTGAAAAAGTTTAGCTTAAATTGGATTCTTTCGGTATCATCACATTCAGCTCGAGGCCCGTATATATTGAACAGAACTGACAAGTTTGAATGGTAATATGTCAGATCATTGAAATAAATTGTACAAACCAAGAATCAGTTTAAAATGAGAAGTTAAAGAAGCCAAGAAATAATGTGAAACAAAATGTATGAACCTAACAAACGCAAAAGCTGATATACATATACCTATATATATGTGGTATGTAGTATCGTATATCAATAACAGAAAATACAAATTTCCATATAAGAGAATGCTTAATAAGTTAATGTTCTTTAGGAGAAGATTACCCACATTCTTTTGAAATATCATTCTAAGGGAAACTCTAACATGGTTTAACAAACAATAGAATGACTCACCAAAATGGCCATGATCAGTGATAATACAGCGTCCCTCACTGTCAACCTTAAGAAGCTCATCTCTAGAGAACTCCTCTAGTCCTTCCAATATTGTACAAACATCATCTTTTCTGGTTCCATATCCTCGAGAATTCTTGAGAAGACCAGTGAATCCTTCTTCTGCATCAAGTGGCAAAGCTGCTTCGCTACTTGAAAAAGTGGAATTTACACGGCAAAATGTTGCAACACCTTTCAAATTAAATTAAACCATATTACTAAAAGTCGATATTTTCTCGGTCAAAAGTATGCAAGCAAACAGAACTAAGAATTATATGAACTAAAACAAACTGCTGCAGAAATCCATTCTTGATTGGTGCATAAGTATGGCCTAACAATTATATCTAGGCCTGACAAGTAAAATACACTCAACATATAGAAGAGAAGGATAAAATGGAACCCTGACTGTGTGACACAATGAGTCACTACTGCACAAAAGCAAACCATGGAGGTTAATTCTTTTCTATGAAATCTCAAGAGGAAAAAATTCTACTCCCTCCCTCTAGAAAAAGAGGGTTGTCTACCCGTCTCATTTTTTTTCCTAGGACGTTTGCGAAATCTAAAATTCAATTTGATATGGATTTTATGGATTTTGATTCATACAAAATTGACATTATAAACTTACTTACAATTTCTAGAAACAGAACTCGTAGACTATAATTGCACAAAGTTCACAGTCAGAATTTGAATAGGATTTCCCAATAAACAAACCCAAATGTAACTCTTCTTTCTGGAAATGGAGGGAGTACCAACTATTGCTTTGAAGTTTGAACACCAAAGTAATTAATAACTATAAAGAAATCTTTCATTGCTATTAAGTAAAAATCAAAATTTGCACTACCTTCCCCCTCATCTCATTATATGTCCCCTTTCATACAGTACCTACACTGTCTAGACAGTCTTGCTTATGAAAAAATAATCCCAAAGACCCGGTCTTTTCCTTTGTGAAACAAATGAATAAAATAAATTAGGTACATAAGTATGAATCAAAACACAATAGAAATCAGGGAATCTAACAAAAGAGAAGATAGAAATAGTCACCAGAATAACCAATACGGCCTCTAGTGCAAGAAAAGAAGGACTCATATCCATCTGCCCATACCATATCCGCTCTGAGGTCATGTTTTGCTAGCTTTGTCTCCTGCAATTTTACATATTTTTTGTTGAACTCATTCAAAGTTTATACCATGTAACCAGTAGTATCATATAGCAAAAAAAAAAAAAAAAAAAAAAAAAAAACCCGAAATATGAATTAGGGCATTGACCTGAAAGCAGATGATATCGGCATCGAGAGAAGTAAGCAATTTGAGAAGAGAACCGAACTGTTGAACGCGAGGTCGTAGACCGTTCACGTTATACGTTACTATCTTCATTCATATAACTATACTATGTAGGTATTCATAAATATAAGACTAAAAGATATACACATAAACTGGAATGATTAACCGCGTTTTCGATCTAATTTTTGATTGCTCTTCTGTTTCTAAATTTCCGATAAAATGTTAGAAGGGTTTCGGAGAATAGCGTAAGGCGCGAATCACCAGTTTCCGCTGCCTGGGTAGTCGGACCTGGTTTCGGCACCGATTCAGCGGTGCTGAACTACCAACAGTCGAGTCTCGAGACTACGGTTGGGTCGGATAAAACCCAACGATTAAGATATTTGTATAATATATAGTTTTAGAATTTGAATTATAAAATTTATTTGATAATAAAATTATTTTTATCATTTGAATAATATTAAAATTAAAGAGGGTCATTAGCAAAATAAAATTAATTTTCAAGTGAGTTTATGTAATAAAATTTGTACAAATTTAATAACATCATCCTTATTAAAATTATCGGTGTTTGTTTGGTTAATATTTATTTATCCAATAATTTTATCTTCCTAATAAATAATAATGTATAGAGTTGTTTGGTTGATATTTTAAAAAAAATTATAAGATAATTGAAACTTTCTTAGGAAGTAGAAATTATCACACAACACCATAATTTAATTACCTCTAGTAAGTCACAATTCACGTATCATTAATTTAAAAAATAACAACACTATCCCACAAAATTGGCGTTAAAAACTAATCTCTTTTGGTTTACTCCTCTCGCCTATATATCTTTTTCTCCTTAATTCTTTTTTTCATCCTCCATACCTTGAGAAAGGTTAGTAATTGTGAAATGCATAATAGTAATTTGAAGTATATTATATTGAAAGTATATATAATTGAACCAAATATAATGTAGAAAATATAAATTCATTTATATTAACAAAACGTGACAATGACACTTCTTAAGATTTTTTTGAAGAAATTAAATATAAAGAAAGTACAACTTTCAATGAAAAATCAATTCTTATGTGAACCAAACAAACACTCATTAAGAGAGATAACTTTTAATCAATTAGCATCAATTTTCTCTCTTGCCCATTAAAAAGCATTAAGAGACATTTAAAGACTATAACTTTTTTTTATCAACAATCTGTCCCTCTTACCAATTAAGAGACGAAGCTATTAAGTGGTATTAAAAATCAATCAAACATAACTTACGTGATTTTACTAGGTGCACTTAATATTAAAATAAGTAAAAAAATTTTAATTTATTATTTAGTCTCTTAACCTTTTTTCTTTGTTTCCTTTTATTGATCATTCTTTTAAGTATTTATTTTTAATGCTTTTTGTTCTTCCGTCAACTTTTCATTAACGAAGCTAAAATTATTCTACGCGATAATTTTTTAACCACATTTTTATCCTTTTATCTCTTCTCCAAGTCTTTCCACCCTACCATCCTCTTGATTCTTTCATGAATATACAATTTGGTGAATTCAAATTCCTTCCATTCTTATAAAATCATCGTCATTCTTAGTTGTGGGAAATAATAAAATTAATTAACAATCTTAATTTACAATCCACATAGGAAATTAATAATAGATTCTGAAAAATATAATTGAAGGTTTGAAATCAAATTTGGTCATAGAGTTTATGTTGTAGAACTACAACCATCACCGTTCTTTATTAATTTTTTCCTCGTAACGTTAAACTCGAATTAGATGATACAGTTAATTTCTTTAACTGCTAAAATTAATTTAGAGTCGCTAATTGTTGAGAATAGCCAAGAAATTGAAGGATTTCTTCTTTGTAATGATTTCGTCGGTTTTTATATAATGTTGTTGAAAAAAAAGTTTAGAACTCTTGCTTTCTGCGATTTCAAACCACTATATTAAAGAAATTGATTTAAATTGATTGTGTATATTAATATGATAATAGAAAATTTGTTAAAAAGATATGTGTGTACGTGTGTGTGCACAAAACGATAGTTGATAGTTAGTAACATCGGTGGTGGCGTTAATTAGCGGGGAGAGAAAAAAACAATCACATGTTATAAAAAAAAGTAAAAAAGATGGTGATTTTTCTGTTTTAATTTTTTAAAGCTAAGTAAATGTCCGTGTCATTGTATTTTGTTTTTCTTCCAATCTTTTTGTCAAGTCATGGTTAGCGCAATAAATAAATGACCATGTAGGTTTTATTAACAGAAATTAGAAAGAATAAATATTTTTTAAAATGAGTTTAAAATAAAAAAAAACAGTTTGATGGACTAAATAGTAAATTAAATATATATATTAATTATTCTCATTCAATATCTGAATTATCTCAATTAATTTAGACCAAAGTCACATCATGCGTTTTCGAGGCTCGAGCATCGAATTTAGTCGAGGGATTATAAATTTAATTCCCTTTTTCCTTTTCCCTTGTGATAAGTAATAAAAAAGCTAAAGTGATCCAGAAAGAGAAAAAAATGCGCGTGAGCGGCGCGATGTGGTCCGGGGCTCGTGGCGAGCACATGTCTTACCTTAATTTCTTCCACCGATGATGCCATTTCTTCATATGTATGCAAGCAAGTAAATTGGTAGTTGGTTAAACACAGTATTCTTCTAAAAATCTGAGCTATACTTTCACAAGCCCTAGATTCAGTTTTTAATCAGTACTGCAATAGAATGGATCAATCGGAATCTATCGACGACACTTCTGTACCGCCACCTTCCGAATCTACCAACGACTCATCTCTACCTCTCCCTAGTTCCAATTCCAATTCCTATCACCAGTCCAGGTTTGCAACTTCCCTTATTTTCTCCACAGGAATATCATTAATTGCGTCTTAAACCTTAAGAGATTATAAATTTTTATAGAGTAAATTACACGACGGCTAGAATCTGAAAAATTTACAATCACATGTTAAATGAAAACATACCCCTTGAAAATAGAAGTCTGATTGATATTTGTGGAAGTTTCTACCAATTTATCATAACTCCCCTAAAGATCCATGCATTTATTTTGGTATAATATTTTTTCCATCATTTTCCCTTCTTATCAGTGAGGAAATTTAAACAGTTAAAAGGACCAGATTGCTAAAAGAGACAATTTAGCGAAAGCACAAAAGCTTCTCACCCCTCAGTTGTATCATCGTTACGGTATTTAACAAGCTAGACGATGCTTCCGAATTCGTATACATAATTAATTGATAGTAATAGGCAGTAGGAATTGTTTGTGGCTTGCTTTTAACTTTATTACATTACAAAAAATAATAAGATTGAAATTAAAACAACCAACCAAAATCACCACATCATTCTGACTAGGAGCTGCAACATAAAGAAAACACCACTCATACTGCTAACACAAAAGGGAAAGAGTAAAGATCAAGGAATGTAGATAAACATAAGCATATATAGCTAGAAGAGGAAATATATATAGCATGATTGCCACATGATTTTTGTTCAAAAATATTATTTTGTTCTTATGGACATAGTTGTAGTATATGAATATGTAAACAATATGTAGTTTTTGCAATCATTATCAGCAAAATACGGTAGTTTTTCTCATAATACACTGCAGCACTATAAAAGTAACATGTTTTTGACTAAGACTAAATGCTAAGTGAACTTTCTCAGTTTTATCTTGTATAAGCAGCATGGTATTAGATATTGAAATGTGCACTGTTTGATCTCATATATGCTTATATTTTGAAGTTCAGACAAAGGACTGATTTGGAACTAAAGGATGCCACACGAAAAGTCCAGAAGGCGGATCGTGAAAAATTGAGGAGGGATAAGCTGAATGATATATTTATTGAGTTAGGAAATACACTAGGTAAATCTTTGCACACTTCAACATTATTTGTATGTTTGTGCATCAATGTTCGCTTGTGATTGTTTTGTATCATGTTTATACTAACTCCTTCATATCTATGTGCTGTTATTTGTATAAGTGCAAGCACATATGTTTATTGTGGCAAAGGAGGGATAAAGAGGTAGTTGCTCCTACCTGCATAAGTTGGATAACGAAAATACTGCACACTGTGTTATTCTATTTTATTTCATTAGAATAATTATTAGGTAGACTTATATAGTTCTGCATGCCAGAGACCAAAGGAGGTAACAGTTTTAGTCATCCTAGACCTATGGTTTCCTTTAAAATTTAATCTGTTTCAGCTTTTCCTGCCATAAGGTTTTTCAATTGGTGTGCAGATCCAGACAGACCCAAAAATGACAAGGCAACCATCATTACAGATACAATACAGACACTGAGGGATTTGACTGCTGAAGTGAACAAACTAAAAGCTGAGTGCGCCACTCTTTCTGATGAAACGCGTGAGGTATCAGGCCCCCATATGTATTATTATAGTGTTCTGGCCCTTCCTCTCTCCTCACAGATTTCAAGCTCTTACTATATGCTTATGACTTAGCTTTTTTGGCTTCCAATCAGCTGACACAGGAGAAGAATGAGCTAAGAGATGAGAAAGCATCTCTAAAATCTGAGATTGACAATTTAAATATTCAGTGCCAACAAAGACACTCAGTTATGTATCCATGGGGAGCCATTGATCCTGCAGTTGTCATGGCTCCACCGCCGCCGTACTCCTTTCCGGTTGCTTTACCTATGCCTCCACGTCCAATTCCGATTCGCCCGTCTTTGCAACCATTCCATTTTTATGGAAATCATAACCCTGTAGCTATTCCCACTCCTCATCCTACTTTTATGACGCATTATCCTCATTTCGATCAAGCGTCTACTGAGAATGAATCCACTTCAAGTATATCCAAAAATCAAGAACACCCAAGGAATTCAATAGATGCTTGTACAGCCAAAAGGGACTGGAAAGATGGCGACTCTCATGATGTCGTAACAGTTCTGGAACTTAAAATACCAGGTTCAACAGCTCAGCAGGTGAAATTTGGTTAATTTCTTATATTATTTGTTTTAGGAACAATAGTCAGATTATTGGTGTTTGTTTTATACAGGAGTTGTCAGCAGGTGATAGAAAGGGTAAGCGGCCACAGCGGAATGAGAAAATTATGATACATGGGAGCTTGTCAACCAGTAGACAGTCTTCTCAAGATTTTACTGAAAGTTCATCAAATAATGTTCACAACATAGATAGATGAAGTAAATAAAACGCTCGCATTCTACATTTGACTGCTGTAACCTTCAGTATAGCACTTGTATTCTTGATACGTCTGATTACTGCTGTAGCTAAGATGCTTCTAACTTCATTGTACATTTGACTGTTGAACCTTCAATGTAGCATTTATATTCTTGATACAAGATTGTCCGGACGCTTGACATGAAAATAAGATTGCAGCCTCAAAGTTCTGGATCATTCTACGGCACTTAGCTAACACGTCAAAGCGGTAAGAATGGAATGGCCAAGCTTAGGGTCAAGCAACGTCACATTATATCTTATCAGACCCAGCAATAATGTGAGTGAAGTTTCGCAAGAATTGGAACCCACAATAAATAGCAGCTGCCACTACATAATCAACACCAAGGTTTTCCAAGTTTGGATCATTACTCCCAATTTCAGAACCAGTTTCTCATCACCAACCCTAATTCACAAACCCGTTTTTCAGAACTGAAGCATCACAATTTAGTTTTACATTTTGAGACGAGGGTCATAAACAATATTCCCATTCCAAAGTTGCCAAAAGGTAGATGCGAGAACCACTATCAATGAAATTCTCTGCAAACCCACTTCTGGGAATAAGTTAAAAAACCAGAATCCACTATATTTAGATTCTCCAACCGAAATCCAGAGGGTTCAGTAACCACAACACAAGGCAAGAAAGCAAAAGCATGGACCACAAATTTATGAGCGGCGCCACATCTCCGGCGAGCATGATCCATCAGAGAGAGAGAGAGAGAGTAAAATCTCCTGGCAGTTTAACCAGACGCCATCCTCTTGGCTAAAAAGCTTGATTAATAGCCAAATTGTCCAAAGCCAAGTCCTTCAGGATGTCGGCTTTGTTGGCAGGATTTCAATATTGAAATTCTAACAGATTAGTCAAATTCAAATATTGATTTTTAGGAGACACCGTAGAACCCGTTCTTTGAAACGGATGGTACAATTTTTCAATTTGTGACATACAAACATCGGATATCACTGTACGGTTACTACAAATAAGGTTGAAAATATACGTATACTCAACATGGTACCATTACTCTCCCATATATGTATATATGGTTTTAAAAAAAATTGATACAGCCAACTTCCAACTATTTTATTTATCACATCACTTTAAGAAAAACTACACTTTGAAAGAATATACACCAAAATGATGTTTCCTTCTGGTGGCTGTCATGATCATGTTTGATACAACCAATATCACTGAAAGGCAATAGCACTTCAACATACAACAACTGTGCTCATGAACGTAATAGCTCTATTCATCACAGCTACAGAAAGTTTCAGCAGGTGTTGACGAGACAATCAAACACAACAGCCCCAAAAGAATACAATCTGTCGGTGACTCTTTTTCCTTTAAAAAGAAACCCACCCCAAACACTCCCACTTTCTCACACAAATTCCAAAGGCTTCAGTCTGATCTTCTATTCACGTTTCTGGAACTCATGCTTGCGGTTCTTAGAAGCCTACGAAACTCTGACAAGCTTATTCTCCCATCTTTGTCTGTATCGGCTTCTTCTAGAAGTGGGTCTATGGATCCTCTTAACCCCGCATGCTGCATTTGATCACATCAGATTATTATCATTTCTATGTAATCGAACATTTATGTAGTATATAAGAGAACATGCAGACAACAGAATTGAATATTGTGCATCGAGTTGTTTTTAGGAGAGTTCAATATAAAGGAATGACAAAGCTTAATCTTTAACTTGTCAGAACTGCAATCTATCAGCTACCATTCAAAACCTGAACATTGGTTTCAGACTTTGATTGAACTAGTGCAGTTCAATCACCTTGTTCTGGTCGGGAATCCAAACTAAGGCGTGTAACTTACAAGTTTACGAGTGAGTAACCGATGAGCCAAATGAAAGAATCAATTTTTATGTAATATGCAAGAAAATTTATATCTACATTTTCTTTTATATTTCAATTTCGGTCACTATGCATGAATGCAAGACAAAAAAACTCACCATCTTAAGTTCATCAGGGGTAATATATCCATCTTTATCAACATCAAATTTATCAAAAGCAGCCTGCGATACTTGTTGCCACTTTTCTGAGTTATGTTCCTCCAACTGATGGACATGAAGACTGGCAGCCACAAACTCAGGAAAATCAACTAGTCCATCAGTATTGCTGTCCATCTGCCACAAGAAAACAAAAAATTTAATCAGAAAGATGAATTATACAAAGTCAGTACAACCGCTGTCTAGCTGTCTGCTAGAGGAGAGTTTTGCTGCGTTTTGGAATATCAATAATTCAAAGACAATAATATTAATTTTACTACAGTGATGAATACAATATTACAATATCACTCCTTTTGGTCAAAAAACCAAAACCAGAACAAGTTTAGAAATAAGAAATAAAAAAATTGGACACTAATAAAATGAAACTTTCAGTATTTCAATAATTCATTCTCTGTGGTAGAGATATACCGCTTGTAAGATTTCCAGAACCCGTGATTCTTTTACCTTCCAAGGAAGATCTTTGGCAAGAGCCTGCAACAAAACACAAATATGATGACAAATGTGACAATATTCTCATATTTTTCTTTTATATTTTTTGTTTTGCAAAGTTAAACATGTAGATTTCCACATTCACCATATGCCAAGTCCTAATCTAAGAGATATAGAATTACTTGTATTAAGCATCAGATACGACGTACCTGTCTCATTTCTTCAAGACTGATGGTGCCATTCTTATCTGCATCAATTGCATGGAATTGATCCCTGAGATCAGCTAGCTCCCCTTCATCAAGAGTACTCGCCAATGCCTGAGGCATAGTGAGGTCATATTAAATATTGTTTCAGAAAATTACACTATTTACAGTTTTGTCATATAAAGTACCAAAAAGAGGAACAAAGAGTTTACCCGTAGAGCAAACTGCTTCAAGCGGCTGTATTTCACAAACTGTCGAATATTGAATAGAACAGAAATGTCCAGAGGAATCTCCGAGGCATTACCACCTTCTCGAACCCATGGGTGTGCTGGAAACATTGAAATTTTCAATATTTTGGCCCAGAAAAAGCTATTAGGAACAAAAATGGAGAGCATAACATGGTTTGTTAGCTCTTATAGATTCCTGTAGTGATTTGATAAATAGCAGCTAGCATGGAAAATGTAAATTAATTAACCAACCATATGCAGTTTGACTTGGTGTTTTAATACACTAGCTGAATTCTGCTTCGGTATCTACTCAACGACAAAATCTAATGCCTCAGTGAAAAACAAGCGCATGTTTTTTCCTTTATATTTATATTTTTATTGTTATCATGTTCACTGTCCTTATCAAATCCTACAGTATGTTGCAATATTCCATACAGTTAGTTTCATAAAATATGTTTATGAAACTGTAAAATTGATGGGGAAGGAGTCCTATCAAGGTATAAAGCGCAAAACCATTGCACAAAGTACCTCAGGCTAGGCATCTGCGTGAGAATTATCCACTGAGGCAAGCCTTACCAGTTACCTCGGGGGAGGGGGGGGGGGGGGGGTTGGTGGGTTGGTTTTAGGAAGAGGCATCAAAATGTGAGGTTGAGACTGCAGGCATGATATTATTTTCTCAAACCACATGTTCCATAAACAATGATTTGATGGCTGTGTTTTGAAAGTAGTCTACTTTACATCATTTACTTAAAATAATGTCCATTGTAGAAAAAACAAAATTAGAAACATACACAGTGCCTGAGCTGCAGTTAGTCGTGCACGGGGATCCTTTACAAGCAATTTTTTTACAAAATCTTTTGCACCGTTGCTTATTGATGGCCATGGTTTGCGGCGAAAATCAGGCTTGTTCCTTAAAACCTGCGTTGTAGAAAATGGGTTTAAAGAGCAAGAAAGTAGAAAAGCATCTACACTTATATAATAAGTTCTGGCAGGTATGGTTATCAATTTTAAAAAGGATCTAGTTTGTCATGCCAAACAAACAACAGAACCAACAGCTACTCTACCTGCTGAACATCACAAATGTCTTGAATATAGTTTTAGGATATGATCCATCGAAGCAAAAAGTCAACTAATATAAGGAGCAACATAAAGGCAAAATAATGTTTACACAACTACTTTAAATTTTCTAATAATCAAGAAGAAAAAACTCAAGAAGACACTATGATTCCAAAATGAAGAAGGCTGAAATATACAAGTGATGAGCTTGTACAAATAGATAGGCAATGACAGTATTACTTTTGTAGGATCAAGAAAATGAGAACATCGCAGTTTGTCCCGTTGAACATTAAGGATTAAGAAAATATTCTATTGAAATAGAAAAGAGAATGCATTGCACCTCTTTAAATATCCCATCCTCAGTTTTATCCCAAAAAGGACGCCGCCCACAAAGTAAAATGTATGTAATTACACCAATACTCCAGACATCTGATTCGGGGCCCGATTTTCTTTTCAATACTTCTGGAGCGACATAATAGGCACTACCAACAATATCTTGAAATTTCTTCCCTGCACAACGTATTGACAAATATGATCAAAACTCAACATCAAGAAGGTTTAGAAACATTAGTGCCAGAAGAATTTGATAAGGGTGTAAGTATTAAAAACTCAACAAGCACAAAAGATGGTTTAAAGTATTTTACTAATATATATCAGCTTTTTGATCAAATTAAGAAATAGATGGAATAGAATTGCACACCTGGTCTTATGAAATCTGACAGACCAAAATCAGTGGCCTTCAATGGTGAGTCCTCCTTTGATGACTTGAAAAGAAAATTCTACAAGAAAAAGAAGAAGAGAGAAAAAAATCAATAAATAAGTAAAGCGACATCTAGTATCAAGAATTAGGCAGCTCCAAAGTTTATCTTGTTCATGCATACTTCTGGTTTCATGTCACGGTGCACCAAACCATGTAAATGACACTCAGCTGCCACTTTAAGCATCTGGCGCACAACTCGTGCGGCATCTTTCTCAGTGTAACGGCTGTCTTTCCTGATTGCAGGAAAATACAGGTAAGCATTATTGCATATCTCTTTATATCAGAAGCACCATAGAGGGAGAAGTTCACACTGCTGAATATATATCATCAGAAGGTTAAGTACTTACTTGGCCAATATTCTGTCTAGCAATTCACCTCCTTCGCATAACCTAAAAAAATGACATCAAGAAGTCAAATTTATAGCAAACTCAACTTGATCAAAAAATACCTTCATAGAAGCATAGGCAGAAAGTGGTTGTAAAAATAAGTTAAAAATTTATATTTCAGAACTATAAAACTCAGGAGGCCTAACAGGAAGGCATATATAGTGGAAATACTTACTCCATAGCTATATAAACATAAGAATCATCTTCAAAAGCATTATAGAACTGAACCACATTCTCATGGCCACTTAAAGCCTGCAATATTTTTACTTCTCGCTTAACATCCTCAACAGCAATGGGAAGGACCATCTGCCAAAAATGCAAAGATACTTGTGATTAGTAAAGACATTAGTCAAGAACAGGCACCAGCGGGTTGCTTCCACTAGTAATGTAATTCCAAAAAACGCAGGATAAACCCACACCACAAAAAGACAAATGAAGTGTGTTACACAAACTAGATAAATCATCCAGCAATTTCCTTCCACACACACACACCCTAAGGCATGTGTGTGTGAGTGAGAGAGAGAGTGGGGGTGTTGGGGGCAGGGGTGCGCTGGCAGGATGTCAGAGGTAAGGAAGGCGCATCTGAGATTTCTAATACATTACAAGTAAATTTCTAAGCTAATTGAACCTTTTTTTATAAAACGCCAAGAGTTTGTGAATTTAAGTAAACTATTTACCACTAAAACTTCCATGGTATCTATGCTTCCTCCTCCCCTCCTACATTCTGAACGATTTAGTACTATCCAAGTTCTAGCCGAGAATTCCACCAGGTTAACTACATAGTCTACATTAATTTTTAATACCTGCATACTTTACTAAAGACTTTATTAAATGAATCCACCAGATATTTGTAAGCAAGCAATGTGCTAAAATAAGTAATGGAGTAGTCGAGGAAAGTGAAGACATGTTATTGGCAACCAGTGTGGGGTTCATATCACTTGGAACTATAGTGCTTTATATCATTAGCTCATCAACTTCCATTACTTGTGACAAATTCACTCCGCTCACAAGATATAAATCACAAATCCTTCACTGGCCACTTTTAAAACTAAGTTATACATGAGAATCAAGTATCAAAACCCACCAGACAGATAACTTCCCTGAATCACTGGTATCAGACCAATCTTTGTCTATTTTATTTTATTTTATTATTTTTTCTTCAAAAACTTAAACCAGGAATCCCAAATAAGGACGTTGATCATTGGGTATTACAACAAAATTTCCGATATATGTAAAAGTTTTATCGCTTTGACTTGGCAACAACTAAATTAATACAAACAGCACCTCTTTAATAAACTTAACAATGTAGAGAGCCTTTGACCTTTCGGTAGATAATAAAATCAGTTTCCCAGAATTGTAAGCTGGTGATCAATTTTGGAAAATTGTAGAATCCAAATACCCACTACGACAGTCAAATCAAAACAAAAATAAGAAATAGACAAATTATGCCAGAAATAATGAAACAACATATTTAAGGAGACAACCCAAATCCAAATTGTAAGAAAACTAAAAAAGACTACCTTATTTTTATCAATCTTCTTGACAGCAACGCGATCTCCATTACTCTTATCTGTTGCAACATATGTGTACCCAAATTGGCCATGACCCAACAATTTCCCGATCGTATATCTCTTATCGAAATCTTTCTCGTACCCAAAATCGGTTCTTTTCCCACAAGGAATCGCCCCACATTGACGCCTCGAGCTCGTTTTATTTCTGTGCGTAATCTGCTGAGAATTCTTCGGCGTCGGTGGTTGTTGCTGATGAATGTTCCTCTGACCCTCTTTAGTTTTCTGACTTTTCGTTGAAGATTTTGTGGTGCTTGTGCTTTTTGTAAACGATAAGGCCAATTTTGTGCTGCCCTTGCGGTGATTTTTCACGGTGTTGGTGGTGTTGGAATTGGAATTGCTGTTTGACCCACTGATCTTGGTGGTGGAAAAACAGATACCCATTTCTATTTACGCAAGTCCCAGAAAAAGAGATTTTCTTTTTTCCTTTTCTTTTTGTTCTATCACTATAATTTTTCAAATGATCACAGTAAAATTATCATCAATGGAGTTCAACAAATAACGGGTATTTGTTATAACAACAAATACAGAGGGATTGCAAATTTAATAATTACATGAAAAGAGGAAAGGTTGATGCAGATAAGAGGAAGAAGATGAGAGAGAGGAGTATGGGTTGGGTTGTGACGATCAAACAAGACTTTCTTTCTTTCTTCAATTAATTAATTTTTCTGTAGGAGAAAAAGAATAATTTTGAAGAAGAAGAAGATGAAGAGAGAGAAAGATGAAGACAGAGAAAGGAGGGAAAAACAAACCCCTCCCCTCCTGTTTCAGTTGGGATGTGAAAAAGGATTGTTGTTTATTTTTGGTTTTCATTTCCCTTTCAGTTCTGCATTTCCGCATTTTGTTGCCTTTTACTAGGGGCCGAAACTAGCCTGATTCAGTTGGATTTGAATTTGATATAAAAATAAATTAAATTTAATATTTTATTTAAAATTTAATAAATTGAATAAATATAATATGAACATTGAGCTATTTATTTGAATATACACTCGAATAGTTCGATTAATTTTTTTTTATACTAAAATATTATAGTATATATCAAAATTTTATAACCAATTTTATCCTAATAATTTATTTAACTATAATATATGTTATATAAATTATTTTAGAAGTGATGTTTATAAATAAAATGATTACTACATATATAAAATATGTTATAAATTATGAAAACTTGTATAAATATAATTTATATTTTGTAAAATTTATCGAATATAAATACTCGCGAGTAGTTCGAGTTCGATTAGAGTAAAATCTAAGCATCAAAATAATATTTGGTCTAATATTTAAATTCAAATTCGAGTATCGAAAATTTAATCAAAGTAAAAACTAGCATACTAATATTCGCTCATATTTAATTCGTTTACGCTCCTACTTTTCCCCTTTCAATTTTGTTGCCTTTTCCCTTTATTAGATTATTAGTAATATTATTATCATTAATTATTATAGCTGTGTTGGAATATTATTTTATCGATCTTAACGATGTAATTATTTTTGTTTAGATCATATTTACCACTAATATCTTCCGGTAAAAAGATTAATATATAGAAATATTGTCACCACATAACTTTTACTACTTTAATATTAATTTTCTATTTTTTGTTCGCTTTGTTTTATGTAATAAAGAAAGAACTATATTTACCTCTCGTATAATTTCCATTTGACTCAATTCAAATTTGACTATTGGAGTAAATTTAATTAATTTATATTTTTTAGTCATTTTAATTTAATTTGACAACTTAAACGAATTAATCTAAATACAAATTTTTTTTGTTCTCTAAAAATAATTTGTTCAATTTAACTCAGGTGATTAATTAATAAACTCAATTGAACTTGACTTAATCTCAATCTACTCATCTCATACTCGTGAGTGCGCCTCTATTAATAAGTTTTTTTTAATATTAGATTAAACGTTTTGATTTGAGATTAACATATTTCCTTCGTTTGATTTTACTTAAGTTGAATATTTTATAAATACTTTATTTTTCTTAATAGTCATGTAAAATCTAATAGTATCAAATAAAACTAGACGAAAAGAGTAATAAACTTTTAATTTTTAATATCATTGTTTTACTAATTAGTATAATGAATGGAGTCACATATCACGGTGCAATTTAATAATGAATCATGTCTCTTAGTAATTAAGTGACTAAATAATGTAAAAACCTTGAAGTCACGAGTGGATGCGCGTTGCTAATGCTGATATAATACAAAAGATTAGCTATAACAAGTATAAATGCATGTACATAGAGTGAGAGAGACAATTTGAATGTTAATTAATCAATGTTTGATTAATTAATCTATCGTACTGGTCTATGCGCACACCTCACCAAATTGGAAGGTCATTCATAAAAAATGAAAATATTAATACTCTTTTTAAATTATAATAGTTCTCGTTTTAATTTTTTACACGTAAATTTAAACGATGTTTTTTATATATTAATTTTTTTTATTTTAGTTGAATTATTTATTTATATTAATTCTTATATCAAATATTTTTCATTATTAATTTTTTAAAATTAAATAAAATATTTAACATATAAAAAATATTACCTAAATTTACATGAAAAAAATCAAAATAACAATTACTAGTATTAAACATGTGGTAGATTTTCAGACATATCTTCTGGTCCAGAAACTACGATTTTTCAGTCGGACAGCGAGATTTCATGAAATAAAAAATTACTCCGTAAAATTCAAGACGACGTCAACGTAACTTCTGTAAAAGTTATTGACAAGCTAGTAACACATTAATTTGTTATCAGAAACAACAATTAAATTACGATAGTATTTATTAAATGAAAATTCGAGTGATGATATCTTTAAATCATGGAGTACTATTTAAGTATTTTTCAAAATCGTGGTTAATAATTTAAATATGTTTTACCCTCTCTATTCTTATTTATATAACTATAGAATAATTTTTTTGTTCATAATTAGATGACATTTTTACTTTAGAATGTACTCATTTTAATACTCCTTACATCCCATTATATAAGATTTTTAAAAATTTTCACACATATTAAGAAATTGTAAATTAATATGTAAATTTTACATAACATACCTAAAATAACATTGCATAAAATTTTAAACTTATATAGTGAATAAGAGAGAGAAAGAGATACAATGACAGAATCCAATAATACACATAAATTGATATTAAGAATAATTTGAGATATTACTTTAAAAAAGTGTGAATGGTTTACTCAATGAAACAAAAAAAATCTTCTAAAAAACTTATATTAAAGAACGAAGAGAGTATTACTCTAAAAATAACTCTAGTTAATTACTTAGTCAACGCTACTCTTAAATCAATACAATTTTCAAGAAAAGTTACATTAAACAAATTATTACATTTTCACTTACTTACAAATGATTACTTTAGTTACGGTGTTTATTTTTAAAACGTCATCTATATATGAACCGATGGAGTAATAATTTTGTCATACTTGTTGATAACATCAATCAATGTTATATTAATATTACTACATATTACGTCATTTATTAATTATGTATCAATATGACAAAGTGGTTGGTCCCTAATATTACTAAATATTTAGTCACACATTCACCGCATAAACACTCAAATAGTACATTACATTGATATCATTTTAATATCACAATTTGACCAACATATTATTTTTTTCATTTGTCATCAATAAATAGGAAAGTAAATTAGAAAAAAGATATTTGAAGAACTAAATGGCAGGCACTAATTAATAGTTTATCTGCTCCAAAATTAGATATACATATTTTTTTTGATTGTTCTAAAATTAGAGATACATATCTAAAACTATAAAACGTAATGGAGTTCCTTAACTATCATTTTACAATTGCACTACTCCAATTAATTTCACGACATCCACTACTTGTTAATTACTACCATAACTCTCACTACTATTAATAAATAACATAATAATAGAAATATATTTAAAACATAAAAATTGTCTTTAAAATCGTTATTTTAAAAACATATCTCTAATTTTAAAACTGAGGAAATAACTCCATGCGGTTAAGCGGAGTATGATACACTTATCCATTTTATATTTTTACGGAATAAAATCTCATTTCAATTTATTTTGATTATTCTAGTGAAAATTCTAAATACGTAGATAGCCATTTAATTTTTTGGATAGAGTCGTTAGAATGATAAATCCTCTAAAAACAAATGAATGTCCTACAAACAATTGAACCGCTTGTATATATTCTTTAAGAGATTGGTTGAATTCATGTAATTCTCTTAACACTGATATCTTTTCTCTAGGATTTATATAAATGGAATATTACTATTAAAAAAAGTTTGAGCTAAAAAATCTGCTTTGTGATTGATATGTGTAATAGGTGAGTATAATATAATAAGATAAGAGGTATATATTTAACTAGCAATTGATTACTTGATAGTTGATACCGTTCACATTCGCGGTGGATGAAAAAGTCCATTTACGTGGAGTATAAGACATGCAGCATCACTACTTTATTGTTACTAAGTTCTTTAAATACTTGATGGCCTGTTCGGCTACTTCCTTCGTCCAAATTTAAAATTTTATATTTATTAAGAAATAATATTAAATTATTATTTTATAATTAATATTGATATATATTTATTTATTTTTGTCTATAATAAATATTATAAAGATTAAAAATTAAATTGGTATATTAAGTGTGAAGTTAGTTTAAAAAAAATACATTTCTAAATTCTCTTTAAATAATTAACAATGTCAAATATAACACATAAAACTTAACGAATGAAGTACTTTTTCTCCCTTCCTTAAAGACCCTTTAAACACTTTAATTCACCATTCACTTGTTCGTCTAGAACTTTATTTCTTCTAAAAAGTTGATTAAACATAACTTTTTTGAGAAGTGACTTACAATAAATTCTTTAAAGGTTCAATTTAAAAGAATTAACAAACAAGTCCTTAATAAACAAACACTCTAATCAACTTATATTCCGTCTAAACTGCTATCCGTTCCTTATACAACAAACGATATCTTTGCATTTTAGTTCTTTTTGCTTACACGAGTTATCAACGTCATAACTCATACGTTAATATCTTGAGCAGATATATGGGGATGTGTAATAATTGATTAATAGGATTTTGCCCTTTAGGGGTGAGTATGACATAATTTCACACAAAATAATGCTCTATTCATTCTAAAATTAGAGATATATTTTAATTTATATAAAATAAATTATTTTTTTAATTTTAATAAATTTGAAGTGAAATATCATAAAATTTATGAATAATACTCTTAAATATAAACTTTTATATTTTAATATTATTACAAATGCATATCACAAATAAAATTAAAACATTCTCAAATATTATTACATTAAAAAATATATATATACCAATTTTGATACGGAGAGAATAATATTTAACCATTTAAAATAAAGAGAGAAATTTCATCCGTAAAACTTTGGAAAGGCTGGTTGATTCAATGGTTGTCGGTAGGCATGAGTTGTTACAAAACTTATTCGTTAAAAATATATAATCTCTCAAACTCGCATTGCCACGTTAATGTCTACATCAAATCTGTTTGTCCTACCTTGTTACCCTGAATAGTATTTTTAAATTTAATACTTTTCTTTTTTCTTTTGTTTTTTTTATATTTTTCTCATATAAAATCTTCTAAAATTATTATAAATTATGTTTTATATATAAACGGGACGAATCAAAGTTAGATAAGGTGAGAGGTTTACTCTACTCTAACTCTATATAATTCAAATAATTAATTTTTATTAGTATCCAAATTAAACGAAATATTAACGAATTTGGATAAAATTGACATCGGTAACTGTTGGGACTGCTTTGGTTCCAATGATGAATGGTACAATAGCAGATGCACATTGTTTTCATGATATTTGCAAGTTGTTAAATCAAATTAATTAATTAGGGTGCAATATATTTATCCAAAAGATAATATATATGAAATCAAATCTCTCTATTAATTAGATGTGTCCATTAGTTTAGGGATGAGCATACAGAGTGATACTACTGAAGTCAGTGTATGAATGTTCAATAATAATTTTATTTCTTTATTTTTTTTAAATATCAGTGTTTCATAGTGATTTAGTGTTTTTCTATAATTTTTGGGCGTCAACCCCGTATGTAACAAAAAAAAAAAGAAGAGCAAAAGACTTTAATTATGTAAAATATCTCTATTTATTTCTAATAACCAATAAGCTACAAAAATAATCCTCGAGTTTACATGTGCATCCTAGAATCCTACCCGGAATATCTCGCCAATGAGTAGATTGCAACTCAACAATTGGGTATGGGTACATTATTTTCATCTCCATCTCAGATTTCAAACAATGGTTGGATCAAGAATATAGAGAATTGTCTACACTTATCTGTGGAACAAGTCAGATTTGACCGAGTCAAATCGGATAGACTAATAATTTTAAAAAGCAAACAAATTTTTGTTTCGAATCTTATAAACTAATAAATAAATAAAAAATTCTGTAAACTAATTGTTAATGAATGTATAAGTGTCTTTCTATCTGAGTTAAGCAGCGACTTCTTATGTAATCAGAAAAATTAATAATAATAATTTCTTCATGTTTTTTTTTCTTTTGGTTTCACATGGATCCGACCATAATAGAGATACAATTAAATTGCTTACATCAAACAACAATATATTAAGAAATTGAAATTATACAACTTATAAAATTTTTCATGATATAATTTGTGATTAATATTTTAAGTATATTATATTATTATGAAAAATATAATTATAATTAGTATTCTGTAATAATAGAAAATTTAATATATTTCCATTGGATTTTAATTGTATCACTTATATTCTAAATTGTGTAAGGGACGGAGAAACTTAAAAAAAGAAGGGAAAAAAAAAAAGGTAAGGGATGGAGAGCAATGAAATGAAGTGGACTGAAGCAAAGTGAGGAAGACTACACTAGTGGCTGTATGACAATAATGCTCATATGCATCCAAAATTTAAAGACTTCCGTCTACGGTCACAATCAAATAATAAGTTTCAAGTAAACGTGTTGATGAATGATGATTTGATTATGAGATACACGCACGCACACACGCATATATATATATATATATATATATATGGAATATAATAATTCAACTTTATCTATTTTATTTTAATTTAAAAGTAAATACCAGAATAATATATACTTCAAAACATGTAATTCAAAATTCATAAATGACTTATATAAGTATCTTACTTTCTCCAGCACGTAATTGCGAATAAATCTCCGACGGATAGTCCCCAGTTTTTTTAAGTTAAATTAATGACCTTCCTCAACTTGTCACAAAGGATGTCTCTATTTAGTGTTTACTGGCTTCTAAATTTGTGCCCAATATGAATAAATATTTTTAAATATTCATAATTTAATAATTATAATATAATTAATATTTTTTGAATAATTGAAAGTTATTAAACCTTATAATATTATTTAGCACAAATAAAATTTTATTATTTTTCTTAGTATATTTATGATTTATTACAGGTAAAAGAAAAAAAATTATAAACTTAAACTAAACTTCAAAGAGAATCCAAATTTTATTTGTAGTTAATTTGTTCTTACTATTTATTAGAATTTGTAATCTTTGTTCCAATTTCAAAAATAAATTTGTTTTATTTTGCTTTGTTTGATTATCTGTTTTAATTTTAAGTTTTATATGCAATAGGTATTTATCTGGTAAAGATAATTGATACAACTAGTTTCAAAGTTAATTTAAGAATTGTGATATGAAATTGCGGTCATATTAATTGTAATTTTTTTTAAAATCAACTTTGGTAATAAGTGTAACAAACTTGATTTTTTAAAACGACTCAACAAAATTTATAAATTAAATTTGTGACTTGAATTTATAACTTAGTAAGTTGACTCAGTAATTGACTCACTGAGTCATTTTTGTACTTTCTTAAAATTATGTCAAATTATGTAATATATATATAGATGTAAAAAAAAAATAATCCAGAACTACTATCAGTTGTTTAAATGTTATGATCTAAATGTTCAATTATAATTCCAGGGAATCTCTACTGCAATACACTTTTGATTACAAAATGCAATAGGGAATGTCTAGTGAAATACAATTTTGATTACAAAATTCAATATAGACGCTGCTATCATTATTATAGGTGTGAAATTATGAATTTTTCATTTCTTCGTATATTTAACGGAAAATTATCAGTTGGTGTGGTGTTTTGAAAAATATTATCATACAGTTTGAGTAAATACTATTTTACTATATTACTATTTGATATTTTTATATTATTATTCACGTTGTAATTTTATTAAATAGATAGTAAATTTGTACGAGATAAATTTAATGGAAAAGTTTTAAAATTAATTATATTACACATGAATTATTTTGATAACATAATACGGTACACATGCAAGTTTTGATGATTTATCCTAAATGTACAAGAACTTTCTTCTTCCTCCTCTAGATTTATTTATCTTCCTGCTTCAAGTAAGAAAATATTCAATTTCTAATTTATCTGGCATTACTATATTCTTTTAACCAAATACATTGAATATAATATGATTAAATAGTATTGGTTTAATATATTATTGTTTATCTGATTTTAAATACATACTACTATATGAAACTGTTTTAAAAAATTTTGTTGCTTACAAATTTCTGTTCGATATTATGTGCGCGTGTGTTTATATAGATGTAAATATATACATATATGAGGAAAAAATTAAATAAGTTATAATTCATTTTATTTATTAATTATATCCACAGTCCACTTGTATTACGAATAAGAATCTAAAATATATTTGAAAATTTCAATCATACGAATTAAAAAGTAATCAAAAAACATAATAAGCAAACTTTTGTTAAATATCAATTTTTTTTATATTATAATCATGTAAGAATTAAATTGTTTTACACTTTCAGATTACAATTATTTAACATTATAAAATTATATTGTACATTACAAAAAATGAGAAAATTTATAATATATCCCCTTATTAGTAGATATTCTTTCAATATTCTAAATTTATGAATATAAACCGAGTATAATATTTCAAATTAATAAAATTAATAAAAAATAATCTAAAATCAAGTGTTTGTTAAGATATGAACCATTGCCAAAGTCAACAACTCGAGATTGCACAGTAATTTGGCGTAAAAAGCTGAGTCAAGTGAGCTTGTTTCGTACTTGAGTCGAACATATTTTATTTAACGAACAAAAAGTTGTATTTGAAATCAGCTCGTTTAGATAGTTAAACGAGCCAAACACGAGCTAAACACTACAAACGAGCCAAGTTTAGTCAAGTTTTCATGCTCGAGCCGAGCCGAATTGACAAACGTTTCAGTTTGTTTACAATTCTAAATTGGACTATTAGGCAAGGAAAACTATTAGGGAGAATCGAGGAAAATTCAAAATAATCCATATACAAACATACACCTGATTGAATTTAAAAGTCTAAACTAATGGGTTAAGACACAGCTATGTATATATAACTTTACAATTTATATTTTGCGATCGATATTTACATGAGCCCGAAGCGCACTACCATAACAAACCAAGTTCATTCTACTCAACATGTTGAGCCTGCGAATATCCGAGAGGGATCCAAAGCGATTCACAAATATTCCCTTTCACCATTGCTTAAGGTTTACATGAGCTCGAAGCACGTTACCATAGCAAAACCAAGTTCATTCCGCTCAACAACTGTAACAGATTGCTAATTGCGAACCTAGATTCTAATATCAGTTTGTCAAGAAGAATCAAGAAAAATTTAAGGTAATTCATATACAAACATGTGTCTGATTCAACTCAAAAGTCTAAGTTAATGGGTCAAAATACAACCATATATATATATAACTTTACAATTTATACTTTACGACCAATGTGAGACATGTCTAACACATGCAAACGTAAAAAATTTAAGAAATTCATTAACCCCATTTTTTAATACTTAGATAATTATAATTTTAGTACATTAACGCAGTGGTATCCTGGAGCCAAATTAAATTTAAATGATTGCGCTATCCACACAATTTTTAAGATGTGATAAATTCACGAAAAGGACTTATAACTACGGTAGCAACCAAGATGGACTTTTCTGTAAATTCTTCCTATATTTTAATTTAAGTCATTAATTGACAATGAATTAAATTGCAATTATTAATAAGCTTGAATATACAAGAAGCTTATGGGTGGAAGGTTCATCCTAAATCTTTCTCTTTCACTAAAATTGGATATGTTTCTTTAGCTTTGTTAGATATTATTGCGTGTATATTATACGACGTGTTTACATGTATGTGATAATATGAAATAATAAAGGTTAACTTGTTTTGAAAGAAGTTTGTGGTATACCCGATAATAATAATAATAATGGAGTGTTCCGACTTACGACATATCGCATTTATTTACTTTGTCCCCGTGTTTTCTAAAAATGAAAAAAAAATATGGAAATAAAATTAATATTTTTACATGAAAATATGAATTTTTTTGGTAAATAAATATGGAATTTGCACATGTACTCCGTAATATTTTGGAAGTAGATGTAAAATAACTTAAGTTTTCCATTGAAAATACATACATGTTGAAACTAGTGCAACACTAAAGGGAAAAGGCCCAACATCAAACAGGGGTGCAGAAATCTTAGATCAGACCCAACATGATACTCTACTATGTAAATTTCAGAAACCCAATATAAGATAAGCTAACATGTACATGTCCACCGAAAATATTGAGACCATAGGCTCATCGGCGTATTATAGAATCCACATCTCTATGCACCGGTCATATACATCCGACTATTTAATTATACTAGCTCACTTAATTATATTGACTCACGTCGAGTTGTTTTTATTTTATTATTTAATTTAAATATTTTATTAATAATTTTAATTTAATTTTTTTATATTTTAAATTAATATAACGTATATTTAATTGTTGTTTAATATCATATTTGTTTGAATTAAGTTAATTTTAATTATACAATACAAATATTTTATCACATATATCAAGTATTGCTAATTTCATAATTTTACCAAATCAAATTGATTTTATAAATTCAAATGTGATCTCATATATTTTTATTCATATTTAATATACATACATACATATATGTATCTTTATATACTTTATTATCAATATAATGCTAATATATTCATTAATAATTTCATCGCATAAAACTTATAATATCAATAAAATAAAAACTTATAATTTTGATAATAAAATTTAAAAGAAAAAAAAGATAATACTTAAGAATTGTAATGATATGATGTCTAATACTATATTTTAGACTATTCATTAATATTTCTTTAAGTTGTGTTAAAAATTTTTATTAAATTGAAGTGAGTTAAAGTCAACATAATTTATAATTCAAACTCTAATTAAAATATATTATCTTACACTTACTCATATATATCTATTGTAAATATTATGTTAATTATAAATTTGAAAATGTGTTTCAGACATCCAAATACAGAGTTAGAGAGGTAATACAAAAATAAAATATAAAAGATA
This sequence comes from Centella asiatica, assembly GCA_014636745.2. Taxonomy (NCBI): domain Eukaryota; kingdom Viridiplantae; phylum Streptophyta; class Magnoliopsida; order Apiales; family Apiaceae; genus Centella; species Centella asiatica. The sequence continues at coordinate 16,648,733 of CM025785.1, forward strand.
TTTGGAACATTTATATCATTAGATAATACATTTTTAAATCATACTAAAAACTACAAACTACTTGGAAAATAAAATTGAAATATATGAAAAATCTTAACAATTATTAATTAAAAAAAATATAATAAATACATATAATATAATCCAACAGACAATTATTAAATGAATAAACTTAATCAAGCAAATCACAATTTTATCAATTATAATTGAAGATATTTATTAAAATAATTATAACGAAATAATGATAATAAATGTTAATAATCTCAAAAATATAATAATTACTTAAAAATAACTCAATTAATAAAATAAATAATAGTATGAGTCAAACGATATAATTTTAATTAAAATATCGATCCGGTGTCCGGAAGTGAGCTGGCCAGATATTATTAGGACAGGGATTTAGTTGTTTGTTGAGATAGTCCCACGCAAGACGGTACCACTTATGAATCTGGAGGGGTGGTAACACTAACACATCTTCACGTGCTCAATTATTGAGCACTCACCCTACACATGTACTCATGCATAACAATTTTATTAATTCGTACAATATTATAATTTTTAAAATTTCAAAAAAGAATTTAACTATATAAATTAATGAACATGCAAAAATAATATATATATTATTTTTTCATGGTTATATTATACACCACAAAAAGATGAATTAAATTATATATGCTTCTATTTTTTGATATTCTTACAATTTATATGGTTAAAATTTTCATATAAAACTATAAATTTACAAATTTAAAATAATAGGTAAGATTTGAAAAATAAATTCACTTCTCTTGTCTTGATCCCTATATATGTGGCAAATCTTTTCTCCTTATCTCGATGCCTCAATCAAATTCTCATAAGCTTTATTTCTACGCGTTAGAAAGTCTCGATTATTTCGATGACCCAATTAATGCACCAAGGTAATGATTGTCATACTTTGCTTTAATTCTTGACATTTTTATTTCTAGTTACCATAATGCAACTATGAGATTTAATAGCGCAACATTACTTCAGATTCAGTTTGCTTCGGGCTAATTTGATGATCTAAAATTTTGAGCCAATTTTAGACAATCTTTTGCTTGTAATATTAGTAATTATTAAAAGAGAAAAAATAAACAACTATACCCGACATTTCACAACCTACCGTTAGTCCTTGTGTTTCAAACTTTTTTCTAGGTCCTAGTAAAGAATACTACAATTTTGAATTAACAATTTAATAACATGACATTCTAAAATATCATCTGAACAATAAAGAAAAATGTTAGTCGGAAATTGCGACAATATGACTAATTATTGTAAGAGTAATATTATAATTTTGAGTTACATTTAATCAAATTTAGTTAATTAATATATTTTTTAATATTTGTGTATACTTCTAAACGATTATAATTTTGAATAGGAGTGAATATTTTTTTTAACCATATTGTTTCGATATTATTCTCCTTTAGAATTAAAATTTATTGCTAGTTACATTAATTATAGCAATGGAGAATGTATATTTAAAGATAAACTTGATTTTTTTTTTTGGTTACAAAAATGAATATGTTTCATTTAGTCTAGAATTGTAAACGAACTGAGCTGCTTGTTTGATTAGCTCGACTCGACTTAACTCGAGTCGTTAAATGAACCGAATTTGAATACGATTTTATATTGCTCGTTTAATCGGCTCGAATCGTTTAAATGAGCCGAGTTTGAACACGATTTTCTATTTGTTTAACAATTGATACTCGACTCGACTCAACTCGAGTTGTTAAATGAACTGAGCTCGAATACGATTTTATATTTGTTTAACAATTGATACTCAACTCGACTTTATTACTTTATATTGTTTGACTCATATTCGATTTAACTTGACTCGATCACTTCAACGAGTTAATTTTAAATATAATATTTTATTATTAAATAATATATATTAAATTTAACTTATTTAATAAATAAACTCGAATCAAAGTTGATTCCACGGTAATAGTTTAGTGAATAATGATGTTGAGAGGGAAAGAGAAATAAAGATCACTTTACAGTTAAGAGGTAAGTAGTAGTGAGCTGTATGGTGGGTAGCTACGTTTGACACGTTAAAAACCAAATAAATGTAGTACTAATGTACTACTACTATTACTACTACATCTGCATGTCTAGCCGTGTGGGGGCGTGACGGTGTTTGGTACGCGGTGTACTCATCTCTTTCTACTTCACTATACAAACCTTTATTAGTACTTGTAAAAGAAATGATATCAGTGTTTACACACTTCTGGAATAATATTGTAGATACGATAGTACTCGATATTATTTTAATTAATTTAATTTCAAGCGTGTATTATTCATACATGTTAATTGTATAGGTGTTAATTGTGTTATGATATTATTTCAATATTATTCCTTTTCTCTTCGAGGATGTGTTCGAAAGAAACTCAAATATATAAATTAATATGAACGAATAATAGCCCATTTATTATATTTTTACTTTTATTATGACTTTTGAAAACCATCATTTATTAGAAAAATTGGTTTTTTTTCTTCAAAAAAGTACACATAGCATTTAAGGAAAAGTTTGTACTTTTAAACATTTTTTTGAAAAAAAGTGTCTTAGGACACCTTTTTAAAGATAAAAAAAGTATTATATTATATATATGAGCTATAATATATCTTGTGCAACTCTAATATAATTAATTTACAAAATCAAAACATAAATAATGTTAAGCACATGCTAGGTATGAAAAATTGTAAGAACATATAATATATATTGCTCTACTAGTAAATATAAAAGGAAAAAAAATCACATTTTTCACTTATTATGTGTATTTATTTATTTTGTAACTGTGTGCTCAGATGGATTGGACTGACACTCGGTGTCCCTCTCTCTCTCTCTTCGGCTATAAATCGCTTCAGTGATCTTTGCTTCATATTCACATCTTGGCTTTTATTATTTCTTTGGATTACTTGCAGCAGCCACCATTTCTTTCACACACACACACACACACACACACACACACACATATATATCCTCAGCAGCTGGAAAAGATAATAGAAAGTAAATAATAATGGGGAATACGTTGTTGAAGAGAAGATTTGAAGCATCATTTGTTATTCTTCTCTCCCTTGTGCTGCTCCTTCTCATCACTGATTCCAACCAAATGGTGATGGAGGGTGGTGGTAGTGGGAGTCCGAGTCCGAGTTCGCGTCCAAGTCCGGTGGGGTTGGATTGCCGAGTAGCGTGCGGGGGAAGGTGCGCAAAAACGAAGAGGCCAAATCTGTGCAAGAGGGCATGTGGGAGTTGCTGCGCCAGGTGCAACTGTGTTCCTCCCGGCACTTCTGGCAACTATGAGGCTTGCCCTTGCTACTTTAACCTCAAGACCCACAACAACACTCGCAAATGTCCTTAACTTCCTTATTCTCATATATCATATCATATCATCTCTCTCTCTCTCTCTCTATCTATCTATATATATATATATAATATGTAGCCGGCCAGCAGCTGCTAGCTCTGGCCTTTGGGACTAGTACGTAGCTACCTCCTCTTGCTTCCATCATGTTTCTACTACGGAGTACTATATATATTATCGTGATCATCATGTAATAATGTATGTAGTGATGACAAGAAATTCAGAGAATTCATTTTGTGCAATATATATATATATATATATATATATATATATTTGATGATTCTGATATATGGCCGGGCTATATTAATTAACAAACGAAATTCAGGACTTTAACCGTTCGTGTAACGCATGCAACAACCCCCAAAAATGACAAACACCACATGTATCATGCTTTTTGCTTGGGTGCTTTTTTTATTTTTTAAAAAAAGTGTCTTTAAAGCAGCTACCTAGAGAATTACAGATTAATATTTGAAATTCCTCTCTTTCAAATAATATATAATATTCTTCCCGATGGTACTTGAAATGGATCGTGGGATAGTTTTAGTTGAGGTGTTTATATTTTTATTCCGTTAAATACTGGATTCCATTATCGATGAAACTTCTAATTTATTTATTTACCATCAAATTGTTTTCCTTTATTTTTTCTCGTCTCTTCTTATTCTTATTTTTTTAGTAAAAAACTCTCAAATATAGCCGCCAAAAAGTTGGTCTAACTTTTAATTATGCCCATGTATATAGTGAATTAACACCTAGCTAGCAAAGAAAATGTGTTTGACCAAAGTTAGAGAGAGATGGAGAATGTTTTTTTTCAATAGTCAAAATTACAATCGTATTTCAACTTGTTTGGTTAGAGTGGATTTTCCTCTCCCAAAAAATATTAAAATGTCTTTTTCTCTTAGGATTTAATAATTTCCAAAATAAGTTAGAGAACTATATGCCACAACTACTTTTTTTTTTTTGGTAATTAATAGGGAGTAGGATGTTTCAAAATATCTTTGTGCTTGGAACGGGCTTTAAATCTCTGGGTCAAGCAAACTAATTAATAGTAGTTATATTTCTGATGAAGCTAGCTGGCTCTTGATGAACTGGGGATCTCTGTCTCAAGCGCCGCCCACCCACACATAATAAACCATCCACCCACCTCCCACAACATTTTGTTACAATATACACTGTTTCACCGATTACAAAACCTTTGTTTTTAATTTTTTAAAATAGTTTTTGGGGTTATATAAAAGCAAACTACTCGCACTGTTTTACGAAGTTACATTTTTTTTAGTTTGTAAAATTTGTAATTCTGACTTCGTATCTTTCAAAAACAAATTACAATTCAATTCAATAAAAATTTAACACATAGAAAACTTTATTAGTCAAGTAAAATTCAATGAAACTCACACATATATTCAACCAATATTATTGTAATTAATATCGCTAACAATTGGTCTACTCTCAGGTAGTTATCTTCTCTTGAAACAAAATAATTTCTTATGAAACAGAGAGTATATACGAGGGCAAATCATCTCTCCTCCCTCCCAACTAGTAGTTCTGAACAATATTGGGCCCTTCAGATTATTCAACTTACCCGGCCCAAGCCAAACCTTCTGGAACTTTTAGCCCAATATATTTCCAACGGCTACTACTCAACGTCTCAACTCCCTTTTTAACGGTCATAAATTTTCCGTTCCAACCCTGTCTGTTTTCACAAACCCCTCGGCCTTCCTCCTATTAAAAACCCTTCACATCCCTCCCTTTTTACCTCATATTCTTTCAATTTTCTGTTATCCCTCCCATTGTCCACTGTTTCATTTCTCTGTTATCTCGTTTCATATTAAAATTGAAATGGAGACTCCATCATCATCAGCAAGAAGGGTTACGAGATCACAAGCCATGGCTGCTTCCACCAACAAAAATGGCAGCTTATCCATCTTCGGTAGTTTCTCTTTTCCTTTCAAGTTTCAAAATCACTTCACTTCTTGATTTTGTTAATTTAAAAAGTTTGTTTAAAATCCAATTTTGCAGAGAATGTTGAAAAAAATGAGAAGGGTAGTTCAGAATCAGTACGAAAAACTGGGAAGAAAATAGATGGATCAGAATTAATTGACATAACAAATGATTCCCCAGTAGTTGGGCTAGCTATAGGAAGCTTAAAGACCCCATCTTTAGCATATACCAAGAAGAGATCAATAAGCAGCAGTAGTACTGGAACTCCTGGTTCTGGCGAGGCTCTGTTGAGGGGTCAAGTGAAGACATTTTTGCAGAAGGTTGAAGACGAGGCCGAGCTTTCAAAGTTTTCAGTTAAAAATATTGATAGGACCTTTCTTCTCTTCAATGACCTTGTCAATTGTCAAACGGGCCTTCTTCTTGCTCCAACTCCTAACAGCACTTCTTCTCTGTTCTTCAATCTCATGGGAAATATTGGAAGTTTTGAGAATTTTAATGATTTCGGTTTGGAGAATTCATCTCCTTCGCAAGAAGAATTCTCCATTTCAAAGGTGCGACTTTTGAGGTGTCTCTGTTTATTGGAGCTATTTATCTTGATCTGTTGTAATGTTGATTTTCTCTTTAAATATGATGTTATTTGTTGTATATGATTGGCAGACGTTTGCTGAGACAATTGATAGGCAGATTAATATGGAAACTGAGAAAAGTTCAGTGACAAGGTCCCTGCTTTTTGACTTCTCAGAGATATCATAGGCTAGTTCTGATTGCATCTCTGAAGTGACTTCCTTTGAAGAGAGTGAAGGAAGCTGTACAATGAAGTCTTATAGTAGTAGGAATGAATGATAATGATGATGCATCTCAATGTCCAATTCAAGTGAATGCTGCAAGTAGCAGAGATGAAGAAGAATTAGAAGAAAATAGACTGCGAAGGGTTGAGCAAGATGAGTGTGAACGGGACATGATTACTGGGAAACATAAAAGATTTGTGTACAACATTGATGATGAGCTTGAAAAATGAATGCAGATCCTGCAGGAAGGAGTGTTGCGATTGAAGGGCCTGCCAATCTGTGCTTCGAAGGAGGAGGAGGAGGTCTAAACGGTGAAGATGTATTAACTCCACTGGTACCTTACAGCCAGCCAATTTCGTTTGCTTTTTGTGCGGGTTGAAAAAAAGGAAGCCGGGGGAGATAGAGTTGTCATTCTTTTTTATTTTATATAACAGCTCAAGTATCTCCCCACTCTCTCTGTGCAGCATTTACAGCTTTGAAAATATCAACATAACTCGCATCGAATTAACTTTAAATATGTGCTAAACAAGTTTTAGAAGAAACAGAGTAACTGGTCACCAAATCCTTGGAATATACAAAATGCAGTTGAGTAGCATTACCAAGTTGGCAATTTCTGCACAACGCAAGAATCAGGTGGGTTCAGAAAGAAAATCTTGTAATAATGCTATTCATTCGGATTCACGTAAAAGGGGGAATTGCATGAAAGTCGAGTACAGTAACCTAAAATTATTAGAGAACACTTGAGAGAATAACCGGGAGAAACGGGAGTTATCAATCATGTTTTACTAGTAGAAAATTTCATGCCTACTAGTTTCTGTTTCGTTTTTTTTGGGTGCAAACTAATTTCTGCCATCTTACTTCGATTCCTGGCATTGCCAGCAACCTGATCAACTCCGACACCGAAATAGTAACTCCTATACAAATATACAATTTGGTAGAATATAATTTCTTTTGACAAAACCCTTTTTAAACAAAACCTTTGGCTTATGAGTTGAATTTGAGATCTTAATATCCCACCCGATTCTGATCAAGTACTATATCGACATCTCAATTTCTTTCCAATAATGATCAAACTTTGGAATATATTAACAATTTATGTTGAGACGACAGTAACAATGACGGACGATAACAATGAGAAGAATGAGAATAAACAAACGGATCAAGGACAGCTGGGGCGGAGGTATCATCACGGGGGCAGGGAGAGGGAGGGGAGTTTTTACCGATCGTGGAGGAGCAGGAGGGGGTGAAATGGGTGCTAGTAAGGCAGGCGCGGGAAGAACTACCTGACCCACCCTGTTGCCATGCCTACTTCACTACTCTCCCCGCTGCCGCTTCCTATTTTACTCTTCATACATATTTTATATTATTTACTTGTTTCACTTGTTGACTTCTGCTATGATGTTCTTGAATGCGAATTATGACGAATTACAGATTAACAAATATACACAACAATCAGCGATACAAGCAGCTCTAAAACGATGCAAACTGATAACCATGGCAAATTAACAGAAGACATGTACATTACAATCACCAAGGCGTTCAAAGCTGCTCAACAACTACCGACATTTACAAGGATTTATAGGATTAGAACTAAAACCACGGATGCCACGTGGGATCCATCATACACAAGTTTCTTGGGGTCAAGGCGGCTTCCACCAACTCAGTCACACCCCTTTGCACTGATTGCGGTGGATCCACAGCATTCTCCTCCTATTGCAAAACAGAGAAGACCAACACATGTCAGGCAAACATGCAAGCTCTGATTATTTCCAGGACAGCCCTAATATAGGAAAAGGAAAGCTTGTACTTCTTATGAAGTAAATCAAAACACGTGTAATATGCAACAGAGAAAGGAACGGTATTCCTAGTCCATTAGTACATGATACAAGCAGACATAGAATGCAAGAAATATTGGAAGACCATGAGTCACATACAAATAAGATAATCAGTGGTTAGAAAAGCACCAAGAGTTTATTTTACCAGTCAAAAAACAAACCTCAATCTAACAGAAATAAAAAGATCATATTTCGATTGGCAGTCAAAATGTGCAGACTGTCTGCAAAGGCATACCTCTTCAGATATGTACTGAGGGGCAACTGAATTTATCCTGTGAATAACTTGCTCCACATTTGTTGTGATCTTCTGTCTGAAGTCAGCTGGGTTCAAACTACTTCCACCAACAACCGGGGCAAGAGGCATGCCAAGAGGTCTCCTCCAAGACCAAGACAACAATTCATCACGGAAGAACATTGCTAGGTGATGCCACAGGTGCTGACATTGCTACAAGGATAATTTAGAACATTTGATCAGTGTAAATGTAAATAGAAACAGAAGGGAAAAGAAATAACTAAATAAGTAATACAGTTCAAAGTAAAGCTCACTTTAGGTGAAACAACTGCCTGCGCAGCTGAAGACATGGCAGAAACAATAAGTCCTTCCACCCCGAAATGGGAGAAAAAAGCCTGTAGATTCCTAGTCAAGCGGAATGGAACAGGTTCATTGAACTCAATCATTCCATTGGCATCATATGCAGGATGAAAATCAGTCTGGAATATCTTCCCAGTATTCTTAGCAAATAATATCTTGTTTGGTGACCTTCCCCCTATTTGTAGTATGAATGAGACAAAACTTGACAGGGCCAATTGGATGGCGAATTGTTTTTTGAATGCCCACATATGATTACCATTCAGTAGTGTTTTGTACATGTACTGAGAAAAAATGCTATCGCCAACATGAGTTTTCGTAATGTCATTATAAGCATGCAGACGAAGATCAACCACAGCGTCTGGCAATATCTGGCCAGAAATTGCTTGGTTCAGCTTCTCCTTAAAATAGGTGATAGGTTGATCTGCTTCTTTATCATTCCTGGCACAGTGATTTTCATATACCTCAAGGAAGGTACTGTACATTAAATCATCTTCTACCATTCGAACCTAGTTCAAGAAGACATTGGTTATTTTAAGAACTGTCCTAAAAAAACATGCAGACATTCTTCAAATCTTGCAGTATAAGTAGAGGCACATAAGCAACTACCACATAGTCGTTCCCACCAAAGACATCTGCTGACATAAAGACAGGAAAATCGATATTTTGGTGGGGACCACAACTTCCTGCGTAAAAGATATGCACACATGCCACTATTGTACCAGTTTTTATTAGTTTATTTATTTTCTCGTATAACAAATCCAGAAGAGATTGCATCAAATTCCATAAGAGAAGAAAACAAACTGGTGTAAGAAAGAACATATTAGGCTACACATTACCTGGGACCAAACAGGAATGATAATTGGTGTGTGAATGCATATGTGGCGGCGCCTTGATTCCTTGTGTTTATCAAACATTTGGTTCATCACACGAAAAAGCTGTAATATGCGTTCGTCACTTCTGGCATTAGGTGTTAAAGATGTTTGGACAATGAAGTGGCGCTGAGAGCCATCAGAGCCGATTAGAGTCAACCGCCGGAAACTGCTCCCATGCCTTCGCACAATTGGAATATCAGCTCCAACCCTGTCCAATTTTACAGTATGATCGGGTGCAATTTCCTGAACAAGGAAAACATTTATTTTCAACATTCTGAAAAAGATAAAATTATATATATATATATATATATATATAGGTCTAGATTAGGGAAATATATTAGACTGGACCTTCCTAAGAGCAATCCAATGGTAGGATATTTCCAATAATAATCATTAATAAGTAGATACAAGTGGGAGAAATCATGGGGCCTTGAGAAATAAATAATCTCAAGGTTGCAGGTTCAATCCCATAGTTGGGGCCAATCTAAACAAACAATCCAACATCAAAATAGCTAAATCGACAGCCTACCTGATCAGTGAAATATTGGCCTGGAACTTCCACGTCAACAACATGGAAATCACGCAAAACCCGACTTTCTTCTTCCAGCTTCAAGACAGCTGGGAACCGATCCTCAACATTGCTTTGCAGGACATTTTTCCAGTGCTTCAGTCGTTCAGTAAGTTCAGAGAGTGTCGCAGGAAATGTGGTGGTGCTCTCTGGATCAAGATCACGCTCAAATTCCTGCTTGTACTCTCTCACAAATTCAACATGCTTGTTCACAGCATCTGCGGAGAAGCAAGCACGACAAACACCAGAAAGCTCCTTCTTGAGAGATTGAGGGACCTCTGCTGTAGTTGCAGTAGGATACTTATAGCAGCGGTGGAGCAGAGCATTGACCACTGCGAGAAGTCTCTCCCCTGGCAGGGTAACAAACCTCGAACCAATTTCTGTGAGCAGAATCTGCAAACATTAAACATTCTTCAATATTAAAGGCTGACCAGGACTTATGTAAGACAAATTTAATTAGCATGAATAATCCATGTGATATATTAGACAAGGATATACCGAGATGGTAACTGCCAAAAATGATAGTAAATGTTTGCCTAAATCTTTCTGTAACTACTACAACTAATTTCCGGGGGTTGGGGGTTACATTGAAGTAAAACAACAAATTGTAGCTCAAGGGAAACAATGAAAGATATAAGAACATAGTTGTTACCTCAAGTTCACTAGCCAGATTAGCGTGTTTGCTTCGAAGAGCTTCCATTATGTCCTTTGCAGCATCAAAAGCACTGGCAGCAGAAGCAACCAAACCAAGAGCACCCGTACGCCTAAGAGTATTCTGGCCACCATCATGAACTGCTGAACCCTGTTGCAAAGGTTGGTCAGTCCCACCACCCTCAACAGTTGATGACCTTTCAGATTCTTGCATCTGAGGGTTTCCACTATCATGGGGAGCACCACTTGATTGATTTCCCTGACTCTCAGAGGCTAATGGCCCCCCACCATGATTTGTTGCTCTTGTGTTTCCATCAGCCATTCCAGCAGTGCCAGAACCAGGAATAGCAGCATTTTGCTGCATTCTTTGTTGAGCCATTGCCATCCGTCCAAATTCAGATTTATTGGCAACATCTCGGCGCTCCAACAAGTATGTACGCAACCAGTAGTACAATGCCTATCATTTTACGAAGCAAGACATCACTATTAAAGAGCTCATTGTTGCTGACTATGGCAATGTTATGATTTCTAAAAGGGGCAATAATCAAGCAAGAACGAACACAATGGCCATACAACGGCTTTTTTCAAGGGGAATAATTCACTACAAAAAAGCCAGGTGCAAGTGCAGCTATAGCAATGAAATTTTCAAAAAGTAGCCATAAAGCATTCACCTGTGGATATACAGTGGCAATTTTCAACAAAACAAGCTTGCAATGTGGGGCTTCTGTCCTCTGCAAAGAAAGCAACAGCTGGGGGATCCAAGAAAGCCAAACCCAATGGGGTATTTGGTCCAAGTACTTATCAAATGCTCTTCCAACAGGTTCATTTGGAGTATCAAAGCTAAGAAGATAGAGGACACGAGCTAGATGGCTTCTGGAGTTAGATATGCCAAATTTGATACCTTGAAGAAAACAGCTCACTGCATATTCTAGCCAAACCTCATCATTAATCTCTTTGTAAGCCTGGAAGATATAGAAAGATATCAGATCATCACAAAATTAGCAGGCTGTGATGTGTTAAGTTTAATAAGCAACTGGAAAACGAGTACCATATCACAATAGTTTCCCCAGCTAATCCAGCCCTTAGGCAAGTTCTTGAAAAGGCTTATTGCATTTGAATATGCAAGATTGGCCCCTTCACAATCATTTAACTTCAACAAGAAATCTCCTTTAAGACGAAAAATTTCTGCTTTGTGTTTTACAGGAAAATATTCCAGATTAGTACTGTTTATCAGATTAAGGCCATTGGTAAGCTCTCCCTTCATCTCCAGATAAGCCTTTGCTTGCTCTCTTATTTTGACAAAAGCTTCCTGCAATCATATCAAAGAATATATATATGAGATGGCCATTCCCCTCCCTCCTTGTCCCACACCCTGAAAATGTTGAGAATAGAGAAGTTAATAGTGAAGGTAAAGATACCTGCACTTCCATGGTTGAATGTCCATACATCTTGTCCAAAATGGATACACAAACATCATGCAGACCCTGTTTACGAGCAATGTGAGCAAGCTTGTTAACGTTCCATGCCTTGTCACGGTAACCAAGGTGATGAAGTTGGGAATTAGTTGTGCCAAAATCTTTAAATGCATCAATAACTGCATTGTACATTTCATTTCTCCATTGAAGCAAGTCATACCAAACGGATGAATTGTCCCACTCATTTGGAGTTCTTAATCTCCAGGTTTCAAGGATGTCCTTGAGATCTGCATACAGACCACCATGCATTCCAACAGCAGAGCCTCCAGAAGGTTTGCTCCCATTAGCAATATCTAATATAACCCTAGCCGATTCTTGGATCTCAACTAGTTGTTGAAATTGCTGCAAAAGAGGAATTCTGGAATGAGTAGACATTTCAGGCAATTGCCACCACTGTTCCAGAGCAAGTTCCACACCTTTACCCACTATATTTTCAGCATCGGCCACACCAGTTGTTTTATTTTCATGGAGAGCAAAATAGGCATGGATTATACGAAGTTTTGGAGTTTCTTCTACTTGAGCCTTTGGTATTACATGATCTTTCAAATGGGTCCAATCTGGCTGCTTCCAGAGACTATCAAGTAATATTTCATAATTATCAACAAGTTTTCCAAACTCGACCAACACATCCCATTGACTTAGTTGAGTAGCACAATAGAGCCACTGCTCTTCCCAAAGACACATCTCTGCTTTTGGAACAGTGTTATTGTAAGTACCTTGAGTTGCCTTAAGCATGGCTTGATAAAAGAGGCTCTGAGCCCGCTGCCAATAACCATGCTGCACAAGTGAAAGCCCAGCTCTAGTTTCAGCTGTAACTGAACGTTTCTTCCACAATCCACACCTCATATCCTCTTCATTAAGCAATCGATATAGCTCAGCCAGAGACTCTGAGCACTTTGAGTCATTCAAAAACAGCATGACATGGCTTTCCAGCAGACCTAACGCAATGTGCCATGCATTATAAGTCTTCCCAATATATTTGATGAGCTCACTAGGCATTCGAGGCTGAGGGTGGCTTAGTTGTAGACCTTCTAAAAGAGCTTGCACCACATTTGGCCTGCTTGACTGCTGCTTCTTGTGATAGTCTTTTGACAAAAGATTAATCATTGGCTTGGCTAGTGCTACCTGTTCCTCCTTGTGCAATGTCACCCAGACAATGGGAAACACCAAGACCCACAAATGGTATGCAACATTTGCATCTGTATGGGCCAGCTCTCTCAGTGGAACAACAAGATCAGCAACCTACAGCAGTATAAATCAAAATCAAAATGCAATATAACTAAAGTTATTAAGGTGACAACTCTCCAAAGACCCAAACTAGTATTTTCCTTTAAATTTTCAACAAAGGTGCAGTGTGGCACAGAACACATGAGGGTCCCCAACAGATAGCGAGGTATGTCAGCCTTAACTCTGTTTATCAATATATGATAGAGACTGTAAACATAACTGAAGTTTGTGACCAAGTATATACTGACCAGTTACACAATTATGCATGTGTAAATACTTTAATCAAGGACTACGAAGTTACATATCTATACAGAACTTTTATATTGGCAATGAGATTTGCAACTGTGCATGCGGAATACCTGCAGGTGGCTCATTTGACTCAAAAACTGCCCATGCTTCAGAACAAGAGTATCAAATGTTAGAGGACCATCATCAGAAGCTTCTGTCACATCTGCAACCATAGGTTGCATGCCAGAACTATCAGGAAGAGAACCTGACAGGAGTGCGGGTACTTTGGCAGAATTTGGAGGAAGTGTTATTGGCTTATCCTCAACTAAGATCGCAAGAAGAAGATCGAGGCCTTGCTTCAGCCAGAAGACATCGCTTAATGCTTCCCAGTCCTGAACCTGAATGATGTACTGCAATCTTGTGAATAGAGTTTTCCCAAGGGATTCATGATATAGAGAAAAGAACTTCATCCGAATTTCGGGATCTTTCGCCCTTAAACCAAGCAAATACTGACGCTCAATCTTCTGGAACACCTCTTGGCGTAGGGAAAGAGGAAACCTGGAAGTCAAGAAGGTTTTTATTCTTACGCAAAAAACAGCTCATATTGATCTACCCATTAAATATACATACTACATACCTATTTGAATCAGCACAAAGTCCATAAAGAAGCTGAAGATATTTGCTGTCCCACTCTTCAATAGAACTTGGGGAGAAGTTCTGCTTATCAACTTGGGAAAGCTTCTGAAGAAAAGAAACTACTTCCTTTGGAGTGAGAAAATTACTAGAGGCGACAGTCATGCCCGGTAGACCATAATTCTCTTCAATCCACCCCTTAATGACATCAAGTATGCAGATGACGACAGTATGATCAGTACCCTTCTCCGAGAGCAAGGCATTCAGAATTTGAGTTACTAATCGTTTGCAATCCGGAACAAGCATAACCCTTTGAGTGATAAGTCTCAAGACAGATTTAAGATTAGCAATTATTACTCCCATATCAGCACCTTGGCGAGAAGAACTGACAGAAGAATCTGGATCTGTTCTTTGACCCTGAATGAAGATAAATTACATGTAGAACCACAAAAGCAGACATTACGAAAAATAAAGTACTGCTATATACCGAGCATGCAAGTATATGCACCAGTTAACTTTTATTAAATTTTCCTAGGCATGGAGGCTTTAGCAGAACTTATAAAAAAAAGGGATGGGAACACCAGGTGCTAAGGAAAGATATTGTTAAATGACAACACAATCAACACTTAACATGTCTAACTTTGTCAATACACTTAACATGTCAACTTTTAGAGCACCAAAAGTTGATGGATGAATGCTTTGAATAATAAGATAAAAGGAAAATCCATGAAGTGACAGAAATTAAAAGGGTACAATTATTTAAATGACAGCATACTTGTTTCGCATAAGAACCTGTTGCAGATCCCATATCTCGAGCCAAGCGCTGAAAGACGCGAACCAGATTATAAGGATCGATGATGTTTTCCTGAACTTCTGCTAAGGTTTTTAAGACATACATCACAAAGCTAATCATTTGGGCAGAGTTATCTTCCCCAGCTGTCTGTGGAGCTGCGACAGAACCAAGGTGCCTCTGTATTAAATCAATAACCTTCATATACAACGCCTTTACATCTTGTGGGGTACTAGCAGCTTCTGAAGGGAAAGCTACAAAAACCATCTTTAACAAGGAACACAAAGATTTTCCAGCATCTAACATTTTATACTTGAAGCAAGGCTCGAGAATCTGTAAAACATAAAATATTACATGAATCGGTATAATAAATTCTTGTCCTTCCACATATTTTCAATCAATTTGAAAGCTTCTGATAGATACTTACTTGAGATATCTGATTAATGTTATTTCGGATGAATAAATGTGGTTGTTTTTCCAAAACCTTATTCATTACATCCAAACCCTGAGCAAGAGCTGTGGAGGGATCCTTTGACTGAGTAGGCTGAATGCTGCTTAGAAGCTTTTCTAGATAGTTGAATTTGACATTAGCATTTGGCCAGACTTCTAGGGCTTGAGATAAGAGCTCTAAAGCTTGTTTATACATGAGACTTGATTCCTTATCCTTTGGCTCTATTACCAAAGCCACCTATAGTGAATCCCACAAAAATTAAGCCCTACTGGGAGAAGTTTAATACTGAACATGAGTATTCACAGAAAAAATGCATTGAGAGTACATCATAAGCATGTAAAACTAAAGACTATCAGCTCCAAAACATGAAAAAGTAGGTCCAAAGTTATCTTAATATGCAAGTACTGCATTTTTAAAAATGTGTTTTACTAAAAAAGACAAAATGTCCAGTCTGAATACCAAAGTTTTCATTAATACATGAGTGCTACATCCTCCCTCCCCCTCCTCCTGCCACACCCCAACAACAACAATGACAAAAGAAAAGTAAAGATGCCACTGCTACAAATAACAGTGAAAATCTTGCTGGATTTAGAATGAGGAAAAAGAAAGAAAAGGTGGAGCATGCAATCGTAAAACAGTATCATAATGTACAAGCACTATGGGAAGTTGTCACCATAACTATAAAGAGGAGCCAAGAAACAAAAAATGATGCAAATGCAACACGATTTCATCGGGAAGATTATAATACGCAGCTATGTCTCAAGTGATTGAAGAAATCCTTACTCTTATCAGAAAATTAATTATCATTTCCTCCATCGCAGCATTAGGCTTGAATTCTTCATCAGGTTGTCCGGCAGATCCAGGTGTTTCAATGTTGGGCATCGATGAGGCCCCACCAGGTGACATGACACAAAGTGGCTGAAGGCCAGGTTCTACCTTTAATCTTTTACTCGGATCTTCAGAAAATGTAGATCCATCCACTGGACGCTTAGGATCAACAGCACCAGAGTTGTGATTGATATTATCGCTATTCTGGCTAGAAATGTCACCATCTGGCACACCTTTTGTTTCTTTTTGTCTCTGTCTCTCCCAATTGACAACTAAACCAGCAAGTTCAATTGCAAGTCGCCGATTCTCTGATGTAGTATTATATGGAAGCCCAAGGCGACTGAGAGAATTGACCATTTGTGGTACAAATTGTGCTCTGCAGTTGTAAAAGAGATCAGAATGCCGAACAATGAGCTGAAAAATGTGAATCAGATTAGGCACTGAATGCCCTTCCTCAACCAGAATTTTTTTGGTGTATCGTATCCAGATTGGCATTCTAGAGTCACCCACAGGCAATCTTCTTGGAAGAGCTGGCATTAGTATATCAAGGGCTTGCTTGACCAACATTTTATTCTCTGGTTGGCAAGTACGAAGAAGTGCAACAAACACCTGCAATTCAAATTGCTATTAGTTACCTATAATGCAAGCTTGGAAGCAAATATAGCATTTTGAACAACAATTAGGATAAAATCATTATTAATAAATACGAAACAAATATCAAAGCTACACAATCCTTAACCAAGAAGATGCCAATGTGTATGCACGGAATGTGGAATATAGGCTGCAGCCTATTTTTGTATTTAGGCGGCACTAAATTTTCTTATCTTTTGCAATGTTCTTATAAAATCCAATCATACGAATGAAAACAACATTGAAGCACATAGGCATCCATAAATTTTCACAAGTTTTTATAATTTACAACCATGTAAGTTGAACATGTTTTTGAGAATAAATTTTTCATAAAATAATGAAGTTGTAAAAACTATCTTCTTCATCACCAAAACATAAGAAAATTTACAAACTTCTATATATTTCAAAGGTTCTATCCATCCACATGGTTAGATCTTTTTAAAACATTGCAAAAATATTAATTACAAAAACTAAAAATACGAACAGCTGATTTTTTCCAATAACGACTGTAGCCTATATCCCTTTGTCCCAATATTTTTCAGAACACTATATGTCACAGTCAAGTTGCGGACAGCAGGGTGAAGAGGGAGACTCACTTGAATGCAAAAATCATGATATTTTAAGAACTCAAAGACAGGCCTCAAACTTTAACATCTGACATGTGAAGCCTGAAATTCTTTCTAAAGACTAAAATGAAGGAATTTGAATTCTATATGAAAGAGAACACGCAAACATTTTGGATTCATAGAGTCAAAAATCAACATTAAAAACTGGTGAGAGCTGGAACAATTTAGACAAATAAATTCAACAGACAATTCTTTTCACTTGACATCTCTGAACTAAAGCACATTTATGTTTGGACATCTCTAAAAAGGGCTGAGAACCATTCGTAAGAACTTATTAGGGATCAGAATATTCACAATAACTGATTAATTTTCTGTTCCAGTATGTTACTCAAAATCAAAAGTTTAAAAAAACCATACAAGAAAGCGGAGGACAAGCCTTTTTTCAATTTAAAATGTTCTAATCCTACAACAAGTTATCTTTGATCAGAATTTACTTTAGTGATGTCGCGCTATTTTTATTTTTTTTTGGAAGGTAGAGGGTTCTGATGGAAAACCATTTGAACATCGAGTCTATTCCGAGTGCACGTCCATAACTCTACCTGGAGTATAATTTTCTCAGGGGCCTGATACGCCTCCAAGAAGTGACATACATTAACAAATGCCCACTGTTTACTGGCACTATCTTCACGTTTGAGATGATTCCATCCAAATTTGATGAGTTCCTTCCGATGTTGAACCAGGTCAGTCTGAAGATACTTGAGAAGAAGAGTGGCAAGCTGTAAAAGCTCAATCCTCAACGGCTCATCATAATCAGCAGAGACCTATGCAACATTCAAATTATTATATATAAAAATAAAATAAATTAAGAAATTAAAATCTAACTACTTAATAGGAATGCTACATAAATACACATTAATAGTAAAGCAGGCCTCTGAGATATATACCTCTTCCGGGGGATCAAGAAGGCTGTCAACAATTGTCTTAATTATATTAGTGTCTACTACCTCCCAAGTTTGACCATTTTGAAAAGCATGAGCTAACATAGGAAGAATGAGCATTTGCATGATAACCACCAAGTGATCATGGCCTAGTTGTTTTGATTGGAAAATGTCCAAAAAATGCACAAGGAGCTTCTTCTTCATTTCTGGTGTATAACCCTCAGCAACCTGAAGTTACATGATACTTGAGTCAGTGATATTGTACAATGTACATACTTCATTGGAAATGACATTACAAAGGAAAAAAACCGTGTACAAAATTATAATGATTTCTATCCAGAATTGGCCCATACCTCAATAATATAGAACTCCTTCAGAAAAGTGAAATCGATGCGAGTATGAAATAAGAAGATGGAGAGAATATCGAATAGCACATTGATTTCAGCTTTATCATGTCGCAAGTAATTTAGGAAGCATTTGATTAGCCATTTGCTTTCCTTCACCTGAAATTTATTTATCATGTAGTTGACTCATCAGGTACGTAATATAAAAATGTAGAAAAGAAAAGGCATGACATTATTTATATAATTTTACGGTAACTTTATTCCACGTGCCAACATTTACTTTTTTGTAATGAAAGAACTTTTATAATACTGAAAATTTTAAATACCACAAACTAAAATGCAAAATAAGGCTGCAATAGGGTATATTAGATAAATAAAGAAAGAAAAGAAAGAGGAAATAAATGGAAAAATGTAAGCACTCTGAGGACATAGGGTATATATTGCATGGTTGCACATGACACTTACTTGCACTAAGTTCAATTCCTGTTCATTCTGTAAACGAGCTATTCTGGCAGGTGATTTCCACAAAAGAACTAATACATCAAAAACATCACGATTACTCTGCAGCCATCCAGGCATTAGTTTAACCAACACTTTTACCAAAGCAAGTCCCTGAAAATAAGCATCTGGCGTTGTGCCAGGGGTTGCAATTGTTTGGTTAGATTCAGGTGGAGGAGCAACAAGCCCATCATCACCCACAGATGATGAAGCAAAGGATCCTTGAGTTGCTGATGCATCAGACTTCGGTAAAAATTCCGGGAAGGCATTTGCAAGTATCTTATCAGGTGATTTTGCAAGTTCTTCCCTCAAGGGTTGACCAGCATCTGACCGGATTATGTACATAAATCTGGATTTAAAATTAAAAAAAAAAAGAAAAAAAAAAGAGCAATTCAGTACACTATAGGAACAGGATTCATAATTTCAGTTTTTAGCTAATCATGAATAAACAAATTCATCTCAAAATCTTAAACATACCGCCGGAAGTATTTTGGTTGATATAAACGAGCAAGAAAATAGTCAACACCTGCCGTAGGAAACTTATTTAAAAACTTTGTAAGTGGAAGGCGATATGGGCTGTTAATCTCACTATAAAACTGTCCAGGAGGAAGGGCTGCTTCCAAATCAATAGTCAATGTTACAAGCTCATCAAGAAATTTCCCAGCTGCACTAGGAAGCAGATGGAAGAGCTCGATGATGGCTGCATAAAATTCAATAAACAAAATCAATACGGCATGGGATTACTTGTGAGTATGTTTGTGCATTTATAGGATGTGACAGTCATAAAAACAAAGACCCACAGACTTACCAGCTGCTATTTTTGGCTCCTCACCAGCCTTCCATGCTTTTTGACACTGAGCAAGTTTTTCGGGTTCTAACCATTTCTTAAGATGGTCCAACAATTTATTTCCCAAGGTGACGTTAAACCAATTGGAAAGGAGCTCGAGTAGGCGAGCAAGACCTTGCAAAAGAGGCATACTGAGATTTTTTGTATGTGCCAAGTTAACTAGTATAGGCCTCAAGCTACTCTGAAGAAGTTCTTTGGGCATCCTTTGCTGTAGAATAACCTAAGAAATGACGATATAATGTAAGAAAGCAAGAACGAATTTCCAAAATATGATGGAAAAACACAAGATAGTAATCATGAGAAACAACACAAAAATTCAGCATTCACACATTACTCAGCAATCAGACTAAGATTTACATGGTGGAGAAAGCAAGACCACCTACTATATCTACTAGATATTAAATTTTCCACAGGAAGTTAAATCTTCTGCTTTTCTACCCAACATATACACAAATTAAAAATATATATATTAAAAAACAAAAGACATAATACACCATGACCTGAATCACCTGTCATGGCCGCTAGTCATCCAGCAGATAACAACAAAAAAAGAACAGAAAAATAAAAAAGGATGACCATTATGCAATTCGTACATTAAAATACCGATAATACTATAAATTTCCCAGCAGAATACGAGGAAAAAAAATATCTGAACCCACCTGACACCCCTTCTCTAAAGGAAAAGTGATGATTAGAGTGATAAATATAATAGACAGGACTATAACAATAGCAAAAGGAATAATATCGATAGTGATGACGACGACGACATCACTATAGCTTTCCATAAGCTAACACCCAGGTATGGGGTAAAAGCAAGACTGATATATGAATGAGGATAGCAAACCTGTCGTAAGCCCTCCTTAGCAACAGTTACAATATCCGATGACCTGCTGGTCAAGGACTTAAAAAACATCGATATGATTTTTGAGCGTAATTCAGAATGATTTTGTGTCTTAAAATCCGCCCAGGCCATTGCAGTACATAACAGCTCAATGCACGCTGTGCGAAGTTTGTTCAATGATGTTAAAACTTTGGGGTTCATAAACTTCACAACCCATACAGCTTCATCAGCCTCAGCGATCTGCAATGCTTCTTGCAGAAAACTTACTAGTTCCTGAGTCAACTTCAGTAGTGGCGGCC
This sequence comes from Centella asiatica, assembly GCA_014636745.2. Lineage (NCBI taxonomy): Eukaryota > Viridiplantae > Streptophyta > Magnoliopsida > Apiales > Apiaceae > Centella > Centella asiatica. The sequence continues at coordinate 16,669,943 of CM025785.1, forward strand.
TCAAGGCCAAGCAGAAATTCAAAGCAGTGACGGTTCCAACCTATTAACATGCAACAAAGATGGGGAATTTATTAATAAAACTAAACATCGAACAGAAGGTTCACCCTTCAATCAATACTCCCAAAAAGTGAAACTAAGTTAACCTGTTGATCAACTGTTTTTGACCGTAAGGGGCGCATTATCAGAGGCTGAAGCACAGGTTGATATAGAGGTTCAAGTAATTCAGAAACTTCACTGCCAGTTCTACTTGCCAAAAGTGCCAAACAAGACTGCACAATCTTCCTCACATTAAAAGATGCATTGGCATTAAATAACTCTGAGGCAAGAAATTCAACAACTCCTTGAAAACTTTGTCTGCGTGCTTCACTGTTTGCTTCATCAACATTATTCACGACACGAAGAACCTGGGTAAGCACCTGGCTTGTTTCTTCTTGCTCTTTAGTAGCAAATACAGGAAGCCTTTTAAGAACATATACTAGCCCTCGAATAATTCTCACTTGGAAAATGCATAAAGTTTCCACAGTAACCTTTCCAACCAAAGCACCAAGGCCCATCACTCCTCCAATTTGCGCTTGCCATGTGCTTCCATAGCAACAATGTAAAAGACGAGGTAGAAGTTGCTCAAACACAGGGATTCGAACACTTGGGGGTGGTGAATAAACAGGACTCATTGATGGACTAGACACTATCATAGGAGTACCTGGTCCACCTCTTGACATAAGCGAGTCATTATGTTTTGTGCGAGCAAGAAAGAGAAGGGTCTCAGCAAACAGGTTCAGTGCACTAAGAGCAGCCTTTGCGTGGGCCCTGTTCTCATCTGCCAGAACATCCACTAATGCATCTAAAAATATCATGGGATCCAGTTCTTTTAAATTGGATGAAGTACTGTTTCTTGACTTTAAACTAGATGAAAGCATAGGGCCACCAAGTGTAGCAGAAGAACTCGACGTACTAGCTAAGGAATTCTCGATGTGAAATATGATAGCAAAATGCCGGCAAACATTGATAATGTATTCATCCTTAGGATCATGTAAATTAGGTTCTGCACTTGACGCAATGATGGTCATCAAAAGTATCTTAAAAACAGATTTCTCAGCCATAAGTTGGGTCTTTGTCTTGACACCCAAGTCAGCCTACAGGAAATAACAGCCACTCATTATAACAGAAATAGGATTCTAACGCATTGGTCCTTCTTAAGACACTAAATAATGAATTATAACAGGAATGAGCTCCTTAACACATGGAAAAGAGTTGAACATACTTACCGAGCAAATATAGAGTAGGAAAGGCAATAAAACAAAGATATCCTACTAATACTAGTTCACATTTTTCAGCAGTAACCAAAGCAAAACTCCTTGTAATATGACAGGGAAGATGACTCTTAAAATTTTAGAACTTGGAATCAACAGAACAGATACTAAATTTTGGATACAAGTTAATATACAATATTTACATGGAAACTAATTCCAGGCACAATAATTTGGTAAGAGTAAACCACTGCATTTATCCATACTTGGATATATAGCTTTAATCCAAAATAATCATAACTAATTTTGAATTTCATCAGATATTCCTCACTGTGAACATGTGAAACAATACCAAGTCACATGCAAAAACAAAACCAAAACAACCTAAATAGTTAGATTTAGAAAAATCTGCCATAAAAGATGTGAACAAAAAGGTGTGTATATTTCCATTTTGGATGTCATACTTTCAATTTTGAACATTTAATGTTCATGTGGATCCCAATTAAACCCTCTACGATCAATCCGGCTTTCGTTAACAGACTAGTCAGAATAATATGAAATCCCCATACTACTTGATGCTCAAGAAAATTTAAAATGTCAGCAGATAACAGCAAGACCTGATTCAAATTAAATGAATAATAGTTTATTTAGACATTGCTCAATGTCTAGGTAAAGTAACATATCTCATTGTATGTAAATAAAGTAACCTCCTTTACAACACTAAGAAATAATGTATAGCATTAACACAGTAAGAAGCAAATAAATATAACATCTATTAGTAGCCCAACCTTTAGATCTGATGTCTCAGATCTTCTTGTAGATGAATCAACTGAGGAATTCAAGATGGCCGACAGATGCCCACATGTTAAGCTCTCATCAGTAATATTCCCAGGCAAATTAAGTTGAGATGACAAGCATACACGAAGAAATGCAAGAGCTTGTTTTCGGTAGAATGCATCCACGCCATTGTTCTTGTGCATAACAGCTGCAACGGCAAGATTTATACAACGATCTAGAGGTACCAAAAATGGCGTTGAAGGCTCAAAAGTAAGAATCAATCGAAGGCCATGCTCAGGGTTTTCCTTGCATTCAAGTGCAAGAGGTTCTTTTAGAAAGCGTCTGTTACGACCACCTAACTTGCCAAGTAGTTGCAATGACTTCCCGCCCCAAAGATAAGGTGCAGGTCTCAAGTGAGACCATAAAGCCAAAATCACCTCTGACATTACATTTGCCATACTTGGTTCCAAAAAATCAGGATTCAAACTGTCTATCCAAAACTCAAGTGTTCTCAAACCCAGACTAACAAGATCACCATTTCCATTGAGACACATAACTAGAGGTTTCATAAGACGTGGTAGGTGAGGTAATAATGAACTTAAGCGTGCAGGAAGAGTCAAGCAAAGCTCCAGTAAAAGGTCTCTCATATCTTCTCCAATAGGACCCTCAAGCATAGCCAATAGCATATTTAAGCATGGTTGTAGTGTAGGAATCAAATCCCGCAGAAGAAGTTCAAATTTTCCACCTGCAAGTGCACGAAACATTGTACGAAGAAGTTGCAAATAACCAAATGGCCTCTCAACTTCACCAGCACTTTTCATGCAAGTTTCCATTATGATAGGCACATGCGGCTGTAAAATTCGTTCACAATCTGATGGAGCCTTTGCGACAGCATTAAATAAAAAACGGAAAAGATGTAAAACAAGTTTTGCAGCAGGGGAATCCGGATGTTTGAGAACATCAAGTTTGCTGCTCACAAGGAAATTAACCAAAACGTCTGCAAATGGCCTGAAAACCTTAGGAGCTTGTAGAAGTGTGGAAAAAATATGGACTAGCTGACTGTTGGATATCATGCACTCAAAGAGTTCTGGCATACATAATGAGAACATATCCATAAGATCACGAGGTTCCATAATAGCCAAAATCTGAGAAAAGAGATGGACCATTTCCCTCTCCTCATCTTTCTCCTTGAACAAGGCCAGGCAATGCACACCACTCTTTAGAACACCAGATGCTTTCCATACCTAGCAAAATTAGAAGGCCAAGTACGTAATTGTGTCATCGAATGTAACCGATTAGACAATAAAAGTTGATACCTCGTCTTCTCTCATCCCCTTAAATGGTTGAGGTATTGATGAATTGGCTGGCGGAGGAAGCATTTGTGGGGGTGTCCCATGCGTGGAAGGTGAAACCTAAAACAGCAGAAGGATCATATAAAATAAGAAGGTTAGAATGGACATGTGAAGAGCCATAGAGATAAAGTTGTGAAACCTGTGATCGGGGCAAATGTGCATGTGTGATACTCCAGATAATAGTCTTCATTCCTGAACAAGTCAATTGTACACCCAATCAAGAGATATAGTTGAGATATAGAACACATAAATATAAGAAAAGGCGTCAATAAATCCCATACCCAGTCATCAAAACCGATAAAATCCAAGAATCCTTACTCAGAGAACAAAATCAAAACATAAGGAAATAGCAAAAGAGAAATATTTACCCATAACCAAGGTTTTGATCAAATGCTTACAGTCACTCACTTCCTTAGAGTGTTCGACAGGTACCTGCAAATTTAGAACAGCCTGCACAAATATCTTAGGTAAACATCAAACATAATTTATTTTATTTCTCCAAGTACACAATACTTAAGAACGGAGAACAAGCGCGCATTAAACAGCAATTGCGAAAGTTAGTTACTGATTTAACCACCTGCACTGGTAGTTCAAGCTTTGACTTCAACGTAGATTGATCTTTGCCTTCCTCTCCCTCTTCCAGTAGCTTCCCCCCAAAACAGAAAGTGTAAAAAAGTTATGAACATGTAAATGATCACAAATATGACACAAGTGTGGAAGATATGCACGTAGCCACATTAAAAAAATTCAAAAAAAAAAAAAAAAAAAAAAGAGAGCTAGAGAAAGAGAGAGCACCCTTTGGCCAAATATACTCAATGAGAAGGAATGATTATTTGAATGAAACAGATGTTGCAAGGATACAGCAATATCAAACTAATCCAGAATCTCTGGATGATATACGGTTTAAAAAATGTCTCAGTATAACCAATATGAGTAACTGATCCAAAGAAGTTACGCATGATGACGATCCTATGTTCATTATAAGAAAGAAGCTATCATTTAAATACATGTTAATGATTATCTATTTAAAACTGAAAATAGAAATTCAACGGGCATCGTTCATCTCCAAAAAGGGTAATGGGAACAAGAATAGAAAATCCTACAGAAAACATGACAGGGCAAGGGCCATAGATAGCGCTCTCTGTCAATGTGAACCAGCAAAAAAAAAATCATATATCAATTAAATGAAAACAACCCCAAAAGGTTTTTTTTTTTTTTAATCAATGGAAAAGATATCATGCAAGCTCAAATCATACAAATTGAAAATTGATCTCAAGTTCTCAACTGTATTTGCAAACAAACCTAAAAATTATCAAATTATATTGCATCTTCTACTCGTACTAGTTATTAAAATATATATCTTACGGTCACAAAATGGAACAAATTAAAAGTTGTGACATAATAGGCAAAGCTCAATTAGAACGAGACATCATAATTAAAATTAAAAATGGTATGCTTGAATTTTACTAACGCCAATTACGTACATCAAAATGATTGCAAAACATAGTTTATGCAACGTTAGAAAAAACAGTAGAAATATACACCTGAGGAATAGTTCGCTTAAAAGTGCTAAATTTCCCAACAAACGCATCCAATATACGTCCCTGCAAATAAAGGGGACTCACGTTATTTCCTGGAAGATAAGATGAGAATATAATCTTAATTTCCACCACCTTTCAGTGAAAAAGAATTACGAAAATGTGGGTTATATCCATTTGAAGGAAAAATGAGCAGCCAAGAGGAATATGCAAGTCGTACCAACAAAATCCGTGCTTCATCCATGGAAGCCAAATCAACACCTTTCTCAAATATTGGTTCCACCTAAACCACAATAAAGGACAACCAAGAGTAGAGGACAGACAACCAAGAGATTAGAGAGAGATTGATCTTTCTAAATATATGTTATACACTAGTCACAAGAACTCAATCAAAAGAAGATCATAAAATATGTGAACTCATGAAGGGCAGTTTGAGAACTCACTAAATTCAACATAAGGCGTGCACAAGTAGTATGAATGCTGAGCGACAACGAAGCATCATGCATGTTACTTGAGAACAAGTAAATAATTCGTGACAACTGCAATGCCAACATTCAGAACTTTATTTGTGAATGAACACCTTATAGTCACTAAAATCGCACACAACCACAAGATTCCTCAATTTTTTAAGTATAAGAAGACAATAGAGAAGAATGTTCCAAACTATATAAAACAAAGAACCTTAGCTTGAACCACTTGTTTCCTGTAATATAGATGCCAATCGCCCAATCAATAATGAAAATTGTATCAACTTTTAAGACAAATATTTTGAAACAATGATTATATGCAATACTCCTGCGAGATCACTTGCAAAATGCAATGTGCAATTTTATTATTTTTAAAACTTTAATCAACGGAAGTAAGCAATTACCACATAAACTTACAAAATCGATTTCACATGAGAGGTATGTGGAAGGTGACCAATCTCAGATAGTGCAATACCTGGGACAAGGACAGATCCCCCCGAACATGATGAACAATCTCCGCCAGAAGACTATATGCCAATGGCCTAAGTGTTTCAAAGCAAGCTCGACCAGTTCCCACAAGAACTCTAACAAAAATTCAAAGGGTAAATCAAATGAGGCTCTAAAGAGGATGTACAACAAGAAGAACCACTATAATTGACCCTTAACGATTCAAAAACAATAAGCAAGATTCCCAACGCCTGTAGGACAACGGCTAAGCATTGTGATTTGTGACAGACTCCATATTACATGGACTCATCATTTTCCTAGTCAGACATTGGATACAGGAACAAGGCTATAGATGTGGAACACTTAATTTTAGTGTAAAAGATTAGCAAAACTGAGTTATATCCTTGTCAGGTTCTTTCATGATCCATATTGAATGGACTTTCTCTCCAAGCCCATGTATTTAACTCTAGAAATAGTCTTATCATCTCAAAACATGCATCTAGAAGTACACACATGAATCTATTGCCAAAGGCCTATGACTTTATAGCTCTAGACGTAAACAAACAAATGAAGGATGTCTGAGTGTATCCACAAGAGGACTGAATGCCATTAGAAGCCTCTGTTTAATTCTACACCTTGACTTAAACCAGAATAAGATTTTGTTTGATAATGAGATTAGTATTGTCTTCATATTATGTCAACTCAAATATTACAGTGAAAGATCAGGGTGGTTAACACGCCAGTATTCAGTTGAGTTTCCGGTTTCAGTTTTGAACTATTGGCTATAATATAACCCCTAATTGCATCCTTATACGGTTACCAACTTAACGTATTATGAAATATTCTCTTAAAACTTTAAAAGAAAAGATTTGAGTAAAATTATGTATTAATACAAAAACTTAACAACACTATGCATGAAATGCAGTAATTTTCGGAACAGTAAACTTTGATAGATTTCCTGACCGTTTTATATCTTTACCGCTTCAGTTTTTGCCATTCTCAGATCTATCAAGTACTTAACCATAGAGATATTACAGTCAATGGTTCATAATAGTAGATCTACCAAGTCAGCGCACAAAAGCCCAAGGTAGTATTTTATGGCAAGGGATGAAGACAACACTAGAGCTCTGGTTCGAAATTCTCTCAGTTCACCCTCTTATATTGCCAAAACATTTGACTCTTCAACCATTCCTAAGTAAACAATTTAGTCAAGTATATAGCAGAGTACTTCTGACCATTCAAATAATTAACAATTCCTTCATCCAAACGATTATTTTGGAATATTTGGAAACGGATGCACCGAACAAATTTTAAAAAAAATAGCCAGATAGACCCTCACTGTTTATTCCAGGTAAGAATAACATGAACCGTTTTCTTTTCTTAGGATAAATAAGACTCAAATGAACATATCCTAAATCAATTTGCAAACTTCTAGTATTGTTCTCATTTGAAATTTATTTAACTTAGAAGTTACCGTTCGTCCAACAGTGTGTCTATCAGAGGAAATAACCCCCGCTTGAAATCTGTCCCAAGAACGTGTTTCAAGGCCACCAAAAGTTCCTATAAACCAACAGTCTTCAATCAATAATACATGAAAGGGAAAAATAAAACATTGGAGACTGTACCAAAACAAGTTATCAAAAAGAAATACATATTGAAAGGAGAACTGCTCACCTTTCGAATAGAAACAGAATCAGAACAGGTGACAAGCAGGTTCACAATGCTTTTACATATACTTTCTTCATGAGGTCTGATCCAATCAGCGAAACTCTTCAATAGGTAAGTTAAAAAAGACACAGTCTGCAATGACAAAGATAAAATCAGCTGAATCTACATGTCAATGTGTTTCTCTGCATGAAAGGAAACAAGAAAAGTCACAAGATGATAATTTCCTAACTTGCCACAGACGCACTACTGGGTGGGGTGGGGTCAGAGAGGTGTTATTTCTTCCAACCTATTACCATTTCCATTCATGTTTTAACAAGGTGAACTCCAATTAAAACTTTTTAATCCTATCATGATGCTTCATCCCTCCAGTGGATTAACTTCATATGGGTCAAGTGGAAGCTTGGTATAGGTGTAATTCTATACTCCAAAACAATAGTCTACTTACTGTAATTCCAGTTTCCACTGACAATATATCCAAATGGTAATAACTACAGGTAGTATTTGTGGTCCCACCTTGCCTGAACATAAATAATAACTCATGAACCTGCATGCACATTTAATAACATATCGCTCATTTTTAAATGATTCTTGTCCCTTCACTCAACTTACCACAAACTAACTTTCTCTCCCATTACACAACCAAGCATGAAATATCCTAAGATAAAAAGCAAAGCACTCAAAGTTACATGCAGCAACATAGGCACGGAGCACGAATATCTGCTGCAAGGTGGAGCCTCGTAAATGCCTAGAGACTAACTAGCAATGACAGATCTATGGCATGCCTATTGCTACAACAATATCTCATCAAGGACGCCTGAGCCCACCTATATCATTCTAGACAACTTGCATATTACAGGTTGTGCACTTTTCAACTATGATCTAAAGTCATTGATGCCCACTTGATTTGATTAAATGCATGGATGATCTCATTAAATCCAGTAATGAAATTATGATAGCTTCGCATGGACGATTATAGGTAACTAACCCAAGTCAATATATCAGATAAAAGTTATAAACATTACGTTGATTTTAACACTCACCTTAACTTGTGCTCCCTTCAGCTCAATGAAGTGGGGCTTCAAATGGGGTGGAACCTTTTCAGGACCTGGGATGGATATAGCCGCCACCATTTGGGGCAATAAATGAGGAATGTTGGTCTGAACTAGCCTGCCATACAGCTGAAATAGAAACATAACCACCAATGGACTCTCTGTAACAATCTTAAAAGATCGTGTACTTGGATTAAGCTGCCCGGCCCCAACTGTATGACCAATTTGATCTGACATGTCCATGGCCAGAGGCTTAACATCTTCAATAGCGGACAATGCAGATGTTGTAGAATTTGACCCAGATAATGCGGGTGCAGGGGGTGGCACAGCCCCACTCTCGAAATAATGGGTGACAGTCGACCTAAAATTCTGGTAAATTTTACATACAAAATCAAGAAAGGGTTGAACTTCAGTTTCTAAAGTTGGCCTAAAGTTTCTTAGCAGATCAAATATGATACGTATACAGATTAAGCCGTTTTCTTCGTTATCTGTAGTGAGTACGTGCATTCCCACTTTTAGAAGCTCCTGAACAAAGGGTCGAAGGACTTCACTGTGAGGAAACCGATTTAAGATCTCTACAACTATATTCCGAAGCTTATGCTCGGGATTATCAGTGAATTGTGGCTTTGTAATGTGATAGAGAATTGCGGAAAACGCTCTGAAATAGCATTTTAAAAAATTCAAGTACTCCCCTGTATGAGTAATCTCTAAACTGTCCCGAACCTCCATTGCCATTTGCAGCCTCGCTTGAATTGCTACACCAAAAACAAACAAATTAATCATATATACGTACATATACATAAATAATTAAACAGGGAGAAATAGAAAAACTTACGGAGGTCGGGTTCAATGAGGTGGCGAGAATGTTGCTCGTAATTCTGAGTAGGACTCATGATGACAGAAACCCTAGCTTTTTAATGGATTGAAGAGGCAGTTGAAGTTGAATTGCTTCCTAGGGTTTTAAAGATTGCTGCTTCAGGGTCATCAAACAACTTATGCTTCAGTCAGAATCAAGTAATTAAATTAGAGCTATCAACTGGCTGAATTGTAGCTGCTTATTCGCTCCCTAAGAGTGAAGAAGCAACCGGACTTTGGTGCAGAAGTAACTATTCTAGGGTTTTAAATATTAAGTTCTATATATACAGACAGAGAGAGAGACTTGTATAGATACATATAGAGAGGGAGAGGGAGAGGGAGAGGGAGAGGGAGAGAGAAAAGATGAATGATCACTCGATTCATCGGAAGAGGGTTGTTTTGGCTTCCGGAGTCGGGTGTTACTTATGTAGTCGGGTAAAAACTTTCCGGAGGGGACGGGTACCGGAGTTCTTTTTTTTTCTCTTTCCTAGTTTTCTGTAGTGGTTTTATCAACTAGATGGTTAGTTTATGCTCGGCACCGATTCTCTTTAATCGACTAAAATTATTGAATTTTTTATGCATTGTTTTTAAATTTTATTAATTTTTATTATATTAAATATGGAATTATATTTTATATTATTGTATAATATTATTAGTTTATATTTATAATTTAAAAATTAATGGTTGTGTTTTTTCCGTTAAATATGAGTTATTTAATAGTTTTTATTTCATTTAATTATACTTTTTAGTTATTTTTATTTTTTCAAATTTTTTACTTATTCTAATTATCTAAAATAATAAGCATAGCCTAGTACTAAAAATATTTTAACTTTTTCAATATAAACTAATTTATTAATTCTACAATTTTTAATTTTTATTTTATTCTTTTCTAATTTAATAATTTTGTTGCGATATTTTATGTTTAGTCGTTGTAGAAATTGTTTTTATTTTATTCTTTAATTATTGATTTCTTGTTAGTCTTTGTTCTTTTTTTTTATATTTTAAGTTTAACAAGATGTACATGATTTTTTAATATTGTTTATTTATGTAAATAGTCGCCGGTTAGTTTTTTATTATAATAACTAGCTATGCGATAGAAGTTCTTGCAATAGTGGTAGACGATATAAATTTTAAAAAATAAAATTATAATATATGTGAATGTTGCTTCTAAAACAGTATATAGTAATATATGGAATAGATGATATAGAAGATTTTACGGAAGGATAATATGAATATGATATCAAAAGTAAAGAGTGACAATTCTAAGTGTTTTGGAACAATTTATTTGTGTATAATTTATATTTAAATTTAAACTTTCTTATTTAGAATTAAAGAATAATAAAATTACTTTAAATCAAACTTTAAGTTAAAGTAGTAACAAAATTTATATGATGTATTTATATATTAATAAATAACATTATTAACTTTTTTTGAGATAAAACAAATTTAGTGTAAAATAATAATAAACTATTCAACGCAATAAATAGTAAGAAAATAAAGAATAATAAATGTAAAAAAACCACTCACTATCTCATACTTTCTCACTTGCTATATCGACCTAGAATTATAATGGATAATTAGTAGGTCTATATTTTTAACATAAACTAGTTTAATGGATACGCGTGTGTACGTGTGCGATTTTTTTAATAAAAAATATTATAACCTTAAAGTATATAAAAATATATCGAATTAGAATTACAATGATATTTAGGAAGTAAATCAAATCACCTGATTTCATGCATATATTTGATTGAATTAAACATGATTTTGTGAGTTTGTAATAGACTCTTTTTTTCTAAAATTAAAAGTGAGTAAATATGGAATGCAATAATCAATATTGACAATCGAGCGAAGTATTTAACTGATAAATCAAAAGAGTGGATTTCCTTATTAATAATAGAGCAAATGTTTGTTGGTAATTTGTAGAGCAAAAAATTGTTGATGAGTTTGTAGAGATAATTAAAAAAAAAAAAATTTGGTTGCGTGAGCAAAGTTCGATGATTAAGGTGGATTTGGAAGTTAAAGTGGATTGGAGAAGTTTGAAAATGCAAACCGTAAGTTTGTGAGTTGGTGGATTTGAAATCGGAGAGAAGTTAAAGAGGATCGGGGCAACGTGGGTGAGTTTGTGAGCGGAAGAACTTCAAGGAGTTATCTTTTACTTATTTATTTTTAATTATCACTGATGACACAAAATGACTGGCAATTTTTCTAACATCCAAAACTTTAATTAATAGAGATTAATAGATATGATAATAATATATTAAATATTAATAGTGTGTGAATGAAAAAGAAGACGAGGTAGAGGAGTTCATGATCCTACAAAGTGAATTATACTTGATGGTTTTTTATTTTATTTAATATATTAGGTACTTGTCAAAAACTCACATAAATATATGCACACATTCGTCATATCAATTTAATACCTTTTTTGTTTTAATAAAAGAGGTAATTGTCTTAAACTCACACACGTACACATATACTATAACAACTATGTTTGATACTTAGAGTCGTAAATCGAATCAAATAGTACTTGATTCGCTCTGACTTGATTCGAAAATTAACCGACTTGATTCGAAAATTAACCGATTCGATATAAAAATGAACAAAACTTGATACTCAATTTAAAGTTCGATAAGTTAAACGAGTAGAATCTGAACATATCAGTATTTGTTTGATTATACTAGCGAGTAGTTCAATTCCTCTATTTATACTAAAATATCATAATATTTTTAAAAAATATATAAACAATTATGTCTCAATAATACATTTAAATATTATACATATTGAATAAGTTATTCTAAAATTAATGTTTATAAACAAAATGAATTATTGTATATAATTTTTATCCTAAAAAAATAAAAAATTATATTTATTATTAAAATTTTCATAAAATTTATGTGTTTGTGAGTAGTTTACAATCGACTCGAATTCAATTATAGTAGAATCTGAACACCAAAATTCGATTCGACTAAACATTCGAGTTTGAATTCGAATAAGTTAAAAAAGTAAAATCTGAATACATTACTTTTTATTCAAATTCGACTCGTTTACCACCCTACTTCGTAACATTTGTTTTACAACTTCATTCGAGATTCTCTTTATATCGATTTGTAAAATTTACAAGATCCATACGTTGGAGGTGAACTTGCTGGGGAGCAACAATAGAGGAATACATTTTAATTTATCGTTATTCAATTACCTATTAAATGTGACAGTTTGATAGTATTATTTTTAACTATTATCATAAAAATAAAATGCGAAAGTTTGATAGTATTTATTTTCATTATTACCGCAAAAATCGTCACAAATTAGCTGATTTTTCTAATAATGCATTAATGCGGCTCTCTATTACTATTTAACGTATCACTCTACTAAATTCTAATAACTGTTTATATACTTTAACTAAACTCTTGCATAGACATTAAGCAAGTACAAGTTTATAAATTTATTTAATATAAATAAAATATATATCTAATTTTGAAATAAATAAAATACGAAGTATATTTTATGACGAGAGAATCTAATATCGGTAACATTAGTACTCTACCACTCTACCAAATAAATTGTAGCCGAGTTCTTTATACAAGATTTATAACTTTTTGAATCATAATATACACAATCTTATAAAATTTAAAAGCTTTGCTTAGAAGATTTAAATAATTTGCAATACCAATAATTATTTACAATTAAAAGCACAACAATTGAATATTAAAATCGCATTTGAATTTTGAATTTAATAAATTTACTAATTAAAATTGAGATGCAGCCCTTATTGTGAACCGTGGGGGCAATATTTCTAAGCCGAAAGGTTAGTGCTCCTTGAGTTATTGTTTTAACTAAAATAGATTCGTTCCAACTGAAATTAGGTATACTGTATCTATGAAATTTTATAATTTAAAATTTCAATTGAAAATTTTATACTTGTAGTAATTATTTAGTAAAAAACCACAAAGTATATAAAAGTTATTCTTAACTACAAATCTTTATTTGTTTATTTTCCAAATTTCGATCATATACAAAATTAAAATAATTTAAAACAGTATTACACTAAAAGAAGAATGTATTTCTTCTTAAAATGGAGAATAATAATACTTCAACCATTCTAAATAGTAAGAGATTCATTTCACTTTATATTAAATAGATTTGTGAAATTATACAATTCAAAATAAAAATGATTTTTTACTTTTAATCACTTTAAAGTGAAATATCAAGAAATACATAAAAATTAGTCTTAAATACAAATATTTATATACTTTTATGTCCATACAAGTTCATACCACAAACGAAATTATTAAAAATAGTACTATTTCAGTTCTAAAATTAGAGATACATTATACTTAACACAAAATATGTTTAAGCGATCTTTAAATTTAAATTAAAATAAATATTTTAAATTTTAATAACTTTAAGTTCTTAAATAAGCTTGTACGTTTAAGCATTACTTGAAGTACTTGTACAAAGTAACAGTATATTAGCTAAAGTGAGTGCCAATGGATTAAAATAGATGTCACAACTAGTCGACCACCAATCAACGTCAATTAACAAAATCCGTTTACTCCAGTGCAGTGGACGCGAAGTAATGAAGCCCATCACCATCATATTATTTTCATTTAACTTATTTTCTTTGTAAGTAATTATCAAATTAAACCCAACTCCTGCCTATAATAACGAACTACACACACACACACACACACATATATATGTACTTGCAAACTACGAGCAATAGAAGCCAGCAATGTTGTTCAAATAAAAGTAAGAAGTATAGAGATGGAAGGAGAAGAGGGATTGGTGGTGAGGGGACGGGCGGAGATCGACACACGGCAACCGTTCCGGTCAGTTAAAGAAGCTGTTATGCTGTTCGGGGAAAAAGTTTTAGCCGGGGAAATATATGGATCCAAACTCAAAGAGGTACGGTACTAATTTACAATTGTTATTTTTTTTTGTTCGGTTACAATTTGGAATTGTTATTAATTGATTGAATTGTTTTTAGACCATGTTCTACTACATTTTATCTCTTGTGGTTATTTCTTTTATTGTTGAAATAATAAACAATTTTATAGGTGATAATGCTATTAGGACACAAATGTGACAAAAGGCATGTATATTTCTATCCATCCTCCTCTCTAAAATTAAATAAATTTTAATTCCTCAATTCAAAAATAAAAAAATAAAAATTTGAGAATAAAATTTGTTAAAAAAGATAGAACAACATTTGTATAATTTTTTCACTATATTATCATATTTCTCAAAATTTGTAATTACAATTTTTTATATGATTTTTAATTGAACATTCATAACAAACTTAATGAGAAAAACTTATTATTTTTAAATGTAATTCTTAATCAAATATACAAAATTAAGTGAAACAACGATATTTTAAAATCTAGATTTATACTAATTTAGGTGATATAATTATTATAATCTTATAATTTATGATAATAAAATTTGATTAGAGCATAATTTGTAATTAAAATTTTCATAAATTACATTAATTTTAAAATTCAGCGCATAGTCACTTTTGATCTAAAACATATATTTAATTTTAAAACAGAATTATTCCGGTGTTTGTTATTATTTTATTTATGCCGAAATTTTGTAACAGAAGCAACAGATAAAAGCAGCAAGTGAAAATGGGGAATACCAAAGCAGAGTTGGAGCAGTGGTGACAGATCTTGAAGAGACAAGAGAAAGCCTTGAAAAGGCTAGAGAAGAAGGCAAATTCATGGCATATTGCCTCACATCTCTAAAACAAGATCTTGAAGAGACAAAGAAGGAATTACAAGAATTAAAGGCAAGAGAATCTATGAAAAAATTACTAGTTTCCGATGATGATGGTGATAATAATGGTATTAAACCCGAAATAGAAGAACTCAAGTTCATGGAAAATGGAAGCCGAGTTGAAGAGGTAGTGAAGATACAAAACGAAATGAAATATGAAAGGAAGAGATCTGTTAAGTTTGCAAGTCCTCCTTTGCTAACTAAAGTGATTGTTAGCAGAGATATTGTTGATGAACAAGTTGTGCAGGACGTGTCTCCAAATTCTCTGAAGAAGAAGGTTAAAAGGAAACCTCTTGTGCCTTTAATTAGTGGATTTTTCTCAAGGAAGAAAGGTAATGAAAAACATTAGTCCCCGACACATGTAACAAGCTGATACGCTTTCTAATAGTTTATAATTCCTTGTGATTTGTTCTATTTGTCAAATGTTTCTCAATTTTATGGTAAATAAAATTGTTTCCAATTTTCTGTATAATCCAGTAAAATCTCAAAGGAGGAAAATGGGGGGAAACAATACATGGTACTTAACTGTTTGTCTTTCCCCCCCTCAATTAACAAATGGCATTCAACTTTTTGATAATATGACAATCAGCCAAACAACTTTGGGAAGTGGGCTTGTCCGTGATTTTTGTTTCAATTTAGATTTTAGAAAATTTTCAATTTTGGTGGTGTAAATTTTATTATCATAATATAAAATTTCTAGAATTTAAGATGAAATAAAAGACACCAGAAACTGCTTCAGAAAATGATGGTGAATGACAGCTTGTCAACTCCACTTCCAAATATGTAAACTGGACATTTCTACATGTATTTATTTTAGTCTAGTACTAAAATTAAAATGCTAATATGAAGCTGTTGATTTTTTAAGAATATTATATATTATTGTGGTGTCAATTTTCGTATAAAAAAATCACACAAAATTTATATCTTATGATTTTGCAAAGATATCATTTAATATTTAAAATGATTTTTTTTGTAGAATGGATTGATCAATAAATCGAACTAGCAATTAAATTCCATAACAAGCACAAATTTAATTTTGACAATCAATTAGAAGATTATTAAAATCAAATAAAATAAATTTTCAAGTTAATCAAAAGAAATTTCAAAATCAAAAAAAGTATTTAATGCAATTTAATACAATTTCTCAACATGACATTTATTTTATAATATTTAAATTAGAAAACAGAACGGGGAAAAAATGCGGGTTTAAATTAGAACCCAAAAAAAATAACCGACCCACTAAGCCGAAACCCGTGAGGCCAACCCGTTTACCGACGAGACTTCGAGCAATACCGCAATTAATAAAAAAAACATAACTCGATCTCGTAATGGTTCCGAGTCCTGACAGTTGAAAACTTTTGGAGAAAGAGAGCGACTGCGTAATTCTTCCTCCGTAAATTGAAAATCTATGTAAAAATGGCGGGTGAGTTCGACAACAATCGTTTACTGTTTGTTCATTATGAATTTCTGGACTTTGTGCCTCTTCAAAACCTTACTAATTTTTGTTGGTGATGTAAATTAAGGCGGGCAATCTGAGAGAGAAGACAAGGTTTCGTTGGAACTCAACGAAGAAATCCTCCAAAGTATGGAAGTCGGAATGGCTTTTCGAGATTATGTATCTACTTCTTTACCCTATCTCTTTCATTCTAACCTCCTTACGCACTGCGAGAAGTTATTTATTTATGTTTTTTTGCATAATTCACAAACACTTGCTCAAATCAAAATTTCGATTGGATTCAATATGTATCTGTAGTTCAAAATTTTAAACATTAATTTAGAAAATCAGCTTACTATAATTTGAAATTTACTGATTGAAACCATGGAGGACGCAATGATTGTATTCCTGAATGTAGGGCAGATTTAGTTCTCCTTCTGTTATTAAGTAAACTACAAAAGATTATGGTAGTTAACGCAAGTATTTTAAGGAGAAATTTGAGAATACTTATTTTTAATTGGATGCTCTGTATTAACTTCAACAAGTGGTCGTGATGTACATCAAAAGCTTAAGCAGTATCTTGTGAGCCCAATTTTACTGAACCAATAGCTGTAACATCCTCTGTAACATGTCTTCAAAAGTTTTTTGGCCAATTTTTAAAACTCTGTAGCAGGAGATGTAACATATATTGGAGTAGGGGAAATCCCACTCGTATGCTATGTTCACATGACCTAAATTCAATTAAAGGTTACAATCTATAGTACCATGTACCGTTTGTGTCTTGTTCTTTAATTTACCATCTTATCCAAACGCTTGAGCTGTTAAACAGTTAAAGATACTCCAACGATATTTATCATGCAAAGTTGAAATCCCGCCTCACCCAATTACGTGGAAGGGACACACAAAGTGCACATGGACCAAATGTATCGATATCAAAGACAACAAATAAATGGATACAGGTAGCAGGAAGATTTGAACTGAAAAGTCAGAACACCTAAAGTTCTTAACAACATTAAGTTACCATATCATTTTAAAGTTTAAGTACTTGGAGAGAGGAACCAACAACATATATCAAGTCAAATTCACACAGACAATGTCAATTCAAGTTGTATCCTTTTAGTTTCGGAGTGCATATGATGTGTGTTTGTGGATCTTTGACTGTTGAGTCTGGAGTACAAGTTGGGTTTCCTTCCGTGTGAACCTTTGTCTCAGTTTGAATAAGTAGATGTTTCTCTGATTTTCTTTCCTGTATTATGGAAAAACTTCAATTTGAAGCTAGTTTTCTGTCCTATTTGATAAAGATGGCGGAACAATCTAACTGGCTATTTATTCATTTATTTGTCTGTAGAATGGTAGAATCAGTTCAATGGACTTCCAAAGAACATCAAATTTTCTGGTGACTGCAAGTGATGATGAATCAATTCGACTATATGATGTCAGCAGTGCAACGTAGGCTCCCGCTTCTGACATTGATTTGGACTTGAGTCAGTGATGGGTTTTCCACCAGTTCAGTTTTCTAATTGTATAAGTAACTATCTTGGATGCTTCGTTGTCTGTTTCTTTCCTTGTCCTTCTCATACATTATTTTTTTTTTCTTGTTTTCTTAATATGGTCACTTAGTCGAAAATTTCTGCAAGTGGTTTGATATCACAAGAACCTGACCTTTTCTTTAGAGCGTACCGTTGAAGGATCATTAGTAGAATGTGTGTGCATGCATGAGTTTGTGTTTTCTCGGAACTTTTGGATATCAGGCATATAGATTGAATGAGCAAGTGGTTCTGATATATAACTATATAAGCATATGTTTTGAAAATTTTAGACAGAATCTTGCTTGTATTCTTGTTAATTTTATCTTGATGTTAGTTTAATTGCATTGAACTAGGTTAATGTTTCCCAGTTCTTTCATAACATTCTTGGATGGAAACAATGCTGGAATTTCTGCTGAAAATAAGTTAGTAAAACCTATCGTACTTCATATGCGGATAATTATGATCATACTTCTATTTAATATAGCCTGAAAGGCTTTTTACGGTTAATTTTTGTAAACAAAACGTGGGAGCCGCATTCCTATTTTTTGGCCGCTGAATACATACTATGCCGCACAAAGCCTTGCATTATTAGGTCTGTTGTCTTTGCCTATCCTTATCTTTCTCATCTCTCTATCTGTTTCCTTTTTTTTGGTTTCATCCTCAGTAGTTCCTCTACATAAAATTAATTTTTCCTCAATTTCTCGTGATTCGTTAAGTATTTCTTTGTCAGTTTGAATTACCCAAACTTATATCTAAAATGTATATCAAAAAAAAATTCATGACGTGCGTAGAGTGCGTGAAAGGAGATTAGTTTTGAAGAAAGTTAGGAAAGTGCATCAAGATGAATAGATGAGTATTCGTGTATATTGTTCAACTCAGATGAGACTGTCGTGAGTCAATATGAGGTTCTTCTATTACTTATTAATCATTTTAAATTTAATCCATGATGTTGTGTTTCTGATCTTTTCTTTATTGGAGACATGGATACGGTGAAGAATGTCAATCCTCTTTACATGAAATATTCATATTGTACTTATTACTTGTTACCAGATGTTTAAAGACCATTAATAGCAAGAAGTATGGGGTTGATCTGGTTTGCTGTACTTCTCATCCTACGACTGTTATATACTCCTCAAAGAATGGTTGGGATGGTATGCACTTCAGGACATATTTATCTTAATGTGTGATATATTAGAACTGTTACTTATCGTGCCGATTTGATCCAGAGTCCCTGCGCCTACTCTCACTGCATGACAACAAATATTTGCGGTACTTTAAAGGTCACCATGACAGGCAAGTCTTGTTTTATCACTGTATTGTAGTCTGTTTACCTCCATTTTCATCTTATTCTAAATTATATGTGAAGTAACAGACATTTTTCTCTTTGATTACATAGGGTTGTCTCCCTTAGCTTGTGCTCTCGAAAAGATTATTTTATCTCTGGTTCTCTTGATCGAACTGTGTTGCTTTGGGATCAGAGAGCTGAGAAATGTCAGGTAACTACATGGATTGCTGTCTTAAAATTTTCCTTTCTCTGAAAGGATGTTCATTCAAGTTATTTACCATTTTCTTATCTGTATTTCAGGGACTTCTACGTGTGCAAGGAAGACCTGCTACAGCCTATGATGACCAAGGACTTGTATTTGCAATTGCTTTTGGTGGATACATAAGAATGTTTGATGTCCGCAATTATGAAAAGGTTAGCATCTGACAGAAATTTAGAGTTCAGCAGTGATCATGTTTTAGCTAATTTGGTGTATCATTTGATCCTTGAAGGGCCCTTTTGACATATTCTCTGTTGGAGGAGATATGTCTGATGCAAATGTAGTGAAATACAGCAATGATGGCAGGCTTATGCTTTTGACAACTATGGAGGGGCATATTCATGTACTTGATTCATTCAGAGGCACACTTGTGAGTCTTTCTCCTCATTTCCGCACTTCAGAATACTTGCTATATAGTTTGCTTCCTGATATATCTATGTTAATTTTGTATTTCTTTACAGTTAAACACATACAATGTCAAGCCAGTTTCTAGCACCTCCACTCTGGAGGCATCATTCAGCCCTGAAGGTTTGTTCGTAATATCAGGTAATGAAAGTGTTCCCTATACCCTCTCAGGGAGTTATTGCATTAACTCTATTTTACATTAAATACTTAGCATGATGCCTATTAGGGA
The DNA here is from genome assembly GCA_014636745.2 of Centella asiatica. Lineage (NCBI taxonomy): Eukaryota > Viridiplantae > Streptophyta > Magnoliopsida > Apiales > Apiaceae > Centella > Centella asiatica. The sequence continues at coordinate 16,690,263 of CM025785.1, forward strand.
CGAAGCCAGGATTTTTATCTTGGGTGGCCTAAATTCAATGAAGTTTTTTAAAGATAATTTTTAGTAAATTGGACTAATGTGCTAGTGTTATAAAAAATGTAAAATCAATTTTGATTTTTCAAATCAAATTACTTTAATTTAAAATGTAAATTTTGTGTAGATTTATTAACTTTAATTAATACAATCACAAACTTTATAAATATTACTGGAGTAATAATAAGTTCAAGATATGTTATCTTTAGGTTTTATATAAACTTTATAGAACCTCGTGGTAGGAAATTGTTAATTTGTCTTTTTAAAATAAAGTTTGATCTTATATTTGAAAAAAAAAGAACGAACCCGTTTTTTTTTTGGGATAATTACTGGCCGGTTGACTGTGAAGTCCAAAATTCCCAAAAACTTTATTCCATATAAGTGTATTCTTTACTAGTGTATTTTTGTATATATAGTAAGTTAAAAATAGTAACTTACAATAGTAACTTACAAATAGTAACTTACAAATTACATTAAAAATATACTAAAAAATAGTAACTTATAAATAGTAACTTACAAATAGTAAAGTATGGAAAAAACATATACTTATGCGGAATAATTTCAAAACACGGGAGTTTTAGGGAATTTTGGACTTTGGACTGTACCGGCCCAAGATTTGCCCCCTTTTTTCCTTTAAATCAAGTGGGCCAATGAAAAATAATAAAAATTTTCAAGGGGTAAAAAGATTTAATTTGTGAAGTCTGGGTGGCCTGGGCACCTCCAGGCCGTGTCTGCCTCCATCCGTAATGCCTATTGTTCTCCACTAATAGTTTTTTAGGAGACTGAAAAATGTGGCATGAGATGCTGAATATCCCTTAATCTGGAGAAAATAAGTTTGCAGTTTAACACAAAGACATCCAAACTTCCCTAAGCTTTCTATTGCATAAAAAAAAAATATCATAGTTGTAGAATTTCCTTTTTCTCTGTCAAATTTGTTGAAAATATTCAGCTTACATTTCATTGCTGGTAGCTTTAGTGTTATTGCAATACTCTAGAAAATAATGCCTTGATCATCATTCACCAAATCTAATTCTGAAAGAGGATAAGAAACAAACGAAATGAAGAGGAGACCGAATTTTGTTCACATTCAAGTTGTCATTATTTTTCACCATTTCTTTTAGAGATGTGTGGGATTTACGTTCCTGGGTCAAAGTAGGTAGGTTTAACATGCAGTTCCCTCCCCTATATAATGATAACAATGTACAACTAAAAGTCAATCGTCTCTTTGAGAAGAAAGTTTCACCAGTGTTCCAATTCTTGGGGATATAAATATATAAGGATTTACTCAGTTTATTAATTTTTGGATGAAAGTTGACTTCAGTGGTTTTTGCTTAACTGGCAGGTTCAGGTGATGGTAGTGTCTATGCTTGGAGTGTTCGGAGTGGCAAAGAAGTATGATTCACCACTTTTAATCTTGAGAATTAGGTTACATTTTGTCATCTACTCCATCTGTAACCACCACGAAGTTTTCTTTCGTCTTCCCTTTCTCTTTTTTTGTTTTCTACTGTGCCTTTTGTAAAATTAGTCATGGTTCTTGTTATATATTTAATTTGATGCTTGAACTTTAAGCTGTTTGCAAAGTGTACCTTGTTCATTTCTTTTAGTTTTTTTGTTTGGATGGTAGGATGGTCAAGAGGTAAGGAGACACTTATAGGAAATTAGTTTCTTGAATTAATAGCACATTTGACTTTTTATATAAATAATGGGTGATGATTCTGATAGCTGCAAAAAAAGAAGAAGCTCATTTACTCTGGAGATGTTTAAAAATAAAAATGAACATAAACCCTTGTAGATGATTTATATATTGAGTTGTATGAAGTATGTAGCAAACCCTAATTCCAATTTAAATTCTCCCGTAATGCGCTCTTTTATTGTGAAAGGGATGGAGTATCATTTGTGTAGATAAAATGTAACTTTCCTTTGATTCTAGCTTGTTTTATTAGTGGAATATTTTTTGTGTGCCTCCTCATATTTTACATGCATTTAGTTGGTTGATAAACTGTTGAAGTTTCTTTTGTTGCTTTGGATTGTAAGCCTCCATTTCTCCATCTGTTCAGGCTGCCAGTTGGATGAGTACTGAAACCGAGCCTCCCGTCATTAAATGGGCTCCGGGAAGTCTAATGTTTGTTACAGGATCTTCTGAGTTATCTTTCTGGATTCCAGACTTGTCCAAATTGGCTACCTATGTTGGGAGAAAGTAGGAGGGAAGTCTTTGGGCAAAAACAGTGTACATTTTAATCAAATGAAACCACTAAGTATCCTTGTGCTTGACATTTGGAGCCATTGCAGTTTCTTGGACAATTAGAGAACGTACTGGGCACATGCAATCAATGCTGTTGTTGGAACTGTGTAAATTTACGTGAAAGACCTCATCGAAGATGCAGAGAAACACAATATCAAAGAGAAGTATGTCTGCATATTAGATTTTACCTTTGGTATTAGGAAGGGCCTCTTGGAAGAGTTGCTTTTGGATAGCCAGACTGTTAATTTATTCTAGACTGTTGTAACATTGAAATGGTGGTTCTTCATTATTTCATACTCCGCGTTTTATTTAAGAATTCTTGACAAATTCTTGATGCTTTTATGTTTTGGTGCCAGTGTGTTGTATTAAGTGGCAAATGACAATTGAGGTGGCAGTTGAACCTTCATATATGCCTGCAATTTGAAATGTTGAAGGGGAGACTCATTTGTGAATGAATGTAAAGTTATTTTATAAAATGGTTGTCAGCATATACATAATCACTTGATGGTCACTAGTATCTAAATAACTGCATTTGGTAGCTTTTATTTTTCTCCACTTCTTGCTATTTGGTTTTTTCTCAAAAGTGGATGTGCTACCCCAGTACTAGATGAAAGTATTTCTTTCGGGGAATTCTTCTTTAAACGTCCATATAATATTACCGAGGAGAAAAAAGGTAAACGTAGGACTGCATGGTTTGGAAGACAAAGTGACAAAATAAATGAACTTGTACATGTACACAAACAGGGAAAAAATAGGTGAAAGAAAGCAGTTGTGCTGCTGCTGATGATGATGACGAGCGTTAAGGGAACAACTTGTCTCAAAGAAGTATGTTCAGCGTAGTATTTAGGAGGATGAAAACGTAAGGCACTAGGAGCCTTATTTACCACTTGGAGATCTTACGTACATGAAGCATTAGAAAGCTTTCCGGATTTCTTCTGGATCTGCAACTAAATCTCTTTGTTGCTTATATTTTCTTCTAAAAGTCTCTTCAGTTTACCTTTATAATGGTGTTAATAGGTTTTATTTCTCCAAACATATGTGTGAAAAATAAAAATAAGTGATTTTTCATGTTTTTCTTTAACAATCCTAGATCCTGTATTGCAAGTTGTACATTTGTAACTCAAATATATGGCACTTGACATTAACAAAGGAAAACCATCTACGCTCACTTGATTCATTTCGCATTTTTGCTGACTAAATTCACATAATTATGAAAACAATCAAACATCAGAAGAAAATAAAAAGAAATTAACATAGAAATACCATAACAACAGAAGCACTGTCAATGCATGGTACATACATATATATTCATATTATTCTATCCTCATTCAAGTCTTCTTTCTTCTATTCATTTTGTTCCTTTCTTTCTTTCTCAGTAGTAGTGCAATTATAGTACACGGTTGTAAGACATGGGGTTAGAGCCAGAAATGAAATAAGGGTGATGAGAGGCAGAAAAGTATGGGGAACTGTCAAACCAAATGAAGGAAAACATGATCAACACAAAATCTTGGTGATGGGGACTGACCTTTTTGCAACTACAAATTAATAAACTTGGACAGTATCAGAATTGGGGCTTTGATTGAATTGAATTGAAGAATTGAGGGAGAATGTCTCTATTGCATGGGCTGGCTTGGCTTGTAGGACTCCTCGATCTTCACAATTGAATATATATTGGCCCACTTGTCAGTTACATGGCTTCGTCTTATTAAATTAAGTTTCCACAACAATCTGTACTAGTGTCCTCTTTTCTCTACTCTAGCGGATAAACGAGTTTATTTTGTCCCACCTACATTATTACTATTTGATTTTATAGTTAATTAATTTCATTTGAAGATTTTATTTTATATATATATATATGTATATATATATATATGAAGATTTTATTATATATATGTATATATATATATGTATATATATATATATATGTATATATCTTAACTCTTAAGAATAAATTAACATGAACGGTAATATCGTCAAAAAATTAAATAGTAGCTTCGTAAATGTTATACTTTTATTGACAATTAAAATTTTCGTAAGCCGTCTTATCTAGTCATTTAGTAGCCGAATAAATACTTATGGATTTTTTCCCCCAAATATACGTATGACTTTATGGTTCAGATTTTAGAGTTGCTGAAACAAGATAAAATCCCTGTTAGGTTAGGTTTTTCTCAAAACCGGCTGAGGTGGATGTTCTGTGCCATGTATGGGTACAATTGTGTAGTACTAGTTTTGAAATTAAATGTACATATATGTGTATATTTTGGGAAAATGTCCTTTGTGTATTTAGTTCTCTCTATGAAATGTTGGGGAAGTATGAATTAAAAAGAACAATAAAGAGATCGAGCAAGTGACGTAATGAATTAGGGAAGTTACGTTGGAACCTTCTTTTTTAAAATTAATTATCAGATCTCCTAGTTTCTTTTCTTTAAAAAATATACCTGATCAGCAGATAATTCGAAGTTTCTCAAAATGCAGCAAAAATATGGATAGTTACTTAGAGATGAAAATACAAACTTAATATTTTTTGCAGTTCTTGAGGTTTGTTATTTATTCATTTTGTTTTGGTTGCCTCCTCCTGAACGTCCCGTTTTTAATAGTCGATTGGGCCTTGACTAATTTAAATCAAGTTTTGTCGAACTCATACGAGAAACTCTCTCAATCCCAAACACTATTTTCTTCATTTACAAAATTCAAATTTAAGATCTTAGTTAAATAATACCGAACTTGCTCAACTCAGAATTGATTGTTATTTTACATTACAAAATTTATTTTCACACTTAAACCTTATAGAATTCATAACACAAATTTAAGAACTTACTTAAATAACAATGAACTTGCTCAACACTTAAACCCTATAGAATCCATAACACAGTGTACAAAAGTAGAGATTGTATTAGTGGATTTTATATTGAGTAAATATATGTATCCCTACAACTTTTCAAAAATTATTACAAGTGAAATGTTATAATTAAAATAAAAGAGTATGAGGAATAAAATTATAATATTTCATTTATAATAAATTTTAAGAAGTTGCAGTGATGTACTAGGATGCATATATTTACTCTTTTATATACAGGGTATTGTTGTTTATGAGGGAGTCGTGCATTGGGAAAGGCAGGCAAAGGACAAGTGAAGGGAGGATTGAAAGGACAAGACAAGCAAATTATTTGAGATATATGGCATTTAGGAAGAATAAGAAGAAGAAGAAGAAAGGACGCAGTTTTCAACACATATATAACCCTACCGTACTTTAGGGTTCTTTTACGATATATATATATATATATATATATATATATATATATATATATTATTGTTTTTTTCTTCGTATCCTTCCGATCTATATATGGAGCACCAAAAACTTTTTCGATATAACAAAACATAAAATTATCACTTTACTCCGGCCCTACCTCGATCTATATGGAGTATAGTATATATGAGGCAAGTCACTGCTCATCCATTCTTTCAAAATTTTCTTTTATTTAAATTATTACCATTTGTTTCATTATTTATTTTGTAGCTGTGGTATCTAGAATTGGATTTTCAGTTTCACATTGTCTTTCTCTAAAGCCAAACATAACATAAATAAATCACTCAATTTGCAACACGCTTTTTATTAACCGAGAGTATGTATTTTGTGAGTCTTTTTTTTAAAATAATTTGTGTGCAAAATTTTATTTTTGTACTTTTGAATAACTTTTCTACCAAAAAAAAAAAAAAAAAAACAGTCCTCATGCAGTTGAGGCGTTGAGCACACATATATGAATTACATAGTTTTTCTCCTAGTTTATGGTTTGTTTCATTTTAGAGAGTATTTTTTATAACTGAACTTTCTCGTTATAATGAGACTCTCATCTCTTAGTTTAAAAGTTTACAATTACACGAAGTTTTTATTTTTCCTTAAAGATTTCCGATTTTCTTTCATAATTATTTGCGTGGATTAAGATTTAGACATTGTTGAGGACACATAGTATACACACAGATTTGAGCATGAGATTTTTTTTATAAGGACTTTCAGCTATCGAAAGTAATTTAAGCTTGTATATATTTTTCAATTATTTCCTTTTATTTTCTTCTTGGCCTTATTATTAATTTAAAATTAATTTTATATATAAAAGTTGTTATAACTTTTTTTGGTATTGATATTTTATTTATCCCCTGAAAGTGTTGGTAACAGTCTATTTAATTCTTAGGATTAGAAATTGAGTTATCTAATATGTTGAATAAACTTTACACTTGAGCCGATATACGTTGTATTGATATAGGGTTACACATATTGCTATAAGTTTATCTCAATCATATTAACAATTGAAATTCTCCCTAATAAAATGTACAATAATAATAAAAAAAAAGAAAAAGTACGAAGTATATAATATACTCCGTATATATATAGCAGGCACCGCCCTAACCTAAAAAGATCATATCCATCTATCATCTCCCCATCTATCAAATCTAATCTCTATATATAATTAATATACTCCTATTTTCCCAAAATTATAAGATCAAAAAATTCTCTGCAACCCTGCGCGTGCCTTCATGCATACGTGTCTATTCTGGAAGAATTTTCTGGATTTTTGATTTATTCATTCATTCCTTACGAGTTAATTAATACGAGTACCTTTTTTTCTTTTTTAATTTATTTATCATACTATGGACAGAAGAATTGAAAGGGAAGTGAATAAATTAATACACACTTCAACATTCATAATTTCTACTCCAGGAATTGACAGAAAACTGAAAATAGACTTTGTTTGCGGACGCACGTACACACATATATATCCATCGTATTTATATATTTTTCTTTTTTGTTATTTATTATGCAAGAGTAATGATGATGTTATAATGCCCAAAGATATTTATATTTAATCACTCTTATTTTCCAGTTTCTGTGTTTAAATATTCATTAGCCACTTTTTATTATAATGTTTTTAATGTATTTTTGTATAAATACAAAACGTGGTTTATCTAAAACAAGCAAAATACGATATTTGGAATCATTATTCCTTATTCAAACTTCCTTTGACCCATATTCAACGTGGTATTAATTTTGACCCGTAAAATTGACCCTTTTTTTTATTGTAATTCCGTTTCATTGTTATATAAAGCATATATCATTCATATAACTTTAATTAAAAGCGTACCGTAATTATATGTCGAATTTTAATCAGATAGTATATTTCTATATGTTCTAATTGTTTGTTTCAAAATCAGTCAATTTAACCTAAAACATTGCAAACTCAATTTTAATTTGGGTGAAGTTTCTCGACCACTAACAACTCAACTCTTATTATGGAAAAAGTAAGCTGAAAGTTATTCCTTTAGATCTTTTAAACCGTCATTTTTTAATAATGCACATAAATTAAATCAAGTACTCCATTTGTTCCAAAAAAAAAGTAATAGTTTATTTTTTGACGATTTTTAATTTTGCATATTTGATTAAAAATTATATGTAAAAATATTAAATTTTTCTCATTTAATTTGTTATGAATGTCCAATTAAAGATCATATAAAAGGATTGTAATAACAAATTTTGAAAAAAATGAGATTATAATGAAAAAACTATACAATTGTTACTCTATTTTTTGAAACAAATTTTATTCTCAAATGTTGCTATTTTTTTGGAATAATATAATTTAATGCGATGGTGTTGCAATTTTGAGTAAATCCATTTTTAATGCTAATTATATTTACCAAAAGAACCAGTATTGATATTTCAAACTTCTCAAAGAGAGATTCTGTGCATTATACTCCGGGTCCAATTTTGTATCAATATATGATTTATTTCCCATTTCAGACACTCTAAATTTAAAAATGTTAAGTTGTGACAATTGTTATGACTATTTGATTCAGATGATATACTACAAGTTGAATTGGTGTAGGTCATCCCATATAAGCAAACCACAATTCATACCCCTAAGTTTAAAAAGACAATTAAGTGGAAATTAAAATCTCAAAAATTATTTAGCCTTGAAAATTAACGTTAATTATGCTGCAACAGACATATATATATATATATATATATGTTCAGCTCAGATGAACTGTAACCCTACTAATCTAATACTCCGTCCTCCCTCCTCCCTCCTCCGCCTAGCTAGAATTAAGAGGTGACAACATCAATACAAGTTACATTTCACTGACCAACCAACCAATATTTCCTTTACTTTAAAACAATAAATATTACCCTAACACGCTTTCCATGAATTAGGAAGACTAGTCGTTCATTATTCTTCTTCACTGATAAACTCATCTTTCACTCACTCACACTGTGTGTGTATATATATATATATATATATATATATTGATCAACCAAATGAAATAAGGATAGATCCTTAACCACTAAGTTATAAGAGAAAATGATATTAATCTCATTTGAGCAAACTATAATCTCTAAATATATATATACAAAATATCATGAAAATATATACCGATGGATATAACATCATGTGCACTAGTATAAAACACACACACATATATATATGGATCGCGTATACCTTTAAAATTTAATACTTTTACAAGTTACATATTCGACACATTAGTTCGTATATAGTTGTTAGTGCATGTACGTACTACAAAATTTACACATTATCATATATATGATAATCTATGACCTACTGAGTTAATTACTCTGTCTAGCTAGCTAGTTAGCTCTAATCTTAACATTCGGAGTATTTGCATATTGTCGTACGTAATTAAGAAAGACAATATCAAACAAAAAAGGAAATGAAACCTGGCCTAGCTAGCTAGCAATTTTTATATATATTTAGGTTACAAATTTAAGAGACAAGAAGCCATATATCTAAGGCACCCTAGTTAAAATAGACATACTAATAACAGACTTTTATATATTAAGTAAACAACATCGTCATCATACTACATCAAATTAATTAAACATTAATGTGCTTAATTAACAATTTAATTAGAACATTGGGTTAATTAGTTATATTTAGTAAAAATAATGAGTAGACCTGCCTCCGGTGATGCAAGAGTTAAGGCTGAGTTCAAGAGAAGCCCGAGCTGAACCGCCGATTTCAGACTGATACCAACCACCGTAGTAATTGTTATGGCCGCCACTTGATGATGATTCAGGCGGCTTGAAGTTGTTAACGCAGCTGTAGCCGCTGGAGGAGGATCCGTAGTACTGATCCTCTCCATGCATGGGGAAAAGTGGTAGAGTTTCAATCTCTCTGGCCTGCAGCTCCTCATCATCATCTTGATATTCTTCTAAGACTTCTTCAACTTGATCATCACTCGAATTTATTTTGTCAAGAAAAGGGTATGGACTTGGTACAGAAACGTTTTGGTCTATTGAACCGCCACGGCTGTGATCTTTTGGTGAGATTGAACATTCCTGTAATTTCACCACAAAGATCCATATCATACATATATATATGATCGATAATGTTAGAATTTTTTTTAATGATCTCAACTTAGAGTTGACACTTTCGGCAAATATATTTTAGTTCAAATAAACAAAGGGTATGTGTATAATTGTTAGTGAAGTTCACTATCACATTTATGTAGACCTTTTTTTTTTGTTTGGTTAAAGGTTGGTCATTTGCCACATTAATTTGTTTTCGTACGTACAACAAATTAATATACGTTCCTCTTTTGGGATATATGCAGGCGATATTAATTGAGGTAGGAAAGACTGAACTAGGTTTTGCCTATCTATTCTTTGGCCTGTAAACATTTAAACCTGCAGTAAGTTTGCAACATTTTCCTACCATTTTGACATATATAATTAATTTATACCAACTGCTGTTACATATATGAAGACTAAATTTTAAAGAGATGCAAAGGCGGGCAGAATTGGAACATGCATGATGTTTAGCTAATTTAGGACATCTATAATGTATATACAGAACCTTAGAATTAGTTCACCTTACCAGGCAATATTACAGTATGGCATTATATTATTTGTAATTAATTTCTAGTGCTTAATAATATATTAATTACCCTAAAACTTTTTTCCATGGCCACAGATCCATAGCCGCCATAGCTTCCCATCTGACCAACAGCAGCAAACACTCCATGCGAAGGAGGTGAAGAAGAAGATGGAATCACCCCTACAAATATCAATATCCAAAAATCTCCATTATATATATATATATATATATACACGATCAAAACCCTAAAACATCAACACTATTCAGAACAAGTATCCTAAAGTTTTGTATGCAGTACGCCTAATTAAAAGAAACAGAGACTCGCTCACTATATATACAAACATAGACACAAACGCGCGGGACACACACACACACGTGTGTTGAGATATATTAGCTAGTTAATTAGGATGGAAATAAAGAGGATGGAGTTAATTTGTGTGCATGGAGCTAATTAATTACCTGCAGGAGTAGTGATGGAATTAGGAGGGTAATTATTAGTAGTGTTGTAGAAGATGGAGTTATGATGATCTTGATCAGAAGATGATGATGATCTCCACATACTAGGGTTTACAGCATTACCATTGTTTCTCTGCTGGGAGCCATTATTATGAAGATGGAGATGATCAGTGGTGGTGTTGGCGGTTATGGAAGCAGAACAAGTAGTGGTAGTAGTGGTGGTGGTCGTCGTAAATCTCTTCTTCTGGCGCTCTCGGGCCTTGTGGTTTTGAAACCAATAGAATACATTCTTGCCTTCAATCTTACCATACTGTCGGAGACGAGCAGAGATCCTCTGGATTTGATCAGCAGAAGGAGATCTGATTCCGTTGTTGTAGTAAAGGTCTTTAAGTATTCTTATCTGGTCTGTCGTCGGTGTCCACCGGCTGCTGCTTTGCCTGCACAGAAAACTCGGTGGTGGTTTCATGTTATTATTATTGTTACTTCCATCGTCACCATGATGATGATTTTGTTGTGGAGCTTCCATGATCGATCGATATATATTGGTGGATTGTTTCAGTTAATTTGATATACAAGTGCAAAATAGAAGAAGAAGTAGAAACAAAGAAAGAAAATGAAACAAGTAGCTAGCTGAAAGGAGAATTGTTAATGGTAGGTGGAAATTCTTTGTATGTTAGAGATATATATGTGGAATATATGGGAGGTAGGGGGTAATTTATATATATATGAAAAGAAGTGAGAGGAGGGGGAATCAAGCTAGCACATGGGGGTGGGTGGGGGGTGGGGGAGGTAAGAAAGAATTGGGAAAGGGAAGGAAGGAAGGAAAGAAAGCAAGAAAGAAAGAAAGAAAGAAAGGGGATATCAGAGGGATATCTGGGAGAGAAGGACTGATGAAATTGACAGAAAGAGATTAAGACTTTATTGTGATAGATGGATGTTAATAATAAAAAGTAAGGGACAAAAGGGGGACTAGAAACAAAGCCAATTAAGCTAGCTTGGACGGACGATTGATCAGTTTGCTTGGATCAAAAGCCATCCAGCTGACACACACACATAATTAGCTATCTCAATCTCTAGCTCTCCGCATGTGTGTGTGATATCTTTATATTACATACATATACATACGTTCATGAGAGAGAGAAAATTAGGGATTCATGATATGATGATATGTTGGATGGGAAGCTAGAATTGAAAATAATCAATAAGAAGAAAAACTTTTGAATGAATGAAAGAATGAATGTCACAAGATGATGTACGTATATACGTACAACTATTACTATGTGTACAATATTGGAGGGGCATGGTATAATGGAGATACATATAACACATGTATACTTCAGTTTATAATTCCCTCAATACACCAAGTTATCACTTGGTGACAATATTTATATATGAAAATATGAAAAATAAGTTGCAACTCATTTTCTTTATTTGAGTTGTATCAATTTTTTTTTTGCAGTACTTTAAACAAATTTAACCAAATGAATCAAAACAATAACAAAATAAAATAAAGAAAAATACAAAATTTCATAAGTTTTTGTGATGTTCATAATAATTTTTAAAACCGTATAAGTTTTTAATATATTTTCGTGAGTAAATTTTTTCATACTTTAATATAGTGGTAACAATTATTCTATACATCACCAAACAATATCAAATTTTGTAAACCTTGGTTGAATTTATCAAAATCAATGTAACATTAAACAAAAAAAAACTGGCACACAAATAATACATACCACACGCAATTATCACTTGGGATGGATTGGATAATTAATGCTTCTTTATTATTAACACCGTAAAATAACCAAGCATCCTTAATTTATAGGGACGGCAGAATATATATATATATGTATGTTTTCAAAATATCGATCCGTATCTTTAATTAATAAATGACTTCTAATATATACATGTGTCTACTTCTAACCAAAAACATAGTACGATTATTTATATTTATGTATGTGTACTAGCTTATTCATGCATGATTCACTAGCTACCTACATAATTATAAGCTAGGCCATGATTGGTGAATAAATACCAGTTGCACCAAGAAGTTAATTACTTTACTTTGTGAGTTGATGCACTGGTACGAGGAGAAGTTTTTGTTTTTATTTATTTTTTTAACTCATAACTAACAAACAAAAATAGTATTAATTTTATATACTGTTATAGAACATTTAAAACAGCAGTTCAAAATTCAGAATAGTGAATGTGCGTCTATATGTGGAAAAACTTTATATTCGGTCTGAACGGAGGATATTTATATAAGTTATGATCATTATATATATACATCTTGCTTCAATAAATTAAACAAAGTCCAAATGAAAATCTCCACCCAATTACTCCTAGCAGTTATTATCAACAAATAAATTAAAATCCACAATCAATTAAGCCTTTTCTCCCCCTTCTTTTCGTTTTGATTACTCAATTATTCTGGTATATGTTTTCGTTGTTTGTTTTTATTCATTTTCTCCCGACCCATAAAAATTAGGGAATAATTATAAATAACGTGACATGAGGCACAAATATGTAACTTGAATGAATAAAAACCTTAAAAGTATTATATTTCTGGACCACAACTTATATTTCACCCACAAACCAGAATAAACTTACCCCTTATTAAATAAGATAAAAAAAAGAAATAGAAAAAGGTGGGAGAGGAGAGAGATGGTATTAATCCAAGAGAAGTATAGAATTTAAGGTGCGCTGCGTCATATTTGTGGTCCTATACTCCTATATTGGTTACAATAAGGAGCACGCGCCACAAAAATAAATGCAAGTACTTACTACTCTTACTTACTCTGTTCATTACTCAACACCTAGGGGTGGGTGGGTGGGGTGGGTTGGGGTGGGGGTTCTTACTATATGGGCTGTGTGATCAACTCGATCTCAGTCAATCACACATACATACTTGGCGGAATTGGTATATTCGATCACTCTCCAAAACTCTACCTACTCTGAACTAATTAATCATTGTGTTAAAATTCTGCCAAAAAATTATCTGGTGTCTGATTTTACTGTTTTTATATGAGATAATTGAAGTCTTAGATCAAAATACGGTTTATAATTTTGTATTTTTTGATTAAACTAAAATTCCAGAAAAGATGCGATAAATAAATTGATATTTTTACAAATCTTTTTGATATATTACAAGATATTCTAATACAAGTGTATCCTTCACTGCATATGATACAAACATTTTGTATACACTAATTTAAGCAGAAACAATTTCACATGGTTCCATCCAAATATCCAAAACCATATTTCCTGTAGACATGTTGCATATTAGAGTACCATGACAAAGATAGAAAAAAATTCAAAAAATGGCATGCGCACACACAATCACATTGAGGGTGTTTGGAGAGAGGAGAGTTTGAGAGATTGTAATATACTTAACGTAACCATTTGATCAATTTGTTCAGGGGAGAATGGAAAAACTTTTCTATCACAAAATAGTTGGATCAAGAATGAGTGCTTGATCGAGGAAGATTACATAGTAAAAAAGGTCGTTGATGGGTGTGAGTGTACGTGTAAATTATAAACAATAATTTCCTTTTTAACAAAAAAGAAAAAAAAACTAAACTTACACGACATGATTTTTGGTCGGGAATATTGTGTTATTGTAATACCCTAATTCTAATATCAAAACATGTCTTTCCTTCTTTTTTTTTTCCCCCTTTGGGGTGGGGGTGTGGGGGTGGGGGAGGGGTGCGGGGAGGGCGTGGCAGCTCCATCATTTTCATGGACTAATTGGCTAGCCCTGTGGTGGAGGTGCTTTTTCACGCCGCATTTCTACCTCCCTAGTTGCTGCCTGCTTCTTAATTTGAATAATTAATTAATTAATTGAGGGACGTCTACACTCCACTGGGACCATGACCCCCGTGGCTTTCTTTCTTGTCCATCTTTTTCACTTCCCAGCTCGTGAGAATTGTTGTATGTTTTAGCTACCTCCTACCAGCGATATACATACATACATACATACATACATACATATATATATATATATATATATAAATATATAATAGGGCTCATCATTAATTAGTAGTACATTATTTATAGGCTATTGCTCTATGTACAAAATTGTACTATTATGCTGGAATTTGCACTCCGTGATAATAACTACTTTAACTAATGTGAACCCCTTCTATCTAAATTCTCTTTCCTATAATGGTGTCAGAAATATATGTTTGACGAAATTACGCTGTAAAAGAGGAGATTATACTGTGCCTAATTGAAATTATGACTATTAAATGAAATAAACAGATTTTAATTAGATTCAGACGTTAGAGCTAGCGCAAAGCAAAAAAATAAAATTTAACATTACTTCTCATTATCCAAATGTATGTCCCACGATTGAATTGTATCAAATTGAGTAGTTAATGATTGAGCTCAATGTATTCATTTCATTTTATCGAAAAATCCTCATTAAATTATGGTCTTTTTTATGGCGAAGACCTCGGGGAAGATCTCCTTTTTCTGTGTTTTAATCTTTGGCAGATGATCGAACTCGATTTTGCGGCGTACTCGTTCATAAAGTTAAAAAATATAATCAAAAATATTAATTGAATATCGAATAAATTGAAAACCAATTAACTTGAATATATTGTTAGTGAAACTTAAATAGAAATGCTAAAATTAATGTTTCCAGAGATATCAAGTATCAAATACTTCCTTCATCTCTGAAAAAATGAAAATAACTTTTTAGTACATGTTAAATATATTAATAAATTTAGTAAAAATAAAATAGATGAAAATTAATATTATAAAAAAATAAAAAAATATTTAAAATATTTAACATGTACAAATTTCACATAAGAATATATATCGCTACGGTACCTCTGCCATCCATTTTGAGACAAAGGTCGTAAGTACTATTTCAATCAAGTAGTATTACGGAATATAATTGATCTAGATACTTAATTCAAGTTGAGTCAATTTACATAGGTCCCCGTTTATATATTTTGACTTAAATTTGAAAATTTTAGATTATAAATTTATAATCTCCAAATTAATTCAATGCAAAAGGCCAACAAACATAAGATAATCGTTCGTTTGTGTCAATTGATATCATTTGATACTCTATATACATACGGAGTAATTCCTATTTAAAGAATTTCACTATATATAAAATTTGGAGTTTAGAAATAAACCCAAGTATTAAGCCAATTCACTTATCGGTTTTTCCCATTAGGTTTTACGCCTATAGAAGCCACTAAAGGGATGTTCAAAAGAGAACGTGGTAGCTAGGCCCAGGATATAAAAATTCGAGTGAATTTTCATGTTTATTCGCTTCTACCCCCGCTACAGTATATTACAGAATGTGTGTGTTTGTTTGTGTGTTTGTGTAACATATAAAGATAGTAGTATTAAATTCCTCCTTGAATTCATCCTGCAACAGTCTCATTCCCCTTTTGTCCTACAAAATCCTGACTGTTGCAGTCTCTCACTCTCTCTCTCTCAACTTTTTTGAGATTGCATTATTTCTTTGATTTTGACACGATGTCATGATGAGATCTTCCTTTCCTTATCATGCAATATTTACATATCTCTCTCTCTCTCTCTCTCTTCTCTCTGCTATGGCCTATGTATGTGAATCTATGTATGCATGTATTGTTCATATCACTTCTTTTTGTAAATTAATCAATATTGTCAGTAGTGTTGATGCATCAAGTAACTAGGACTAATTGATTAGGCAGTGAAGTGGAGCTCAAAATCTGTCGTCCAATATAGTATCTTTATATATCCCAAAATCCTGAAACTGCATATATGCTACCAGCTGCTTTTCATTTGCTTACCTCAGCTAGCTCACCTCACACAATTATGAATTATATTAGGCCTACTAGAGTTAGAGTTAGAGTTAGAGTTAGAGTTAGAGTTAGAGTTAGAGTTAGAGTGAGAAGCCTCACCCTCAGCCCTCAGCCCTCAGCCCTCAGCCCTCAGCCCTCAGCCCTCAGCTCCTCAGCTCCTCCCTTTTCTTGCGGGTAATCATCTTCTTCGTCTTTATTTTCAATCCCCATATCTCTAAACATATTTTCATCAAGATACTATTATTCCCTACCTCACTCTTAACTACTTATGACCCGCTATAATGCTACATACATCCTATATCTATATACACTCCATCTGTTCTGTACGTATACACATGCACACAGCACACCCATATAGATTTTTATGTGTTTCTATCTCAGTAAATATTTCATCCATATTATTCTCTTTTTTTCCCCTTAATATATTATTATTTTTTCTTTATTTCTATTATATCGTGCGTGCCATAAAATTGTTTAACTACAATTTTTTTACTCTCCCCAAATATTTTCTGGTACGTTTAAGAGGATGGGGGTAGTTGTGATTAATTACTTCAATTTATTTAAAGATACATATATACATCAAATGAATGAATGAAGTTGTATATAAATATATATCCCATATAAATAATATATATATAGAGAGAGAGTTGAAGCTTTTTGTTAGGGTTAAAACCATAATTATGTAGGAGTAGCAAGTACTTGGTGCATATTTTGGTTAGCGTGAAGGAGGAAAATTTGCCGAGAACAGACATTCCCACGTACGGTAATATATACTGCACTGCATGCTAGGGGACTCTGAAAAACAAGTGGTTTTGCTTGCTAGCTTTTATTTCTTTTCTCCTTGTACTTTCCTGTATACAATACCTTTATATTTTTGGTTCTAGGGTTTAGGGTGGACCCACCCACCAACACATTTATTCAGCCTTCAAGTTTATGTTCTACTATATATGAAATCTGATCATGTTGTAGGTATATGGACCACAACTACTTAAGTTCGATTTTTATTTTTTTTATTTTTTTGCTTTTTTGGTTACAAAATTTGTATTATTAAATGCTTCAATTTGACTGAATCTTCTGGAGGACCACACTACAGTTCCCTGCTACTACTGAATTCAACCTAGGTATACATGGTGAAGACGTATATATATATATATATATATATATATATATATATATATATATATATATACTGGACTAACTTCTACGTCTTACGGAGTATTTATTTATTTATTAATTTGAAGGATGTTTATTTATGTTTTCTACATATATGGCCATCAAAATAAATGTGTGGAAGTTTCTTAATTAAGCTGTGGTCGGACTAAATGTGTGGAAGAATACTTATCGTCGTTGTAAAAGAAGATGATAATTTAATCATCCTTCACATTTCATAACTAATATGAATGGTATCCCGTAAAATAAAAGAAATTGTCAAATTTAAAATAGGATCTTTGGGATTTGAAGATTGAATACTTTAATTTGAAGCAGTTGATATATGCTTGAATTGAATAAAATTAGTAAGATTTACAAAATAGAAATTCTAACTTACATTTTTAATGCCAATATTGATGTTTTATTTTTAGAAAGAGAAAAAAAGAGGGGAGATTTTTTTGTTTGTACAAATTCCTCCTATTTATACCATAAAAATACTAAATTACACAATTAACCCCTTATTTCAAGTCAATTAGAGGATTTTGCATATACAAAGTTTCTCACCTTCCAATACCCATTTTAGAAATTTGCAATTTTTTCTCGCACCAAATAGGGAATATGATAATGTCCTTGTAAAATAAATCGGTCGGAAGATTTTCCCTTCAGGTAAAGGGAAAACCGGAAAACTCCCAATTTGAAACTTAAAAGCGGAAGTTTATGGTGGAAAGGCGCCATATAGCTGAAACATCAAGGGGCACTTCCAGGCTGGTATACGCTCAACTTTAAAATTTCCTAGTAGTGATAGATATTTTCAATTCTTCACTAGCAGTACATTTTCATGTCAAATTTTTAATATTATCCTTGTACTTTAGTCGGCAATATTATTATATGTATCCAGCGTTACTGTTCTTCTGTTATTATTTTTTTCTTGAGTTACTATTTAAACATGACATTTGATTAATCAAAAATCTAAACATATTTCAAATAAACAAAAAAAAAAAAAAATAGAAGAAAAGATCAAAGATTCAAGTGACTCATGTTAATGGTAACATTGTTCTTCATAATATCTTAGATAGCAACATCGCTCATGTTACCATTTATTCTTAGTATGAAGTTACGTTTATGTAAACCACATTCACTTGATTCAAATAACTTCATTCTATAATTTACACACATTTTTCATTGGCAAACTTTTAAAAAATATTAACAGTAACATCAAATTTGACAATCACAGTAACATTTGTAATTAGTGTTATTATTTCTATTTGTAATTAGTGTTATTATTTCTATTTTACTATTTATATGTTACTATATAGATGTTACTGTATATATCTTTTGTGTTAAAAAAAAACCCCAAATAGATCTAGAGAAGTGAATCTGGGAGAGAGAGAGAGAGAGAGAGAGAGAGAGGGGTAAATATAAAAAATATCTGGTGGCAAAGATCAATGATAGCCGAAGGTTGACCATGACAATGGTAAATGTAGAAAATAGATGGAAGCAGAAGCCGGCGGTGACGAAGGTCGACGATGTTGAAGGATACCGACATGTCGAATGATGATTATGGTTGGCATCAGCATCGATGATGTACGCGGGCGACGGCGACAAATTTCAAATCTATAACTTTTAAATCCACATCTAAAGATTGGGAAGTTTAAATCTACAAAATTAAGTTTAAATTACTTCAAATCGAGCATAGTGGTGGTGATGGAGGCGGTTGTGGCGGACACAGGTGGTGACGACGGTAGATGATGATGTTGATATGGTGGTGATGGATGATAGTTGATAAAGATAATGAAATTTGAGAACTAAAAGCGATAGCAAGAAATAAGAGATGGGGCAATTTTGGTATTAAGTAAAAAAAATAACACTTATTGGGAAGAGTTGAAAAAGAAGGTCACTCATTGAGAATTTTGGTCCAGGTTTATAGACCGGGTTGTAATTATCCGAACCATCAAAAGACTATGTAGACGCAAAATAAAATGAAATTTTGCACAAACACTAAAGGCCCATATAATATTTTACAAAGATGTATTTCGTAGTCTATATAATATAAAATTGTATAATTTCACACTAGGCTTAAGTTTTAAAACTAAAATAGATTTAATTTAGATGTCATAACTGATCTTATAATTAATAATGGAGGAAATTAATATATTGATATTGAGTGTGAAGAAGAACAGAGTAATGGCTGCTGCATATGCTCCAGTAGACGGCTGGATTGGACTGGACGACCGTGCGCATGTGTATGCGAGACGATCATGGAGAAAGGAAGAGTAATGCAATTATTGCTCAAGGCTATCTATGGAGGCAGTTTTACACTTTTAAAGGAGGGAGGCACGTACCCTATGATTTTAGGAGGATTTAGCTTTTTATTCTACTTCACATCAAGTCCTTTCACTTTGTGTGGCAACAGAATTTGAAAACAGCATTCAGCCGCTACAAAAAGAAAAATGAGACCACAACAGTATAACTCAATTTCACACCCTAAAATTTGGTTATTAATTATATGCTCCTGTGTGTAAAGTAGAATACAATATTCTCCCCAAAGATACACCAATATAACTTGCATCGCTACAACAAAAAATGCCTTACTTCTTAAGAGTCAATTTTTTAAATAATTTTTTTGCCGTCGTCAATATAGAAAAAGAGAACCCCCCCCCCCCCCCCTACCCCCCTAATATTCCTCAATGAAAGTACGGGCAGTAATTTACCTTGTCTCAATGAAACTGCTACCTCAGATATTATAAAGAATTTCAGCAGTCCATTTTGTTTTCGTATATTTCTGGTAAATAGCACCTAAAATTAACGGTACTTGGTTATACTTGAAAAAATACAGTAGCCAAAGAATTCCAGTATCCCAAATCCAAAGTCGTAACGCTTCAAAGGAAAAAGATAAAGAAATTGCAAGTATGTACATAAGGGACTTCCCAATGTCACCACAGGGGCAGAGAACTATAGTACTCCTACAATTCTTTGGTTGTGCCAATGAATATGTGCACAATTAAAGAAGCAATAGCTCAAAAAGAGAAAAGTGTGCATAATAAACAATTTATAATTGAAAGGATTTACATGCGAGGTAGTACATGACAGTATGCTTTTATACCTGATCAATTCTGGTTCATCAGAATGTGAAATCTTCTGGTCCAGAGAATCCCCAAACTTCCTGAAACAATATCATCTTCACCTTCTGTACCTGATTAAATCTGATCCAATAAACCCTGGACTAGACAATCTCAGACCTTTCCCTTTGTTTCTCTTATCCTCCCTTCTGATTGAATGGCTATTCTCGGGATGTATGGTTTATATCTTGAAATATCTTGATTCCTTGCACATCAGTTTCAGAAGTTCCTTTTGGCCATCTGGATTCATCAACTGTAGTACTTTACCCTGAATGTAATTGATATCCTACGTAGACATGAATCAATATGTTTAAGCAACTATATAACAATAAAAATCATCATCATTTGAAGAATACTGACTTGGGGGCAACAATCCACAATGCTGTCAAAATGACTCAAACGAGTTTCAGTCGCTACCTTTAGTATGAACTGCAAGAACACAGTTCATAGTCACATCAGAACTGATTCTATTCGAGACAAAAAGAAATCTGGACGAAGGCTTATGCAATCAGAAAACCGATGAAACTATCTGATTCATCAGACAGTACACCATAACAAAAATTAAATACTCAGGATGTCTGACTGTGGTCCAACCGTCCAACGTCTCATCTTGATCTTTCTCTCCAAACAAGAGGTTAGTGTTTCAAATTATGAATATGTGTGGGTGTGAGTTTCACCTATGTATCAAACAAGCAAAATAATAATAATAATAATAATAAATAAATAAATAAATACTCATGAATCATAAATAATCCTTACGATGAATAGGTTGTCGGTTCCAACCCCTTCAACTGCTAAGCTCAAAAAAGATGATTCCCAACCCACTTTACTCTTAAAGAATAGCTCAAACTCTCTCTTTGGAAACAATGTCCGAGAACTTTTCTGAAGTCAACTATTGGATATTCAGCAGGTACAATCCTTGGAGTGGAGTTTTGGATAACAAACTATGAAGTGCTTCTAAACCAGGATGCAAAGAAACACCACTTTGTTATATTACATATGCAATGCAATGTCAGCCTTGTTATATATTGTTTCAAATTCCACGATTTGGTTCTACTTTTACTAATTAAGAGAACAGACCTGTAGTTACAGTTCTCTCCCCCATCCAAACGAGTGTATGTGATGCCATTAGTGTCTAAGCTGGCATTCTTTGCACCAGAGATTGTAGCTTAACTTATTAAGGCTCCAGAGAAAGAAATACAGAATAGGGCAATAAAGCGACAGATATAGGCAAACCGACTGTATCCGCGTAGGACTCGAGGGGTCCCAATTCATTTGACAACTCCTACTTGGAGAAAAGAGTTCAATAATACAGCACACACAAATTTTGGACTATGCGCAACCAATACCATTGTCAGGAATACAGCCAGGGAATGATGTATTACAAATTATTAACTACTAATTTCCAATTAGATGAAAGAAAACATGACCCCCCTTTACTTTTTAACCCGTTTATTTTTAGTGACTATGGAGATTGAGAAATTTAGGTGTTACAATTACAAATTTTAGTTCTATATTCATAACCAGTGAAAAATATTCCACACCTACTTCTATGCAAAAGAAAATCAACATCTCCCACACGCACACACTACAAAGTGAACATAAGTTATCTAATGGGAAACATGGAAAAAGCTCTTATAACTTTATTGAAGTAGCTTATTTTGACCTTCTTTGTTGTTTGGTTACAAGCATCCGTTGACAACAATCAAATTTACATTAAGAATGTACCAATTGTACACTTGTTTAATAAATTTATATCATAGAGCTTATCACGGCAAATTACTAAGCAATATATAAATTATTGGCTGATGATGCTTCATACATTTTCCTTTTTTTGCCCCACACACTTTATCTCTTTGAAATTCATTCTTCTCCCTTTCTCTCCCTTTTCCATCTAATTAAACTTCATACAGAAAAAGGAATTGGAACAGAACTTAAGGCAATATTTATATTCCATTCCCTTCTACAGTCAAGTATCAGAGTTAAGATACATTCTCAAAGACACAATAATTAGAGCATCAATAACAAAAGGCAGTATGATAAGATATATTTACTAGTACACAATTGTAACAGCAAACCAACTCAATAGTAACATGTGCCCTTGCCTCCCATCCACTTCCGGAATGCAGTTTAAGTGCAATCTGCAAACAGAAAGGCGTACAGTTTGAACCTCTTATTTCATTTTTTGAGGACAGGAGATAGAGAAGGAATCAGACAGGTAATATATAATTACTGGTAACTTGTAACAAATGAGAATTTACTAGTCTTGGGTAGAAAATTGATGATGATAGTGTTGAACTATATGCACATACTCAAATCATATCCAATCAACAGAATCTCAATTGAAGAGAACATTTAATGAAAAAGCAGAAAAAGAAAAAGGATTAAGAGGTTCGCATATGAAACGAGAGTCCATCTAATTAACCTGAGGAAAAAAGAAGATGAGAGAATTGTGTGAATATGGGATGGTTCCGAAGAGGTTAATGGAGTAAAAAGAGAAGAGAACAGAAAAGAGTAGAAAAATAGAGTTGGAAGTGGAAACAGAAAATGATTTGTGGCTCTCCTCTATCTACGAACTTGCTTTATATTCTCATCTTTTTTATAAGTCAGTACAAGAATGTTACATATTTATTTTCAAGAAGAATGTTACTAAAGGAGATCCACATTGTTATTGGGAATACAGAGATAATTGTGATGGCAAATTTCAGAAGTCATTGATGACAGAATTTTGATGTGAATTTATATTATAATAATTATAAGACAAATTCAGTGGGAGTTTCACTGACTTGAATGCTTCACCAGAAGACCACATACACATGCAAACATACTGCATTATACTGCCTTTTGATTGATCTGAAGTACTAAAGAACATCTTCCTGAACCATGTTCTACCAACTAATGTCATATCTTCTCTAACAAGATACCAATCACAATAAAGCTTTATTTTGTCACCATCCATCTTAATATATTTATTTCTTTCAATGGATACCTGAATTCTATATTCTTCTCTTTCCCATAGAAATCACTTCCTAATCAGTCCATTCTATACATGCCAAACAGTATCACTTCCTAAATGACTGTCATAGTGTATAGCTGACCATAAATTACAGTAGTGTTCATTGTTCCACTTGCTTTCCATCTATTGCTGAAGTTGAAATTCCACTTTCCAACAACTTAGATATTGCAAGTATTTTAAACAGGTATTACCAAAGTAAAAGTGTCACATAGAGAAAAGGTCAATGGAGCAAGCCCTCCTAACCTAATCCGTCAAAGTGATAAATCCAAGATCAAGCCTGTGGAAGATACCTTCCTAGACCAACAAAACATCAGCAAAATGTCAATTTGTTCTCCAATCTCTCAAAAAATCTCCACAATCAAGAATATACAGCAAAGTAGGCTTTATCAAACCATGTCAATGTCTGTGCAAGTCAGGTTACCATGTTCATTGGAATATGAAACATTGATGAACCATAGGCCCATGGGCCATGGCACTTAGAAGGTTATAACAGATTTATGCATATAAGAATTGATGCGATACAGAGGTAAAAATTTCCTCAGTGTGTATATTTCTAATCATGAGTCATCCATTAACTCAGTAATAAAGTAACAATCAGAAAACAGATTACTAGAACAGCATAAAGATTAAATAACAACATATACCAAGAGGTAAGTAGGCTAAATTTGCTAACATTTAATCTTCTTAATTTTATTCTTCCCCGTCCCCTGAAGCTCACTAACAAAGACAACTATCCTCTTCAGATCCGCCACACCAAAAAACCTGTATGTAAATCCAGGCCATCAAGAATGTTCACTCCCTTCAACTCTCGATAAACACAATTAGTCCTCATCCTCTTCATCCTAGTAAATTGAAAATGAAATTATTCGTAGTTGAAACAGTCAAAGTCTCTTCGTGTTTCCATGGCTGAACTTCCAAAATCACCCAAATAAACAAGTATTCCGAATTCTAATCTTGTCCAGAAAGCCATAAGTACCAAAACAATCCCATATAACGCCCGCCCAGGCCACCCCAACAACCCGAAAAATTAAAAATCAAAAACCAAAAAAAAAAAAAACAAAAAAAAACAAAACACAGACATACATAATAGGTGCAAATGTGCAGAATAGGTACAAGCGTTCAGATATACTGTAAGCATACATGCATATATAGATACAAATTCATACATAGACATACAAACATATTGTTTATATGGAAGCAAATAAATTAGGCAGTCCGAGCAGTATTAAAATACCTGCGAGGATTTGATTGCAGATTGAGGAGAGAGACTGTGAGAAGAGAAGCCTATTTGATTAAAACTTCAATGCGACTTGGAAGGAGACTTGGCGAGTTCAGAGTAATGGCGGAAATCGGAATCGTCATTATCATTCACCAGCTGGACGGTTGTGAATAGCCCTTAACTTCCTCCCTCCCAGCTAAACTAACGAGCGACAGATTTTTGTTCCCGCAACAATTAACATAATACTGTTCTCTTTTCGTTCCAAAATTCCACGTATATTTCTCTATATATTGTATTATTTTAATATTTTGTTTTCATTCGTCGTATGAAAATATAAAAATATAGAGATCAGTGAGGGTAGTTGTATGCACCATGATAGTTTACTTCAAAATAAAAAATATATATTTTAATTTTAAATTATAAAGTATTGTAAAACTTATTTAGTGTAGAGTCAAATATAAATTTAATTTTGGAATTGTGTGAGTATCTATTAAAGAATTAGTTTTTAGAAATATTATATAACTTACTTTAAGAACGTTGATATTATATTTATTCAGTAAAAATAATTTGATAATGGTAATAGTGAAAATGATAGTGATAAGATGACTGTTAACAACTTTTTTATTATTCTAAGTAGACTACTTTGTTTATATAAGAATTTCTATACACCGATGATAATGCTGCTTCAGTATACATAACAACTTCAAAAAACCTATTTCACCCATTTTTCCAAGACAAAAGTATTTTCAAAATGGTACATTCCATTTATTTAGTTAATTATACATTCCATTTTGGAAAACAATAACGTAATAAACAAGACTATCATGAATTAAAACTACTTGGGAGATTCAAAACCACATCGACTTAAGATTTTAAAATCTCATAGAAATATGAAAATAAAATTCAGATGCAACTTTTCTTATAAAAGTGGGAGCATAAACAAAAAACAGAGGAAATTCGGAGTTTCAAAAGTAAAAACCACCAAGTGCTATACAAAGTCGGATATCCAATGTAACGAGTAACAGATGAACAAAACTACTTGCATAGAGTTTTATAAGACCATGATTAAATATTGAGTAATAGGAGTATCAGTATCTCAAATTTAGCTACCAAAAGAAAAAGGGTACTAGAAAATCTCAAACAAGTAATAGCATCCATGGTCAGTATACCTCTAAATAAACTCAATCCAAAAACATTAAGCTGTTATTACATTCACCTAAGGTAAACTCAAATGAAAAGAAATCACAACACCCACAAATACTATGCGACACTAACTGGCTGGGAAGGCGCCTCTCTCTGTGTCTTGCACCTGCAACCAAAATTTCTAACCATTACCACAGCATGGTAAATTCAAAGAAAGCAAACAAAATTTCCATTATTTGAAATAATAGTCTACTTCACTTATGATCATCCCAGCATCTCAATAGTATAAACATACACGAATTTACTTTCTGCTACCAATTTTCTCATATACACAACCATGTCATGCTCCTGATTGTCTCATGTTAGTGAGATCACCCAATAACATGAAGTGATACCATAGCATATTGATATTATATAGTTATGAATGCTTGGTTTTTATAGCACTGCTACAATTTTAATGCAGAGATTATATTTAGGGAATATAAAAAATATGAGATGCAAGTATTACATATAAAAGGTAAGCTATAGTAAAATTTTCTAGAAACTAGCAAAAAGAAATTGGTGAGGGATGAACTGATGTGTCAGTATGCAAACCTATTACACTGCGCTCGAGATGCATAATTGTGATTGTTGCAACTTGTGCACATCCAATCACCGTCACGCCATTGCTTAGCTCTAAGAAGCAATATAAGAGAATAGTATTAGAAGCAAACCACAAGAACATCTTTGATAATATAACATGCTTGATATTTAGAATTTACAAATTGCCCTGTGTTCTGTGAATGCATGTGTTCTTCCCAACCCAAAAATTTCAAAGATAGATTCACAAATTTGTTTTGGACTGACATGTAGAACAAAGATAAAATGGTCCTATATTTAAGGCCAAAGTTGAAAATTTTCCGTTAACATCCCTGTTTCTTGCTAGTTGTAATTCTATATATTACCAATGTATCGAAAAAACGTATAGGTGCAATCAACATTAAGAAAGATTGAAAGGCTAAGAGAAAGGGTTAATTAGGCTTTTCGTTATCGTAATTTAAAACTTAATTTATCTTTTCATTATTAAACAATACTTTCCTACAATTACAGAAATAAAATTAAGAAAAGTTCAATTGGGGGAAATATAAGAATTCTATTCAATTAATTATATGGTCACTTTATGTACGTGACATTAAATGTGTGCTGCTTTGTCTATTTATTTTTTTATTGCTTCCATATAACTTAAAAGATAATTGCTTAGAAGGAGATAGTGGGAAATGGATAGGAAACCAAATTTAATAAAGAATAAATCTGTCCAAGACAAAACCTTGTTGAAATATTTGACGGGCCCCTCAAAGATTTTTTAGTTTTTAATCAAGTTAACCTTTCATCATATTACTATCATCCTCATCAAACTAAAACACCCATTATGAAAATAACAGAACATATCCAACGCAAATATGATTAATTGACTAACGTAATAAAACTAAACAAGATCAAATCCATTTCATAATTTATTGAAGACATAACATCACTTAAAAACAACACTACTAGTTTTAGATAATGGAGTTTAAGGTGAGAGCATTCACAAGCTAACACAGTGTTTCTGTTTCTCTTTCAGTATTCCTGGTGATAATGTTTCTCCGCTTTCATATTTCATTATGTATATAGAATAAGTTTAATAACCTAATTTAATTTCAGATGATGAAGTGAATTACAGGTGTGAAGTTTTGAGGTATTGAGGAAGAAAATAAGCATGAAGTTACTTGCAGCAGGAAAAATATATGGTTTCTTGACTTCAATGCATAAAGAAAACACAAGACAAATTCACAACTTGGTTAAGCAAGAGTTTGGTGGAGGAAACAAAAATGAAGCAAAAGTCTAATTGTTGGTGGATACCACAGTACTGAGTGATCTGAGTTTAGGGAGAAGAAGTTAAGGGAGCTGTTGGTGAGGTTTTAAAGAGGAGAGGGAATGGTTAGCTACTATGGAGTAGAAACTGTTTTTCAGGTAGAACATGTAGATATGTAGAAGTTCAGAAGAGAACATTTCTTTGCCTTTATATTTATTTTGTTTTCTTCTTTTAATGTGTATAGAATATTTATTTATTTACTTTGACTAGTTAAGTGCATTCTCATTTGATATTTAATATTTTTTGGGGTTTGGCTTTTAAATTTTTTTTTCCTATTTATTTGTTCAAATGTAAAAGTTGATCCACATACCATTTCATAATAGTCTTACAATCCATCTCACAGCCATTTGCCACAAAGGATTTGCCATTAGCTATGTGGACAAACTTCCTTAATTTCACTAAATAGGTTCTGAATACAATTGTACTGGAAAAAAGATTCAGTAACCGTACTGTAAATTGAGCTCCACTAGAGAAACTAAAACAGCAAGTAACCCATTAAGCAACAAACAGATCAGGTATGATTCAGTTGAGCATCACCCTTTTCTCTTTCTCTTTCCATTTTTTTAGGCATTCTTTAGCATTCACAAAAATATCAATTATGAATTGCAAGAAGTAGGACAAGTTGATTCCGATCTTACCCTTTCCCGAGGAGTGCAGGTGTCGTCACTAATCGTGGCAACTGCAAGTTGACCTGCAAATTAGGAGTAGCTGACGAGCTTCCACCAGGATAAGGTGGATACACAATGGCTGCGGGATTGACACCAGAAATTGCATTTTGTTCCAAGGATGGGTATGCTTGTTGCAACCCCATAGTCTGCATTCAGAAATATTAAAATAAAAGAGGTCGAGAGTTTTTGAAGGGCAAAAAGATATTGTATCTCAATAAAGAAAAAACCATCTTACATGTCCTGCATTCAGTCTCTTATTATCCCATTCCTGAACAAATTCTTCTGACGCTAAACGTTTTGTTCCAAGTGCTTAAACAAAAGAAAAGGTCAAGTAAAATGAATAGTCAGTTAGAAACCATAACTTTTGCCTTTTATATTAGTTATACACTTAGACTCAACTTAAATGTCATTTTAGAATTTAAAACAAAAGGAGGAAAATATTATCTGAATTCATACATTAACTAATTCAGGATCAAATTTACAATGTCAATAATAACGGTCGACAAATTGGCCTGGACCTCAAAATTAGATTAATGAAAAGTCAGAATGATGTAAACCTAACCTGACCTGATGGGAGATTTATATTAAAATGGGACCTAAACAACCTGTGTAACTACAAGAGAAATTCTTAATACTAATTCTCACAAATCTCTGTGAGTTGGGTGATAGAATAAATTTTCCTTACAATGTAGCATGATCATTTATTTTCATACACAGAAACAAAAGATAAGGCCATAAGAGTGTACCTGGTGGCATAGAAGCATTGCATTTTTTACACTGCATACAAACATAAGCGATGAATGATTATTACAAGAAATAGTTGCCTAAATCAAACCTATGTTTTTGTCATCAGGAACCTGGAAATACCTGCACACGAGAAGAGTAATTGTGGAATCCACATTTGCAGATCCAGTCTCCATTTCGCCATCCTTTCTGAGCCATTACTTGATTTCCTTGGTTAGCATAAGGAATCCCATTGTTTTGGTTCCCACCTAACGGCCAAGTAGAAGCAGGTTGAATTCCAAATTTATCCCCTGTTTGAACTCCATAATTATCGGCCCCACCCAAAGGCCATCCAGAGGTTAAAGGTAGTGGCTGTTGAAGACCTCCATTGCCTAAGAATCCCAGATTCATCTTTGGTTCCTGTAGTCCTGGTACCCTGGCAAAATAATGTGCATGAGTTGGCACGGAAGCTCCAGACATTGCAATTGCTGGCATAGCCGCTACCTCCTTTGGTTGCCCACACTTTTTGCACTTTTCTCTTGAGGCATAATTGTTGTTAGTGCAACCTATTGATCCATTGCCACACACACCCAACCCAAAATGCAGCCACGGAGAGGAAAAACAAACCAAATACGCACACAATCACACACCAAAATAAACAAATGAAGAACTCAAAAACACAAAACAACCCAACTGATTTCAACCTTTAGATCTAAGCTTCAAGACATAAGAGAAAAATATAGGTAGACAATCGCAACTGCAGTTTTTACATGTGAATGAATAAGAAATCAATATAAGAAGGGCTTATGCTCCAACAACTATACAAGCACCTTCCAAAACAATGACTAAGAAACCATGGTGACCAGTTCAGTATTACATCCAAGAACTAGCAACTTTCTTGATGAAAAGAGATGTCACGTATACCATCAAATGAATATTATGTTCACATGTTTGTTTTTATGGCACATTAGCATGTCTTAACACTAAGTTAAACCCTACCTATATGAATGTGTTCTTGCAAATACAAGACAACAATAAGTAGTTCAATCCCTCATTCTTTTAAAATAAAACTCCACTCGAGCTGTATTTTATACTGTCACGTTCATTTAAAAGACTGTATTCTTTACACAAATACACGCAGGCAAAATAAATTTTTAGAAAAAAAGATCAAGTCGATAAATATTTGATGAGCTGGTTTGGTAAAGTTTCCATATAGTATCTACAATGACAGGGTGCAGGTGGACCTCTAATAACCTGTGAGGTGGCAAACCTTATATCCAAGGAAAAAAGGGTGTGGCTGCGGCCGTGGGTTTCGGTTAAACAGGGATTCGAGATTCTAAAAATTTTAGATAAAGAAATTCGGGTGTGATAGAATACACCACACAAACAAAAATACGTATTATACATATGCGTGTGTAGGCGGGTCTGATATGTATTATATATGTGTGTGGGGGGGGTTGTGGTGGGTGGCTGTGGAGGCCATTATATGGTAATACAAGATTCGGGAAATTTAATATATAGGAATTCAAAATGTTATATTATAGTAACATATTAAAAGAAGTTCAAATCAAATAAGCCAAAGTTTAATAAAAACTATGCAAAAATATAACATACTGATAATTTGAAGAAAAAAGAGCTAAATAGTAATTTGATACTATTAAATTATATTTACTTTGGGGATAATAAAGAAAATTATAAATTTTATTAAATTGTTTTTTAATGAAGAAAGTTAATCAATATTATCAATTGTTTGCTTTGAGAAAAATAAAGAAAATCCACTTATTTCAGTAAGTTAAGAACTTTCAGCAAACAAAAAAAGTTATTTAATACTCTTTATAATAAAGATGCATAAGTAGAAGTAGTTTACTTGGAAGGCAAATAGGCTGGATTAGAGTCTAGTGATGGAAAGAAGTGAAGAAGTAACTTTACAAATGTGATCAATAAAGTCAGCAAAGAGAGAATTGACGAGATTGAAGACAATCATGAGGTTGAATAGAGAATCAATGAGATGACGAGATTGGAGAGATGTCGCAGATCGAATCTAAGGGGTTCCAATGTCGCAGATCGAATCTAAGGAGCTCAGTGTACCAGATCGAAGAGAACCCAGAGACCTGGGCCACCTGGCAGAACAAAGAGATCACAGACTTGTAACGGACCGACGAGATCGAAGAAATGTGGCAGATCGAAGAACGGGTAAGTCTAAGTTGCAGCTGCTTCTTTTTTTCCAGAAAACCCCATATTTCTCCTCTTTCCTGTTCTCACCTGAATCTAAGTTACACACCACGAAGTTTATCCAAAGGATCATCTATCGCTGCACCCTGTATAAATCCTGCCACATCATCAACAGAAATTGTTCCCGGCGGTCCCCCTGCTTCTCGTAAGATACTAACACCCTGTCTTGCAGTTTTAAAATAGAGAGCAAAGAAATGAAAAAGAGAGGGAAAACAACACATGTGAGTCTTTCAGTTATTTGAAAGGGGAGAGAATAAAATAAAATGAATCATCAAGCTGTCTTGGAGTTTTTTACAAAAGGAACTGAGAGGATTGGAGAGAATTAAAGAAAAATGCATTAGTTATTTTCTTCTCACTTTTGAGATGAAATGGAGAGAAAAGAAAGACGTCAAGTCTTTTTGACATCTTTCTCTTCTTTCATTTCTCATCTTTTATCTTCTGTTCTTACTTTTTTATTAAAAACTCCCAGAAATGCCATGACCTCTCACGCCCTAAATTAGGGTGTTATGGTCCCCGTGAATAATGGGGAACAGTTTGTTTCTGGAATATACCTATCCTGATGTGCTTCAACTCCCTCCGACTTGAAAACAATCAATTAGGCTTTATCACTACCCTCCTCTTGTCTTTCATTTCTATGAAGTCCTCCTTCCAAATGACCAATAATTTGGGACTGAACTCAAGAAGAGATTCATGAGACTATGTTGAATGGATCAAGAGGTCAGAGGAAAGAGGAAGATGATAAAGTTAATTGCAGCTAATTTTAATTGTAATCCATCATCTGTTTTCCAAATTCCAGCTCCAACCGTTCCACAAGAGGAGGACAAATACTTCATCCGTTCCACAAAAAGAGTTACATATGCATAGTTTTGTTTATTATAATGCTATATTTTCTAAAATTTCATGAAAAAAACTTACTATTTGAACATGTAAATTCTTAATCAAACATGCAATATTAATATCCGTCAAAACCCAAATGTTTAGTGGAACGGAGGAAGTACTCTTTATCAGTCCAAATCCTAATGTTTGTTCCTAGCAAAGTATTCATAATCCTGAGATTTCCAGCTATTAAGGAGTAAACAACATCATTATCATCTAACCCAAACCTCCCAAGTAACATGCTCCCAGCCTCCCACCGTCCCACAAAATGAGTTACATTTCATTTTGTTAGTAATGGTTGCAAAATCCTAAATTTTAAATTGTTAATGCTTTTAACAAGATTTCCATAAAATGAAGATTATATATTGTTGGAATCTTTATGTATTTCATAGTACAAACATTTTACAATCAACTTTGAGTCATAAATTTTGCAAAAGTACTGGATAACTTTTTGAAATGTAAGACTTTTTTAGGAACGAAGAGAGTATTGTACTACGAAACAACAAAGGTTAATGGATTACCGCTCGAATTTCAACTACCCCAATTCTCTCTCTTAATTTCATAATAGAATTTCAACTGAACAATCATATAAAGAATCCAAATTCAAGCCCCAATTGATTACCCACAGCAACATAAACAAACTAGAAATAAAAACAACAATTTTACACACAGAGGAAACATATAAAATTTACGGAGTAGAAAATTAAAACTCACCGGAGCAGATCCAATCGCCTATACGAGGAAGCCATTTGGAATCAGCAGGGGTTTTGTAGTCGACAAGAAGACGGGGTTGCTTACATCTGTTGCAGAAAGATCTGAAGGCATAATTTCTGTTCGCACATCCACTGCACTCCCAATCTCCCTCCCTCCCTTCTCCTCCTTTCATCTCTGTAACTAATTGAATTGTTTTCTTCGCGATAAGTTTGAGCAATGCAATTGGCCTTCCAAGTTCAGAACGTCAAAACACAGACATGGGATACGAAGGACAAAGGGTTTTGAAGGATTTGTTGATGCCGACTCTTGCCAATGACTTTTATTATTTTAGTCAAACTTAATGGATTGTGAGAGATTTTTTTTTTTCTTGAATTAATTTTACACAGAGTCAGAATATTTATCCAAACGAGTCGGGTATGAACCATTACTAATATGCTCAAATTTTATTATAATAAAATTTTTGATATTCAAATTTGAATTCAACTATTATAATTGAATTTGTGTTGATTACAAATTATTTATGAGTAAATAAATTTTGCAAAATTTTTCATAGTAATACAATTTCCTATCTCTTTTTGGATAAACATTGTATATATAATTTAAATATATTATTAAAACATAATTGATTATATATTTTCGATATATATTATAAAATTTTAGTATAAAAAAAGGAATTAAATTACTTGCGAATAGAAACGAGCGAATATTAATGTGCTTACATTATGTTTATCAAACTTTAAACTTAGTATCAAGTTTGACTCATTTTTTTTTATCAAATTTGAATCGAATTAATTAATGTCTCAATTGAATTTGAGCAAATCACAAATTACTTGGTCTAATTTATGGTCCGAATTCAAACGAGGACAGTTTTGTTAAGGTAATTCAAAAGGTCGATTTAATTTTTTTAAAATTTAAAAAGATTGTGATATTTCGTTTAAAAATTAAAGATACATTCATTTTATATAAAATATGTTTGTGAAATCTTATATTTCAAAATTGAACTGATTTTTTTTAAAGTACAGTGAAATATCTTCAAGTATATAAAGAATAATTTAAAATAAAAATTTTACAATTTTATATTTTACAAATATAAAATTGTAAAATTTTTATTTTAAATTAATATCATAAATAATTGTAATATTTGTAAATATTATTATATTAAAGGATAAATATATTTTTTATTTTGAAACGAAAAAAGTACATATTCTAAATAATAGAATTCCAAGTAGTAGCAATTTTCGGCAACACTTTAAATGATATTTTGAGAGTTTACCCAAAAATTTTGATACCTATCCAATTTCCCCATTGATTCTATTTTTTATTTCTCATTTAACTTTTTGGTATTGAGTAATTTTTTAGACTACCATTAACTAGTCATGAGACCCGTGCACATGAGTATTTTTTTAATAATATTTTTCCTTAATAATTGTAATTTTTTGGTGAGTTATATAATTTTGATGAGTGTTATGTTAATATTTTTAAGTATTTAATTGTAATATATACATGTAAAAAGTAAAAGATTTTGTAAATTTAGTTGTAAGTTGTTTTTGTTTATTTTAATTATATATTATATATATGTGTGTGTGTGTGTGTGTGAAGTGGATTTATTATTATTTTCAAATTATTCTATATTAATATATACAATTTTCTGAAGGCTTATTTGTTTTTGTTTTTCTTTTTTGAAGTTTGGTATAACTGTATATACATACAAAACTAATATGCTTCACAGTTTTCCTTTTATTTTCTTTTTAAGTTGCTTTGCCCTCATATATGTGATTTATTTTTTTGTGTGTAATTGGAAAGGAGGTGTTGACCGTTGATAATGGTATTCTTACAAATTGAATTAAAAAAAAATAAAAAACTTGCACGAATTCTGGTGCCATTCTTTTAATCTTTACTCATTCCAGAAAATACACGCTCTCTCTCTCTCTCAAAACTCATCATTTCTCTCTCTCTTTTTTCTATTCTCTTCCGTCCATAAATTCTTTCCTTTCTATACTTCTCTTTGGTAGATCTGAATTTTTCTTTTTCAATTTTGTTCTCTTCGTATTTTATCTGTTGCATGGCCATTTTAAGTTGATTTTTGTGTTTTTTATCAAAAAAATTGATGGTTCGGTATTCTTTTTGTCCAGAAAATGATTTTCAAATAGTTATCTAGTTAAATCAAAATTTGAAAGATCTGATATGTAGATATGATATATTATGACTATATTCATTTTGATGTTGTGTTTAAGGTTTTTTTAAAATAAATATTTGATGATATAGCTTGTTTTTATTTCGAGAAGGGATTTGAAGTTTAGGTATAAGTTTTATCGGTAGGAGTTTATCAGATGTGAAGTATATAGTGTATTGTTTGGTAATTTTTACGAATCTGTTGTTTAAATTAGTGGTGTTAGGGAAGGTTATGTTGGTTCCACGAGAGATGTTTTCGTAGTTGCAAAAAGACAATTTGATATAGAGAATAAATCTCTTTGATTACACATGATTACTGAAAAATAAGTTTCGAAATCTTATTAACTCATTCATTCTTCTTCCTTTTCATTTTATTGTACAGATTCTAGGTTTATTTTTATCTTTTTTTTTTCTTTTCATATTTTATGTGTTTTGTTGTGATCGTTTTGCAACTGTATTTTTTGTTTATGCACAGATCTGTAAAATTTGTTGATTCAAGTTGTTGTTTGAAGTTTACACCCATTTGTAATTTCAGGGATTGTTTTTATAAATTGTTGTTCTAAATTATCGTCAGATTTCAAGGGATAATAACTACCGAGCTGTGGTGAGTTAGGGATGATTTTACCGTGCACAGTTCATTTTGGAATCGTAAAACTACGGTATAAATAAATTTGACCCAAAGTGGATCCCCGTTACTGAATTACTTAATAGTAGATTGATAAAATTTTTTAATCATAAATTAGGCCACCGTTTATAATTACACATCGACCCGTCACTCATTTTTGTTGGAGACAGTTAAGTTTAAACCGCAACTTTTCTAGTTTTAAGAAGAGATCGTTATAGACACATGTCAATCAAAATTAACGCAAATTTAAAAAAAATCCAATTAATATGGATCAAATTAAGTCGGTCTCTAAATTAAATTGAAATTGAGGTCAACCCCAGTTTTCTAGTTCTATCGAAGAAGGAAAACACTCTCGATGAGTATTAATGAATTGTACAAATTGATAAGAGGTCCATCTTTTGTATTAAACGCTATGATACTTCAATTTTTGGAGAGTAAAAATAATGGCATTAGGCAATGTTCCAGCAAACTTAAACATTATATAACCAAAAATAATAATAATAATAAAGAAGAAAATATTACATAATTGTTCAAATGAAACTCCTAAAATGTCGCCCCGAAGAACCTATCAATCGAGGTAGATTAATTTTTCCATGGCCAATAGACAAGTCAATTTGTCTACATATTATATTCGCAAAATATATGACAAACTCGCATAATCGAATCTTTATTCAGCAGCTCTAGCA
The DNA here is from genome assembly GCA_014636745.2 of Centella asiatica. Classification (NCBI taxonomy): domain Eukaryota; kingdom Viridiplantae; phylum Streptophyta; class Magnoliopsida; order Apiales; family Apiaceae; genus Centella; species Centella asiatica. Next base: position 16,726,914 of record CM025785.1, read on the forward strand.
CTTGTAGCACCCATGCTCTAAACAAATCTGCATATTCAAAAAACTGTGTAATGTGCGAAGTTATATCAGATATATAGGCATATCTCATCTCATATAATAATAACATTAATTGATATACAAAGTTATATATATAGGCATTTGTCAGATTTAGGCGACATATATAACTAACTCGAAAATGACTTAAAACTAAAATCTTTTAGCAACAACACTTTTAGATATAGAGAGTTCTCCATTTTTAAATGCTCATTTTATGTAAATTGAATGCTAACTAAATAATATTCTGTTCAACGCTAAGACAACATAAATGAATATATTTAAATCCATTGAGATATACATACCTGTTTTTGCATATTAATTTAACCATGTTTGCGGAACTTCTGACGTAACCAAGTCATCTTCAATAAGATTTTCACTGCCAGTAAGTTGCCGACTTTTTTAAAAAATTGAAAATAAGCATATCTCCAAGTCTTGTTGAAATGCAAGGTGCCACAGAAGCCCAAAAAGCCAACTAAGAAACCAGGTGCCATGCCAGTGTAAAACCACATGTGGTTATCGTCATCGTCTTCCTTTTCACCTCCTTGAACATATTTAGGATCATGATATCGATCATCAGTAGAGCATTTCTTCAAACTTGGAGTTCCACATAGTTCTTGATTTCCTATATAGATGGATGGATCATTTAATGTTTGAAGTTGATTCCCTGTTGGAATTCTTCCCGATAAATCATTAAATGACAAGTTCAAGTGGCTTAGAAATGACAAATTAGACAAACTCTGAGGTATAGGACCATGAAGTGTATTTCTAGATAAATCAAGTGAAACCAGTTCTCTCAAACTTCCAATCTTCTCAGGGATGTTTCCCTCAATATGATTTCCTGCCAAATTCAAATTTCGTAACCCCATTAAATCCATCAATTCTTTTGGAATGTCCCCATCAATGTCATTGTCTGCAAGGTCTATAGATACAAGAAAAGGGAGGGATGTAGAAAACTCAAGCTCTATCCCTTTCATGGAATCTAAAATCTTTTCTCCCTGAAATCCATATACGGTGAAATCAATAGACACCGCGTAATATTCGTCCGCACTATGATTCCTGACCATGGCACTAAGATTGCCAAAACAACAAGGGATTGATCCATTTATATTGTTTTGTGCCAAGTTTAATAGTTGGAGGTCAGAAAGATAACATAGTTGTGTTGGAATCATACCACCAAGTTTGTTCGACTGAAGACTTAGAAACCTTAATTTCGACAAATTTTCTCCAATCCATGGCGGGATCACATCAATAATATCATTTACGCCCAAATCAAGTGTGACAAGATTAGTTAAGTATCGAAATGATGCAGGAATATTACCATGAAACTTGTTGTTATGCAGATGTAGAGAAGTGAGACTTGTTAGATTTCCTAGAGAAGTTGGAATAAGACCAGATAAATTGTTATTCGTCACGTCTAATCTTTCCAACTTTTCCAAGCTCCCTAAGCAAGATGGAAGTTGTCCAAAAAATTGGTTCTCAGAGAGAACAATGAACTTGAGAGTCTTTATATTACATAAAAAGGATGGCACATCTCCTGTTATCCTATTATTTGAGATGAAAAATCCTTCCAAAACAAAATTATGAATGTTATCATCAACAAACATTAATCCAGACAACATGTTGTTGGAGAGATCAAACACCTCTAAATTTGGAGGAAAAGAGGTTATTTTACCTGTGATCTGGTTATGGGAGAGATCTAAATCGACAACACTGGAATTAAACTCATAATCAGACCACTCACCAGTAATTTGATTGTGAGACAGGTCTAAACGAGTGACACGAGAATAAATCTTCTTGAACCACTTGGGGATGGCGCCAGAGATACTTCCGTTGGAAATAACAAGTTCTTCAATGTGTGTTTGGTGTTGAAGCCAATTCGGAAGCTGAGGTCCGACTTTGCAGGACACCAACCTAATAAGTTGCAGCTGAAAAGGTGCAACCCATTTGGAGCTAAAATTAAGAACAATGTCCGAGTTTGAGGACAAGATTAACTCCTTCAACATGGTCAGATTGCCCAAGTGATTCTCTGATATAGTACCAGACATTGAATTCTCAAAAAGATTTAACTTCTCTAGCTCCAAAAGTTGTGCAATGGATTCAGAAATTGTGCCATTCAACTTATTATGACTGACGTCCAATTTCTTCAACAAGCCTAGCTTTTGAAATGAATCGGGTAGGTTCCCTGTAAGTTCATTATCATGGAGGTCAAGGTTTCTAAGTTGTGTAAGATTTCCCATCTCAACTGGAATTTCACCTCGAAACTTATTATCGCGGAGGTCAAGGCTTATAAGTTGAGTGAGATTACTTATCTCAACTGGAATTGGACCTTGGAACTTATTTTCACTAAGGAAAAAATTCTCAAGTTGCCCGAGATTGCTCATGTCACTTGGAACCAAACCATGAAACTTGTTATAACTTAGATCAAGAGTTCTAAGTTGGGTATGGTTGTTTAGTACCTGCATTGGTACTAAACCATGAAAATCATTGAAACTAAGATCCAAATGAACAAGATTGTGAAGACGAGAGAGCGAGTTGGGTAAAAAAGAGTCGAAAGAGTTGAAAGAAAGATCCAAGAATGTTAAAGATGTCATGTGTCCGATGAGCTCAGGAATCGGACCATGATAAAAGTTCCATTGAAGGTGGAGATTCATGAGGGCAGTGATGTTAGATAGCCATTGAGGGACAGGGTCCCCTGTGAGTAGGTTGTTATTACTGAGATCAAGTGAAGTAAGAGAGGTAAAATTAACATGCCCGTGCAAAGGGATGGTTTCAAGTCCACAACTACCCAAGTTCAAGACTAACAAAGAAGGTAACATGTTAACCGAAGAAAACCAATCTCTAGCCTTGGATAAGTCAATCTCGGCGAGGTCCAAATATTTTAGGGAAGAAAGTTTGGATAACCACCAAAGACTATCAACTTCCAGTCCATCATCACTGACTGTAAAATATTGATGAAGATCAAGATAATGCAAGAGGGAGAGGTTGCCAAGATGATGAGGAACTCTACCACTAAAATATGAAAATGAGAGATTTAGATATCTCAAATTCGTTAAGGATCCAATGAATTGTGGAATTTGAGATCCTGAAAAATTATTTTGACTTAAGTCGAGATAACTCAAATACTTTAAATCGATTAAAAACGAGTTTATCTCACCTTTCAAACAGTGTCTACTGTAATTTTTAAAATCATCATCGCTGAAAGTATCAGAGAGAATAACCGGATTACGAAGATCGAGTTTCGTAACATGCCTTGTTCTCGTGCTGCAACCAACTCCATGCCATGTGCAGCAATCATCTCCGGTCCAAGACGACAAGAGATTTGATTCATCAACAAGACTTTTCTTGAACTCATAAAGAGCCTTTCTCTCACACTCCAAACAACTTATATTTGAGTTACTAACAACTATGTTGCCAAAAGTACAATCAAATTTAAGGGAAAAAACAAGAAAAATGAGCAAAAGGGCAGACATGTTAATATTAATTGTCGGGCGTAAAATTTTAATATTTGATGGAATTACGAACTAGTAGGAAGCGTTAATTTATAGACAGAATAAAAGAGGCCATTTTAGAATTTAATGCTTTGAAATGTTGAATATTGTAGAATATGATCATGAAAGGCCACTATTTATTGACTATATAAAATCTTTGATATATTCTTTTTATTGATTGAAAAAAAAAAGGAGTCTTTTTATTGACCTTTATCTGGACAATTGAAATTTGCGTGGAAAAAAATAGCTTCTGTTATTTTTTAGAAAAAAAAATACGCAGTAGAAAAGAAATTAGAGAAAAGAATAACGTGGTTAATGTATGTGGAGGTATATGGATTTTTTCCAAGCGGAAAAAAGTGCCTTCTGTATCATTTTACATCATTCGATGCTACGAATTACTCGGTAAGTCTTAAAAAAATATACATTTAAATTCAATATTTACTTTTAGCGTGTACTAAAAGATTAAAATTGTTTAGAATATCTAATTAATGTGTGCAAAATCTCACATAAAAATGTGTGTTACAATGATAATTAAGACAATTTTTTGAAGACAAAGGTAATATAATTTGACTAATGATGAAAAGATTTATGTACTCTAATGGAATATTATATATCGGCATTTACGTAAGATACCAAAAAGTATATAAATTCTGTTTGTTTCAGCTTAAAATTATGAGATTTTAGATTCTATCCATACAAAATATATTGTTAGAATATATAATTTCATAATTTTAAGTTGAAACAAATAAATATATAGTAAGAATCTATAAATTATTTGATGGCATGGTTGTTAGTTTCTTTACTTTCTTTGAAAAGTAGGAAAGATGGATATGTGAGTACGTGCGTGAGTTTTTAGACAGTGACCTCTTATGTAACAAAAAAAAAAATCTATATCGTATTATTTAAAAAAACAAAAACAAAAGAACAAAGCGAGTTATGTGTATTAAATGTATTCTGACTATATTACATGAAGAATTGAAACTGTATTTGTCGACGTTTGATAGAGTTCTTCACTTCTTCGATAGTTTTACCATGTTTTCTAGAACAGGATTTCGTTTGAAATACGTAGAAAGTGTTTCAAACTAATGTGCCGTCCTTAGATGCTTTTTTTTTTAATCTAGATGCGGAATTACTACTCCGTAAGTCTTTCAAGCACTTATATTAGTCCGACTTTTTTAAGACTTTCAAGCAATGGTTTTGAACCCCAAAATTCCTACCTCTCGATCTTTCCCACTTGACCGCCATAAAGAATTTTTAAGTGGTATTAGGGGTATCAACTTACAATTTTGATGTGATTAAATTTTATAAGGAATCGGTGAAATTTAAGAGACATATATCTTAAAAATTCGTTACATGAATTTGTGTATTTTTATTTGTGTAATTTGTTAGTGTTTCTAGTGTTGTTATCTTTTTACGTTTTAGGAAACTGAAATTTCCTGAATTTACACACAAAGTACTTTTTTTATTCAAAAATTAGATATGCATGTGTCTTTTAATATAATGATACATATAAATTTATAATTTTATTTGTAATATGATTTCATAGAAATACAAAAACACAAAAACTTATATTTATGAGTAATATATATATATATATATATATATATATATATATATATATATAAAAGTAATATATATTTATATATTTCGTGGTATTTCAATTCTTTATTATTAAAAACAAAAAATTGTATACAAATTTTAAATTGTGGAATTTGCCAAATCTATTTAGTGTTAGAAGAAAAGAAGTACTCCATATACGGGGTATTACTTAATAGCATGACATGTATGGATTTTATGCTCCAAAGATTTCTTCCCAATGACCAAAAGTACAAAGAGATCTTTCCCAAAAAAAAAAAAAAGAAAGAAAAAAAATACAAAGGCACAAAGAGTTAACACGTTAATCAGTAATGACCGGATAACCCGATGTGGTGTTAGGATTAATCTTCTTTTTCTTATTTGTCATTTGATTTTTTCAATGAAATAAAATTTTGGAAAAAAAAATTGCGGTTTACTTTTCTTTTTATTGCATAAAAGGCTTACCAAAAAATAAATAAAGTAATTAACTGTTAGAACTAAATAAATTTAAGTGTTTGTAGAGAGAGTGTGAATACAAATACTACAAATTTTTTGCTCTTTAAAAAATTTATGTTGCACAAACTGGAATAACTACCACAACCATAAAAACTTTAACGAAATTAAGATGAATAAACAAGCATTCAAGTTAAAATAGTTGTATTATAACTTGGTGTTTTTTTTCTTCTAGAAATCTGTTTAATCACAATCGTGATTAAGAGCTACAAATCTGTAATAAATTATAACTTCTCTTTTCTCACTCACTGACTACGTTTTTCTTTGAATATATCTCTCAAGATTTTTACGAAACTTCTTTTCTAGTGTTTGAGTGTTGGGGCTTACTTGGTTTTTCGTGTAACAACTCTTTCTATGTATATAACAGATTAGTTGGTGAACTCACGTGCCAGATAGACATGCTGTTTTTTTAACATATTCAGAATGGTGTGTCAAGCTGTTGTTGGCTTTAGTTGTTTACTCAAGAGTTGTTATTGGATAATCAAACTTCAAAGAATATCTTTCTAGTTATACTCCTTGTTTCCATGTCAAATATCAATGATTTGTTTGAAAATTCTAATGATGAGTGAATTAGGTTCTGATGTTGACTTGATTCATGGGAAGTGTATAGAGAAAAAGAAGACATAGGAATATCACAACACAACGCTTCTGAAATAATGGTGCCATATTTGTATTGAAGTGTTCTTCACTTGGATACCTACTACTGCAACACATTCTGGACTTTATAGTACAAACAGAGCATATCAAGTCCAAATTAGACGCATTAGGGGGAAAAAGAACACTATTAACTAATTAGATGCATTAAAAAACGAGGAAATAAAGACTTTGAATTGGTTATATGCATCAGAGAAGAAGACTTTGAATTATTTCGTCACGTCCATCTCCAAACATATTAAATATAATCATTGATGTAGAATATATGCGATTATTTGAGCTTGCATAACGCAGCGAGAGTTGACCAATTCCTAAATCTAATGGATCCAATTATACACACGCACAACTGGAATTAAAAAATCCTCTGAATATAATATTTTTCTCCTTGGTTATAGTTATAGCAGTGACTCGGGATGAATTTTTGAAGTTGATATGAATTAGGAATTATTGGTTGCTCTTAATCAAGCCTTACATTCAATTCTCATCTACTTTTAAGTAATAACAGTCATTCTTTAACACCGTCGAGTCCGTTCACGTTATCATTGATGACTCGTTCGGTGCAGTGAAGTTCATCCTTAATAATTAAGTCGTCCATCAGTGAATATAAAACTTGTACAAATATATTAAAATTTATAAAATACTTTAAATATTTACATATGCACCCATCGTTTATAACTAACATTAACTAATGAAACAAATCAGCCCCTGTGACAGACATAACATCCGGAAGGAGAAGGCACTTCAACCTTCTAAATTGCAATTCGACGGAAACATGCAATTAGTGCGCAGCCAAGTGGGCCGGCGACATGTGGATTGGGCAATGGCTTGACTGAACCTTTTTTGTCAGTTTTCTTCCAGTTTTTAATTTTATTTACCTTTTTTTATTAAAATAAAAATTAGTTTAATGACCGCACACGGATGATTAGTGTGTTAAAACTCTTCTAATTTTATTTTAAAAATGTGTAAATAGAATTAAAGAGAAAGACTATAAAAAAGTGAGGGACTTTTCATAAAGTCAACATGATTATTTGAATGTCCACAAGTAGAACCGTAAATGAAGTTTGAAATATTCAATATTTGTTCAAAAAATTCACATTTGTATTTGAAAAGAAATGAATATGAGTATATTTGTATCCACTAAAAGACATGTATCCGCAACATTATATATTAATAATAATTTTTTTAACTGTAAATTAGATTACATAATACATAATTAGATATCAAAATATTGAATCTTCACAAATAATTACATGTAAGGAATTTCAACTACACTATAGTTTAAAATTAAATTTTGTTATTTTCATTTTCAAAATTATTATAATCTGATTTCGACCCATGTAAAAAATCTAAAAAATATTTAAAGTATACTAAATGCATAAGTTATTGAGACAGTAGAATCACGTACTACTGATATGTCGTATATATATACATAATTATGTATATCTATGCGTTTATATAAAAATTACGTGAATATAAAATCTATAGTGCTTATACTTTGAATAAAATAATTTACATTAACTGTTTAACTTTTTTGTATGTTAAATATTTGATATAATTTAAAATAATTAATAATAATAAATATTTTAAGTAAGAATTAATATGAATACAATTTTTTATTAAAATAAAATATTTAACACACACAAAAAAATTTATGTAACGTACGTAAGAATTATTAAAAACGGATGCAGTATTGTTCATAAAAAAAGTTGTTTCGTCCCCTACCATAAATCTTTCAAAAGTAACAGGTTAGTGAAATTTCGTTAGTGTAATTCGCATACACGATAATAATTTTTAAAATTTTGTAGCAGGTTTTGAAGTGCCGCGTAACTCTTTCCAGTTTTTATGAGCTAACATAACATATGATGGCCATCAGTAAGAGTTTTATACAGTCGAGCGCGTTCTCAAAATGGGCCAACAAGTTACCACTACTTTGCTCAGACATTCCGGATTTTGTTTTGTTTTTCGATTCTTAGAGTAGATCTCAACTTAGTTTCTGAAATTTGTTATATTGTTTGTACTCTCTTAAAAATTTACGCACATATTAAGAAATTATAATAATATTAATATTTTGTAATAAATATAGGTGTAAAATTAGCTATTTATTATTTTCTATAATAAATGCTATAAAAATTGAAAATTAAATTAGTGTATTAAATATAAGGGTAATTTATAAAATTACTCTTCTAAATTATCTTTTTGAATATTGCACGTAACAATGATCATATCTGAACAAATAAAAATACTAAAGACGACATGTCAAACTAGATTGGGGGAGTATATATATGGCTTTTGTTTTTTTCAAAGAAATACTCTTGATTTTAACTAATGTACGGTAGGTTCGCTGCAATTTGGTAATTGCGATTTCTTAATTACAGGAGGAAAGAAATACTCTTGATTTTATTATTTGGATTTCTTAATTGTCATATATAATAATCTAAGGTGATCTATTTAATTTTTAATCTGGTATGCCTTCAGTTCCGCTAGAAAATTGATCCTGGTTTTTATGCTACATATAACATATAACATATCAATGGTTTTTATGCAATAGTATTGATCCTGGTTGGAATGATAAGTAAGTTAAACGAAAAGGGAGGACATTGATGATATCAAAGAGAATGGTCTCAAATTAATGATGATAACTTTCTCATTGTTATGCAAGCTTTTAATAATATGAGAAAAGGATGAACATATGTTTGTTGTTGGATAGAAAGTGTGTTTACTTTTTCCCTTTTCTGAAATTTAATTAGACTAAATATATATATATATATATATATATATATATATATATATATATATATATTGGTTATATAAAATAAAAAACACATACATGACGTTTGATTTGTTGCGTGCCATTATGAATCATTAATTGCTCTCTTAAAAGGAATTGAAGTTACCCCTGCTTAAGTCAACTATATATTATAGTACTGATTGCTTTTGTCATCCATATTCTTCTGTATCAATGGACGTACGTATTTTGCCCACTTTTACAATATTTTCAAAATTACCAGGTACGTACGTGTGTGCGTGTATATATATATGTGAAAACAAAACACTTGTAATTTTAACTCAATTTCGATCGCTAGCTATCTGCACTCATTCATTCGATGGAAGTGATTTGTCTGACATAATAGATTGTGTGGAACACCTCGATCATTTAAAATGAGTTAGACGACGTACGTACATGTTGAAACTTAAGCTGTGTTTTAATACAACATTGTCTGAAATTATAAATATGTCTAGCTCTCTCTGTGTGTATGCCGTGGCAGACCTCTGTATGTGTACGTTGTACACGTACTATCGCTAATGAAAAGTTGATTAATCCATCTATCTAAAAGATAAGATATTAAAAATTATATATAGTCAGTATTTAGTATCATATATATATGATGATGTTTCAAGTGTTTATATAAACATTTTATATAGGAGTGATCGAGTAGTCATTAGGTTTCCATATATATATATACATACATATATGTTAGCTCGACTGATCCAGAATTACATATAAGTACGTTGGATGTCACTCATGAGATTGTGATGGATGTCTATCTTCAATTGAAGAAGGCACAATGTGTGCGCAGTGCGCTTTTTCACACACACACACACATATATATATTCTGAATGAACTGTTCATTGGGTGTAAATACATATTGTATCCGGCCAGCAGTTGGATGTATGGTCGGGGAAGTGACGTCTCCAGATCGACGAGAGTGGAGCCAAAAGTACGTGTTGTAATTATGTTTTTTTTGGTCAATGACTTAGAAAGTATTGCCATATATATATATATAGAAAGGTTAGTCTACCATATTACCTTTTTCTTGGGATTTCAATATATAATACCCTTTAGTACTAAAGAGACCACATGCATATAATTGTAATTTGACCACATGCAATAGAATGCGTAGGCACATATATGTCAATTTATATAAACATAGAAACATATCAAGGTCGGTAGGAGAGAATGACAAGGGTCAACGTACGTGTTGATGGAGATTTTGGGGCGGGACAAGGGACAAGGGACAAGCATGCATTACGGGAGCCATGGCGCACATTGCATGCTAGACAATCCAAGTCCCCACTTCTCCACGTACACCTCCCAGCTTCAATCTTTTCCATCAAGCTTCTTTTCTTTTTTTTTTTGCAGTTATTTATTTCACTTGTTTATGTTTCTTCTTTTTAAAAAAAAATTATTTAATTGTTCTACTACTGGGGCATTATTTCATGCTAGATAAAAGTTCGGTACCGTTGGAACTTAAAACTTAGCATTTGCATATATGAGTTAGCCTAAATCTTTAAGTATAACAACATATGATACAAAACCTAAAAAAATCGCCATGTAAGCAAATTTCTTTTCATTAGTCCATGCATCAAGAAGTGGAAGCTCACGTGTCCCTTTTCAAGAATTTATACTAGGGAATGAAACACCCCTACCCCTTGTATCGGGCAAATTGCTCTCTGCATTTACGTGGTTGTATATCGTTAGCATGCCGTTACTTGGAACATAATTATACCTTCCATGCATTAGATTAATTTGATGGAAGTTTTTTTTTTTATCAGCCAAGAAAAAATATCATTAAGAAACTCACTACATAATACAAAGCAACATTGTCCAAAAGAATTGGACTAAAGCCGAAGAAGAACACCAGAAAACAATACAGACCATACAGTCAACGCACACCAAGCGAAAGCATCAACCACAAGATAACTAAAAATGCTCCTGAAGTTTTTATTCACCGTTTTATCCCTCTATCACTTGTACTCTGGTTTTTTTCCGACGTATAGGTTGCAAACATGCTTACGTATTCTGATTATTGGACCGTTATAATTACAAAAACTAATCATTTTTAAGAAATCCAAAAGTGATCGAATTTTAAACTGTGAAGATAGTTGGCTTGAATTGAAGCTTTTTTTTTTAATTGATAACATGAAGTAAAAAACATTAAATCATAAACATAAATAACATAAAATCGTAGCAATATTAAGATTACATAAATATATATAATTCTATTAGTAATTATTGCCAATGAAAACTAATCTAAATCAAAATTCAATATTATTAACAAACAATGATAATATATACATACACACATTTATCAAAAGGATATCTATATAATTTATTATTTAGGACAATCTTATTCAGGGTACGAATTTATAACTATGAAGAAAAGAATCAGTGCTAGGGTTGTTAACAGTAACTGCTCCCTTCCTTCAAGCTACCAAGCTAGTGGCAATAAGATTGAAATAAGAGGCACATTGAAATTCAAACTTACAGAACAACTAAGTTAACATGCCAAAACAGAAGTTATTAGCTACAAAGTTGAAATTAGTTAATATTGGCTAAGGGTGAATTACGTCCGTGTACTCTCAATCAAAACCGTATGTTTACAGGCTATAACAAAAAGAAGATCGAATTTAAAAACATATATATTTAGTTAAAGAGAATATATATATATATCTTCCATGATCAATCAGGTCTAATTAACACATACATATATGTCGTTCTCCGTATATATGTATGTATATATATATAAATTTTTTTTCATTTATCAAATATGCAAATTCCAAAATCACAAGGGTCGGAGCTCAAGAACTCATTCAACTTGTTACCTTCTTCTTCTTCTTCTTCGTGATTGCCATTCTGCAACAACAGCAATGCCAAATGATCAGAACTACTACTAGTACTCCCGAAGCTCGACATCAACAATGCATCTCCTTCCTCATCTCCAATACCACCTTCATACCTCTGCTCCTCTTGACTCAGTTGTGAAGCCACAAACTTGTCAAGAGCCCTCCAATCACTTGTCACTTTATTATTATCATTGGCCTTATTATTTGCTGTATTGCATCTTTTTGTTTGTGGATTTTCTTCCTCATTGTTGTAATTTTCGGATAATGGTGACACTGAATTTGATGGCCTCTTCATTAACATAAGAGAAGGGCTCGCGAGCTGCGGAAGCTGAACAAATTGATGATTGGAATGGGCGAAAATCAGATTCTCCGCTTCTATTTCTTGCTTGCACATCAAAGAAGTTTGGTTTAAGAAACTAGAATTGTAGGATGGCTGCTGCCTATTAATTGTGTTATAATCAAGTGGATCAACGATTGAGCTGACGCCACTTGGTTCCTCGTTAAAATATGTGGAGTCCCATGGTTCCATGGTTTTAGTTTGTGTCGTTGTTCTCTTCTTAAATGCACGGCATACCACCCAACCTTCTTCCTGCAAAATTATTTCTTTCTAATAAATAAAACTTGAAGAAAAATATATAAACAGATCGATAGATTAAAATTTAATCGGTTTCGTGTTTGTTAAAGGGAAGCTAGTGGAATTTAGGCCAAGGCACTCATTGTCGATGCAGTGGAGAAATTAACTATTAGGATATACTCCTCTTTATTCTAAAATTAGATATACTCTTCTAAAACGATGATTTTTCAAAAACAATATTTATGTTTCAAAAATATCCTTATCATCATGTTATATAAGTAATAGTAGCGATAGTTATGGTAAAAATCACCAAGTAGTGAAGCTAGTTATAGTATTAGAATAGTGGAATGGTATTTAAAGAACTTCATGATTTTTTATAAAAAAAAAATTCTTTAATTTTGGAAGAGAGGGAGAGAGTATAAATTATAAAATAAATTAAAAGAGGAGGAAGAGAACTTAAAAATTCTTTTTGAAATTAAGTTGAGTTCAGGGAAGCATAAACCAAGAAATTAAAGGACTTGAAAGTAAAGGGCACTTCATCTGGTTTCATGAATGATGAAGTTTGACTTAATTAAATTTATTTATAGATATATATGTAACAAAGTTGGTCTCTATTCTCTTTAATTTTTCGTTTTTCAGCTCCAAACTAAATATTAACCAGAGAATGTTTAATTATGAGATAAAATATTCAAGTCTGTAGTCGTGCATGATCCAGTACCTGTGGAGGAGCATTTTCATCGGATTCAAGTCTGTACTCGTGCATGATCCAATCAGTTTTCTGTCCATTAGGAGCACGGCCTTTGTAGAAGACGAGTGTTTTCCTCATTCCAACGAGTTTTGCTTTATGATCATAGACGGCCTTGTCTCTCCCTGTAGCCTTCCAAAACCCTGCCATGGTTGCTCTATTAGTCCTTGTCCCTGTAGGATACTTCTTATCCTTGTGGCTGAAGAAATACCACTCATTCTGCTCTTCATATCCAATCCGACACCTCTCTGAACATACATATATCACAACATATATAAATTCTAATATACATATACATATACATGATGATGAATTTCATACTAATTAAATCTATTTATAAAAACAAACTTAATTACCTATTAGATCCCATGGTTCAATTCTGTAAAGATCAATATCTCTGATAACATCCAGATCAATCTTCTGTGAAGCAATCTTCTTCCTGAGGTAGTACCCCACCAGTTCCCCGTCCGTTGGATGAAATCGAAAACCCGGTGGGACGCACGATGACTCCATTGTATTCTCCATCATAATCATCTCTCTATATATATATCTACACCTTCTGCTCTAGCTGCATGAATTTCAACACCGCCTTCTTTTAATGATGATGTATGAATAATGATAACAAAACATGGGACATATGTATGTGTATATATAGATTATAGATATATGCCAACTCTCTGTATATCACATATAGAGCTTATAGAGACCAGAAGAAAAAGACCAAAAGGACAGAAGAAAATAGAGAGGTAAGATGTAGAAGTATTAACTATGAAGCTTACAAATGAAAAGGTGACGTGTTTTATCACATTTAATCATCAACTCATTTGGTGGTGAGTAACATTCACCATCATAATGTATATTATATATATATAATTGAATTAATATTAATTCTCCCTAGCTAGCTGGCCACAAATTAAATTATAGCATGTTGTGTAAAGAAGAAAGAGATGATCGAAAAGGCAATGAGGGGTTTTTGTTTTGATGAAAACCTAGAGAGAGAAAGGGACTAGAGAGAGAGAGATGGCTAAACTAGAAGACTTTGAGGTGGAGGAGTGTGGATTAATGGACAAGTAGAGGCTTGTGGTAATGATGCTGTCTTATGTTGGTGAATGGTACGAATGATGCAGAAACGGGGTCTTAAGCTAGTGTAAATTAATAATCAAATGCTCCCTACTATAAATTAAAGAAAGGAGAAGAAGAATTTCAACCATAAATAACTAATGTATAGTAATGCATAGAATTAAACAACGTACGATAACATTAATAATAACTATTTTTTATCCTTTTTTATTTTTCTTTTGCTACATCTATTTTGGATTGGAGTAGTTATTTTACTCTATTCGAAAATCAGGGATATAAAAACTAATGAAACTTCAGGGATACAGAAATTAATATGGCTTAACTGCAAAAGTGTACAGTCTAATGAAATTTTTATTATTTGGAGATGCAAAAAAAATATTTTAAAAATATTGTATTACGAAAAAAAGAAATTTATATCTATTTCAACGGCTGTTTCTCCTCAAAAAAAAAAAAACTACATAACTATCCTGCAAATTAGATGGAGTATATATACGTTGTTCTGTAAAACTAAGCGAGGTTCATTAATTAATTAGTGGCCGGCCAATCGCAGAATTGAAGCTGCTGGGGTGGATGACGTCATACGGAGTGAGCACGCGCAGGGTTAAGAAAGTGGAAAAAGTTTTAAGAGTGGAGACAAAGAGGCAAAAAGGCGAACAACCTTGATTGGATCAAACAGATAAATTAAATTACCTAATTTATTCTATATACGTCGTCTTTCGGAGTGATCTATTCCGTTTGCTTCCACATCCGCTGCCTCATCCTTCTAAGATCGTTTATGTACTTCTTTATACTTTTTAAAATTTTCAATAAAATAAATATAAAAATAAACATTTATCAATTGTAGAGTAAATGACACATAAAATAAAATAAATTAAAAAAATAAAGTAGAATAACCAGCCCATTAAACTTGGGTTTTTTTTTTCTTTCTAAAATTACAGTATGGTAACAATTTTCATAATAAATTTGTTCATCTTCTTAAATTCGGGGGGTTTTTTCGGGAAAATTATAAAACAACTTAACAACTTTCAAAATAAATATTACTCCGTATAATATTAGTACTTTCATCTTTAAAACTACTTCAAATTTCTTAACAATTGAACCTCAAGATAATTTTAACTGCGTTTTATGTTACGAGACGCTGAACGGAACAGATCGAACTCTCCTTTTGTAGGCCTGTGTTTGGATAACACTCTTATCAATCCGTGGAAAGAGAAGGATGAGAGTCTGACTCACTTTGTCTGTTTGTCTGGAATTTTAAAGGCACATTTTCTGACACCATTCCCTAGCTCCTTTATTTGAGTGCTGATTTTTTTATTTATAGATCATCCATCAATTTGATCACAAACCCTAATGATACTCCTATTTAACTGTCTATATGTAATTAATGCGTGTGTATATATATAGAAATAATATGTGGTGAATTTCCGGTAAACTTGAGGGATTTTGCTTGTAATTTCCACTAATCTTGCAGATGCAGCAGATCATATACGTTCATACGTATATCCATATATGCGCTAGTGCTATGACAAATTCTCGGCTTATTCATGATCGATCGGGAGAGTTTAATTACTGGATCCTTGGGTTTGTCAATTAAGAAAATCCCCCATGAATCACATGATCTATTTAAAGTTAGTTAAGTAATGACCTTTTTCAACTTTAAAGAACGTACCCTGTTTGATTTGAAAAAGTAGAAGTGGAATCATATTCCTTTTTGTTGAATGGGAAAGAGTATATATTATCTTAGTTCTTAATTTCTTTTTCACCATTTTTAGAAAGCTGTTTTTCTATTGTGAACAAATTGAATCACAAAACACATACACACGCATGTTAAATTCAAACACACACACAAACACACACACAGAGATCAATGAGAGATTTAATTAGAAACGGTGGAAAGAGATCGAGATGGGGCCGGGTTAATGGAGGAATAAGTATAATACGCAGTAAAAGACAGATTTGAATATCTGATAAAAACTTGAAGACTTTTTAGGCAAGAGAATTGAAGTTGCTGTACATGTTCTTGAGACTTGACATAATGGAGCTGGTGTTAATTATATATATATATTTATTTATTTATTTATTTTTAATTTAAAGAAAAAGGCTTATAAAACGTGTGAAACCTGCTACAAAGGAACATCGATGGATCACCTAGCTAGCTTGGATGACTTAATTTGGTCACTACTTTCCCTTAACATACGTTATATAGTATTATTCCATCCGAATTAATTGTTGTAGATATATGCATGCAATGCAAATGCCAAATGGGCAATGCCTGTATACAGCGTGCGTGCTGATATATAGGGGGCTGTGTGTGTGTGTGTGTGTGAGAGAGAGAGAGTCTCTTACCAGCTGATTACCAGGTATAGGTAGCTATAGCCGTACGTAACGCTTGAGTTTTTGTGTCTTTTGGTAGTAGTATTCTAGGAATTGAAGAGCAAAGATTATAAAGGTGGAAACGTACCCCGTATGTGTCAACTTCTATATGAGCGAGAGATCTACAATTGCTGCAACACTCCGATATATATATATATATATATATATATATATATATATATATATATATATATATATATGTAAGTTATGTACCTATGTGTATGTATATATACGAATCCGCATGTGTGTATTTACTTTTGAAAAAGTGACTAGTCATATTCAGAAACAATAATAACAACTAGGAATGCAATTATCAGATTATTATTCATTAATATACACGAAGATAATTATATACAAAATATATGCATACAATTTTAAGGAGAGGGGAGAAAATTTTATTCTTAGAATATGTTATATATTGGTTGGATCAAGAATGTATGAACTTACGATGGTATTTATAAATTATTCGACTAACAAAAATTGCAGACATATTCAAACCTAAACTATTAAAATGAAACATTTGAACTTTATAACATTATATCTTTATGCACACACACATATATATTCTCTATGTCCCTTCCCATTTGCGACCTTTGACATTTCCCAAATTTTAAGAAAAAATATTAGTTTTGATAAAAGTGTCTATATTGCTCTTTGAAATGATTGATGGAGAATAAATTAATTTAAAACGTGAAAAAGTAGTGAGAAAGTAAAAAATGGTTAAAATCAAATGATGTGACACAAAATAAATGTTAGAATGATAATTTGGATAAATTAGATGAAAAAACTTTACATATATGGTATTGTTGCAAATGAATAAGATATTCAAAAAAAAATATTATAAATGAACCGAGATAGATGAAGTGTGTGTATATATATATAGGAGATGATTCATAGAAAATGGAACATTTGTATATCTCATCGTGTTTTTAAATTTTGAACCGTGAAAATTGAGTTAAAAACAATTATATATTTTTTCAACCTTCCCATGGATGATATCTCTGTACACGTTCAAATTATAAAAAAAAAATGATTTATATTGTTGTGCTTGTTTGTTATTACTCCAACAGTATTAGGGAGTAAATAATAAAGGAAGAATTGAAGCTGGAATATATTAAGGACCGGCGGGTCAATCGCGCATGGGTTGATGGCTGTCCCCCCATTCATTCAATTCGTGACCACGTCATTGCCGACCTAATTAGCCATCGCCTATATCCATCTAGCTTCCCACACGAGTGCCCACTACCCGACCCGACCCAAGTCGCCAACTTCATATTCATCTCTGTTTATTTACAACATATTTTACGGCGGAATATGATTTAGAGTCTGCTTCTTATAATTAAGTCCAGTCTGAATTACCATACTTGTAAATTGGCCATAGTTTATGGAAAAAGAAGATGCGACGGAATTCGCATATAATTTATTCCTTCCAATCTGATGCATTTATAATCGCTTCAGAATATAACTCCATTCGACGTATGTAGCCAAACTGTCTTACGAGTGTCATAAAATTTATGCTATGTTTTTATTAGGATAATGGAATGAATGGAAAAATAAATTAAAAATTAAAAGGAATTTATGCTCTATTTTGATTGGGGAAATGAATTTAATTTATATGTATTTAATAAAGAAGATTACAAAATTTTATGATTCTCATGAGAGATGGTGATCATTCATCCCATATGTCGTCTCATTCCATAAGAAATGAAGAGAAATGATCATTTTTATTTTTTTCATTGTAATTCTCCTCACATTTCTGTACGTCACTCCTCCCATTACTATGTTTCACTAATTTTTTGTTAAATTTTTGATCTGTTTCCCATGAGTGATGAGGAATGGGAGGGATAAAAAAAATGTAACATTCATCCTCCTTACTCATATAATAAAATTATACAGAGTATACAGAATAAATTATACATTCCATCAACATATTTTATAGCAATCATAAAATTTTATGATCTCTTTTATTAATTACTCTTACATCAAATTTATTCTCTCTCATTTCATTTCCATGATCCAAACGCATCATTAAAACATTAAAGAGACATATTTAACTATTATGAAATTTTTTAATATTTAAAATACATTTATGTATATCAAAATTTAGAAAAATATTTAGAGAAAATGAAGCCACAATATTTAAATAATATAGACCACATAAATATTGGTAATATATTTATGTATTTTTATAATACCATAAATTTGTGTCACAATATTCAAGACTGTTACAATAGAATGAAACTAAGGAGGTATACTTGTTTTACTCTACTATGATATAAGGATATTCGTAAAAAGTTTAATTATAATTTTTTTTTTTTTGTGAAATAGGAGTACTTTTTAGTTATCGGATACAATCTAATCTCTAAAACAATTTATACATAATCAATCATAAAAATTTTAGAAAATTCTGAACAGTACTTTTAATCTGAACACCCAAGTGTACTCCTTTTCCGAAAGCAGACCGTCTCCCACAAGATAACAGTAATTATATTACCCAATTTACCCCCCCTAAGTGGTTCGATTATTGATAGGTGGAGTACTTGATTCTTCTGCAAAATGGGGAGAGCATTTCTGTTTAACTGTCACTGGACACATGCCACGGTGGATAGCGATGTTGACGTCATCCAAACAAATAGCGCGTGGTAAAAGTTTTATACCACTTGCCAATAAACCAAAGTTCAAAACTCCTCTATATTCTAAAAAATGTTAGAATTTCTTAATAATACTAAACTAAAATAAAACTGGGTGGTTGCGTCTTATGAAATTATTTTCTCTGTGTTTTTTTTGTTAAAAATATAATGACATTGGTTAAACGAAAACTGGTGTTTTAAAAGTCACCAAAGTCCATGTTTTAGTGGTATTGTGAGGAATATAGATCATGTTTATTTTATGTTTTCTTATATTTTAAAAAAAATTTAAATTTTAATATTATAATTTATATTATCAAAATTTAAAATTTTTAATATTTAAACTAAAGTGTAGTATTTTATACGTATTGCTTTCTTTTGTAGCCTAACATCCTAACTCATGCACTCAGGTCTTTTATCGTTCAAAATCATGATTTTGCAGCAAAGGTAGGAGTATGATCTTGAATTAATATAATTTCCTATTCACTATTGAATAAAATTATTCCATGTATTGGTGACCTTTAATTCATGGCATATAATAATTAATATGCAGAAGCTGTATAAACTAAGAGAACAAACCATAAGTTATTTTTAATGTCTAAACATGAAAATGTATATTTTAAAATAATTAAAGAACGAATATGCATCTTTAATTTTATAACGAATCAAGTAATATTTATAATAACTAGGACATTCAAAAAGGAGGAAAAACAAGAACCACTCCGTATTTAAATGAATGAGTACCGTTCAAGGCACATCCGCGCCGTTCCTTTTTCCCAATTGAGCCATTTCCCTTAAACTTTCTGTTCCATAAGGTTTAAAAGCGACATGTATTGTGGATAATTACATTTTATAATTATGCTCTCCACCATTAACCCAATTCAATTAATTGGTGGTGCAAAACATAGTGAGCTCTGGATAAATGCATAATATATATATATATTTTGTTATTCTAAGTTACAATAATATATGTCTATTTTAAAATAATTAACTGTTTTCTTATTCTTGAAAATAAAACAATGAATAATTCCTTATAGTGATCAGAAACTGCAAAAGGTTTAGTGCTACTTAACTTTGAAATACGATTAATCCAGAATTCCTTAAATCAAGCAAATTGAAGGCTTAACCACAGCTATTTTATAACACTGATGTATTTAAATTCGAGCTAATTTAAAGAGGCCGTTGATTGTGACTAAATTTCCCTCCCTACTCATTCTGTTCGTATCATTTGGATATCGGACGGGAAGGAAAAAAAAAAAAAAAAAAACTACTCCGTGCATAGCGTTTGATAATGAACTTAAAATTTTGATGAAGAAAAGCACTGTGGTTTAATATTTCCTCCATCCAAACCACAAAAAAGGACAGTTAAAAAAAATTATGGTACAATACTAACTACCTGTTTACAATTTTCTCTGGTTATCATATTAAAATTTCTAAAACTTATCTTTGCGATTCATTTTATTCTACTATTACTATTTTAACATTAATAAAAATTTCATAAAAGTCTTGTTGTTTATAGATGTACATCAACATGCAACTTCCATAAATGCAAAACACGCAAAAATAAAGGAAAATGCTGTGAATCCTAAAATTTAGGAAATAGTGGTAGCAACCTGGCAGTCACTGGTTGGTTGGTCCATTCCCGACATACCGCTTGACTTGGAAGATAATAAACCAAGAAAGCAGCAGTGGCCTACTAGTTAATCTCCACTCTCCACTTTCCACTTTATTTCCCTTTAACTCTGATTTTTTTTTAGGAAATTCATCTTGTTATTATTATTCTTTTGTCTTGTTTTTAGTTTTTTTTAATTTTGTTATTAACATATTTATGATCAGTGATAGAGCATTCTTATTCTATTATTATCGTATTTCTGTAGAGTATTAATAAATTCCGAGGACAAAATCCTAAATTTTATTATCCACTTTCTTCCTAATATATGGAAATTTTATGAAAATTTTACGTTAACAAACTCATACCATCTACATTTAGCGATTCCAATCATATCAAAGAATTTATCGTATTTCATCATCCGAATTTGCCAAATTACAAAATTTGTGTTGCTTCTTACTTAACAATTTCTCCAAACCAAGGTTATCTCCTTCTGGTAAAAGTTTGCTAGATAGTACATTTCAATAAATTATTACAATAAAATATTAATTATTGTGATTAAATTATTTCAAAATTGAAAATAGGTAAATTGTGATAGAATATAATAAATAAGATAGGAGTAGACCAAGTGACAGTGAAAAGAGTGAAAGCGTAAGTCTTTCAATTCATTTCTTTAAAAATGTAAGAGGAAAGGCGGTCGACTTAGCAAAAAGTGGGATTAAGACAGACATTGGAGATAGCATCACGACCTTGGGTACCAAACCTTATCGTACCAAAATGCGAGGTTAGAAAAATCGGAAAGATAAAGAGTGGCGAAGTGAAAAGGTAAGGAATTAAGAAACTGGGTTATGTTTTATGTTTTATGTTAATAATAATGTGACCTGCTGGAGATGGACGGCTAGAGTGATGTGGACGCGATTATACACGTGGGTGGGTTCTGCTGGACATTTTCTCCAATCATGCGGCGGACCGCATCATTGTACTCATTCAGACTCCTGTGGGCCCATCCTCACTACCTCCCTCTCATAGCTCGGGCGGCTTTGTTCACTTTGTCAAGTGTTCATAGTCTATGTTTCTTCGATACTACTACAGGATTAAGAAATATTTTAATTAATTACTTTATATACATACACACACACACATATATATATATAAGGAAATGATAAATGTACAGTGTTATCTAATTTATTCTCAACTTCCAAGATTTTTTAATGACAGTAAAATAGATATTAAAAATATTTTTTTCGTCCGCAAAATATGATGGACATAAATCTTAATTTTTTTTTATATTTGTCATAGTTTTTGTAAGTGTAAAAAAAGTATGAGATATTTTTTTTATATTCGTAATCACTGATTACTTCTTCATTGTAGTTGACAGTCAATTGAAATTATCATGTCTATATATTTTTTTTAATAAACTATAATAAACGAGAAGTGTAAATTTCTTAACTCTTTTTTTCAACTTATGTTTTGAAATAGTTACGCCGATTCTCACGTCGAAAAGTGCAAGTTCGCTTGATTTGTAAAGTCTATTTAACAATTAATAAATAAACGACAAATATAATTTTATCCGTAACAAATATGATAAATAAGTTATATTTGATCGAAAGTTTTAATAAAATGTTAATGATGGTGATCGAAAGAAAGAACACAATCATAAATATAATTCGTATGATTGCGACTCCCAATTTTTTTATGACAGTCACAAAAGTTAGAACTATCTAGAGAGTAATATTTTTTATTTTCTTGCAAAATATGGGGAAGCAGATTGGCTATTCACATGTACATACTTCCAGAACGTAATGTGGAAATGCTATAACTATTTTAGCTGATTTTATCCGATCTAACCGTTAATTATATATAGGCAATGATATCGTTGATATACGAGAGTTAGTTTATGAGAAGGTTTATTATACGTCTCTTACCATTTCAACAGTTATATATATATATATATATATATATATATATATTGCCTCAATTCAAAATGACTTAAGTTATCTTAATCAGGTACTTCAATTTAAAGTTTTGTGATTGTAAGAAAACTTTAAGAATCCTTTTTCTGAAAAGATATGATTAAAGTATAACACAAATTAATCGATATACATAACTCATTTATCGACGGGGTATCAAACTAAAAATAAAAATTAATGCTATAAAGAAATCAGAATATAATGACGAAAGATGTTTGAACTCTCATCACTTGCAATGAAATATGAGTTTTTAACTTATGGAACAAAAGCCTAACCTTAAATTAACATAAAACGACTAAAATAGTTGAAATAAGAATTATCTTTGAATTTTATATTTTGTGGTTACTATAATTAGCATAAAAATTGATTGAATAGTCGGTTTGACGGAAAAAATTAAGGAGGTGGGTTTTGAGGGAAGAGTGAATTGTAAGTTGTAGATGGGAATATTGTATTTGTAAGGTGATCTGATCTTAACGTAACCCAGCAAAAAGAGAGATCCTCTGGGGTCCTTTGAGATCGACTTCCTCCCCTCTGCACCTTTAAAACTTACGTTTGTTTGGGTTTTTCTCTTTTTATTTGTTGATGTTGATAGTTGTTAGGGAATATAATATATAAAAAAAAATTAAAGTAACATAGGCCGAGAGATTAATTATAAATAAAAATTATATAAAAATATATTATGAGTAATAACTCATCTTAGTTAGTGATCATACATGACCTTATATATACCTTAAGCCTGTCGTCTTATTTATGTAATTTTTTATAGAATAAAATTATACGGAGAATAATGTCAACCCCTTTAGAGTAAATAATACTAATTTTTTAAAAACACCATAAATCCATATAATTATTTTCCATCTACGCTAGCTCTTATAATTTTAAATTAGAGCTAGCATAAAAACACCACAAACCTAATGTTAAAGTTGTAGTATTAATTTTAAATTACACTCGAACAAATCTTTGTTTTTTTTGGCACACTAACAAATCTTAATTAATAATACAAAATTAAAATAATTCGAAGTGGACAATTAAGAGATCAGCTATCCTGTTACTGATGTACTTAGATCATTGGCCTGGTACCTAAAAATTTACCAACTGCGTCACATATATATTGTGCAGTAGCGTTATGTGTAACATTTCAACTTTTTCTCTTTTTGAGTAAATTCAAATTATTTGTAATATTTTTTGAATTAAAAAATTAAATTAGTATTTGTTTTTTTTAGCTCCTTAGATCATTCGCACCAGAATCTTTTAATATATTCTTTTTATACAGATTTAATTATATTTTTTTATATCTTTCAGAATCTATTAAATTTCACCAGCATCCCTATTATATAGATTAGACAAATATGAATAATAAATTCTTTAAATTTCTTAACAAAATTTTTATTTTAAAAATTCTGATACAGAAATAATGTTAAGAATTTCTAACCTTTTATTCTGGAGTAATTCTCTTGAACCTCCCGTCGTCGTCGCTCTCCCGGTACAAAGGTGGTGTGAAACACAAGATTCTGGTTGAGGGGCATGCAAAATGATTGCAACCCTTGTAGCTAGGTGGTAATTCTAACATTTGTTTCATACAATTAATTAAAGAGAATTGAATGGATTTAATTATTACGCTTTGTAGACCCTAGCTAGGTGACATTTCAGTACTCCAACATACCCAAACTATAATTATTTCATTGCACCTTGCATCCATGCTACCCCAAGTTGTCTATTTGCATTAACCTTTTCCCCAAAAATCACATATAACTAATGCCTTTCTTTCTTCTTAGTTACCATTTTTTTTTTGAAAAAAATAATATCATTCGTTTCAAAATTAAAGATATATTCTTCTTTGATTTGACCGTGAAATTCAATCATTTGAATTTAATATAAGTTTATTTTATAATCAACACTATGATTTAGTTTTTACAAAGAAAAGAAGCTAGTCTTAATACTGAGAGTAGCCAAAGAATGTTACATGGACAAGATCACTCGGCAGGTACTTTTATTAGGTTAAAAAGTCGAACATTGTAAGTTATCTTTTTTATGAATAGACTGTAAATTTCATTGTAATTTCTCCAAAAACCAATAATATATTCTATCTCTGTATTGAAAGAATCTTTTCTCACTAATTTTTTTTATAACAAAAAAACATATACAACGGAATAACTTGTTGGAGACTTATTATTTGTCATTCTTGCAGATGATGATTGACCATCATTCGAAATCAATGTGGACAATCATATCCTTTGGCTGAATTAATGAATCAATACAGACAAAAAGTTATTATTTATGCAACCACTGGTGCAGAAGACTGAAAAATTACTTCCCCAAAATGCACGATGGCTTATCGTGTATGCTGATAGCAAAATCATTAGTAGAAAAAAGCAAAGCCATAGGTGTTCAAACTTTTATCAATGTGGTGTAACATTGAAGTAGACCGACTTGGAGTCCAGAAAAAAGCCGTGGACAGATTGTAGGCATGAATAAATATATATAATTGAAATTTCATGGACCATTTTTCTCGGGCTAAAAAACCAACAAATGTAAATTGTGTAATACAAGATAATATTATATATATGTATATAGGGTACAAAATAATACTTGTAAACAAATCGAGCTGTTCACGAGCATATTCGGTTCAGTTCGAGTTCGGTTTGAAAAAGTTCAGTTCGATTCACATTTCGAACTCGAGTTTGATCAGCGTTCAGTGCTCGATTGTTCGACTAAACATATTCCCGAACATGTAGGTTTGGTGCGCTATTGTTCGTGAACAGTTGAAGTTCGGTTCGATTCGGTGCGCGAGCTGTTCGAGTTCGACTATATTTTTCTATTTTCTAAATTAATTATAATAACTTTTGTATGTATTTTTTAATTATATTATTTATGCACTCACTACTTCAAAGTATAACATCAAAACTCTCTTATTTTATTAGATTAAAATTAAATTTTGACTTATTTTTATCTTTAAAATTCATATTAATTTCATATTCACAATTGTACATTTGGACTATTAGTGTACTACTAGTATAATGTGTGAATTATATAAAATTACTACATAGTAAATCAAAGAAAATTTTATATTTTAGTGTAAGTTAGAAATCTTCATTATTTGTGTAATTTTTTTAATAATAATCGTTGGACATGTGTAATTTTGAAAACTGATTATCACTATAAAATAATTTTCACTATAAAATAATGTTAAGTAAACTATTTTTAAGGTTATAAGTAATACACACACAAACATAAAGATAAAGCTTAACTAGCTACTTCATTTATTTTGTGTTATTGTGTTATAGTTTTAATAGTTAGAAATTTACAAAAAAACTCCCATTAATTCAATGATAACTTCTCCATGCATATTTTATTTTATCTTATCTAATTATAAAGCATATACTAAATTTGAATGCTTAAAAATGTTCAGATCAAGTAGATATCATCAATAATGAACATTAATTTTAATCGTCAAGCTCTAAGAGACCTTAGACAAAAAACATGAAAAATTAAAAAACTCATAATTACTAGTAATCATATAACTTTATATATACTAAATAAATAGTCGTTTCTTTTGTACTTAATCACTTATTCACGTATTTTTCCTCAAAATTATAAATAAACTAAGTATGAAGTTGTAATGGACAACAAATTAGTTTATAGCCTTCTTGTATTTTGAGACGATATATATATATATATATATATATTTCCTACTAGATTGCATTTTTTTTGTATAAATTTTAAATTAAAAATCAGAAATTTGATTTTGAAAATTAAAAATTAATACTAGATTTGATTTTGAAAATTAAAATTTATTCTATAATATTATGTAGTGAAAATCGGTAAACCAAGCATGTAATTTGATTTCTGTTTTGCCATGTTTAAATTAAAGTACTAAATCATTAGACATGATTTTATTATGTTTATGAATTATGAACTATGATTTTATTATGTTTATGAATTATGAACTATGATTTTATTATGTTTATGAATTATGAACCTGCTAATTAAATTCTATAAGTTCGTGAATAATTTTGTTTCTGTGAACAAATATATATTTATAAACGATTTGATGTTCGTGAACGATTTAATGTTTGTGGATGGTTTTATGTTTGTGAACAGTTTCATGTTCTGCTCATGAATATAGGATATTCGGTAATGTTCGCCAACAATTACCGAACTCAATCATGTTCACGAATCGTTCGCGAACACCATTCGAACAAAACTCACACAAGGAGTTAGGTTCTATTCACTTATCCAACCATGTTCGAGTTTGATTTGAATTCGAAAATGTTCAATTCCATTCGATTTATTTACAATCCTAATACAAATAAAAGAAACAAGTTGTAGCTACCCACAATCTTGAAATAAATGTTATTGTCTATAGATACTCCCTCCTTTATATAATAAGTGACATTATGACTATTTGAACACATAGAAAGGAACTTAAAATTCATGTTAAAATTTTGATAAGTTAACATTTTTATCTTTTATTAAAATGATACAAAAAGAGAAAATTATGTAAATGGAGATAGTGTAATACAAATAAAAAGAATGAAAAAGAATGATTGTTTTAATTACTCATTAATTTACTCAAGAATAATTTAATAGGTGATAAGCTTTTAAGATTATTAAAAAAATTAATTTATTATTAAAAAAATTAATTTTTAAAATATCATTTATTATGAACGGAGTATATATATTTTCTAAGGGAAAAGTATACTTGGCACATACTCATAAATTCTCTAGGTAGCTAGGTCCATTTTTGGTTCATTTTCAGATTGTTACATGTTCGATTGTCGTTTTCTTGAATGTGCAGTCTCTGCTTTTAACTATTTTCTCGATTCATGCTTTCTGAAATGAAAATGTATTGGTGAGATTTGACTTAATGCATGCTATGTATATGCATAACAGGGATAAGATATAATTATCTGTACGTATAACTCAGCTAATCATTTGTTTTTACTTTTTATTAACTAAAAAATAAAGCAAAGAGTTTAAAGTTGAAAGGAACAAGATATATGGAAGGATGTACTTTGTGCATCATATGCCGTTCGTTAGGGGGTACTGCTGGTATATATATATATATATATATTTTAATGTCGGCAAGGTCCGATGTTCAATTATTTTACTATGTGAATAAAAAAGATGAACTCAAGAATGGGTAAAAAGTTTGAAAAATTAAATTGTTCCACTGATTGAGATGCTATATAATGGAGAGAATGTACTCATGTGGAGCCCATGACAGTCACAGACTCACAGGTGAGCCTAAGGGTCATGTACGTACTGCATCATCAATTAGATAGCAAGAAGAAACAAGGATTTAATTAAAATTAATTAAAGATAGACAAAATAAAGTGTATATTGTAGAGAGTTATCTAATATTTAGACAGACGAATTAATCGATTTAAACAGTGATTTTTACAACAATAGTTTTTTTATTTTGTTTATTGCGTAAATTCATTATAATTGTAAATAACAAAAAGTTTATCTGGTAAGAATTCGTGTGTATCCACTGATGTTAATGATTACACAATCAAGATCGATTAAAATTACATTATACGGAGTAGTTAATTTTTAAAATTTTAAATTTAACGAATATGCCGTTAAAAAACTTCACACGTATCTCGCCAATTTAGATGGACAGAGTATAATTTAATTTTGCCGGTGGCATACTGTTAATGACCTCCTCTATATCTATATTATCGATGAATCAGTTTTTTTGTACCTAATGATAAATTAATATTCTCTGTTATAATATTTAAAAATTTGTTGCATATTCAGTTTTTTTAGCCATCTGCTTTGAGTAACAAAGTCTCACCTTTCAGGTTTTAATAATTTATAACATAAGATGTAGTGATGATATATATGTGGCCAAAGGTGGGGATCAGGGGAAGAGGGGGAAGAAAAACGAGACGATTGCAAATAAATATTTTTTATATTTTACAATTAGATATATATTTTGATTTGTAAATAAAAAATCGTTATATTGAACTTTATAATTAATGTAGTTTATGAAAATTTTGAATATAAATTATATTGTGATCAGAGATTTTTTTTTTATTATAAACTATCTAATATAAAATTATAATAATTGTATCAATCAAAATCAACTAAGTTTACATCAACATAAAGCTTAATAGTATCTCTAAAATTTTTTTTGAATGCTATAGCTATTATCTCTAGTTTTAAAATCGAGGAAAATACTATTTTTGTTATTCTTAATATAATATTAATTTTAATTTATAAAATTAAATTGACTCGTGTCAAATATAAAATCTATATAGATTCAGTCTAATTTTAACTTATAATCATTAATTTTAGATAGCATTCATAAAAAAGAAACTCATTAATTTTAAATTTTTCATCGTAAATTATAATATAAATTTCGTAAAATTTGAGTTTGAAAGGTTAGTTTGATATTTGGAAATAAATGAAATAAATTACTCTCTCCGTCCAAATTTGTATGTCGTAATTTGACTTTTTCTTGTCAAATTGACCATATTTGATCTTGAAATATCTTTTTATATTTATTAAATAAAGATACAAAACTATTATCATAAGACAATATATTGAATAAAATATCAAATTCAACTTTTATCATTTCTAAATATGAAATATATTTATCAAATTATGAGTTTGAATATTAGTTAATTTGACTAGTCAAAATAAAATTGTTACATATAAATCTGGATAGATGTTGTGATACGGGTAACGTGCTTAAAATTGAGATGTTAGATTTATGTTGTATTGTATTGTTGGTGCTTATATTGATATTGAAATTGAGATGTTAGATTTGTGCTTAAATTTATGCTTTTATGAAGAAAAAAAATCGTCACTTTCTTTCTTTATAGTTTTTTCTTTCCAGCGGTTCGGCTGGCTATTATTTTGTTAAAGCGAAAAGTTAAAAGGATACGTATTTCCTTCTAAAAAAGACTACATAACTATATCCAAATATATTTGGATTAAAACACTGAATTATATATAAGTATTCAAAGTGTGAGTGTAGTTTATAGGCAATAATGATGCGTTTCATTACAATAATGTTGTAGTTTGCAATAATATACTATAGTATTTTCATAGAAAAACTCAAATTTAAACTTTCTTTTTAAAAGGAATTGACATAATAACAGAATAATCCTCATATATGAAAATTAAGTTATTGTTTATTTTAAATCCTATTTATTGTACTATGATTCAATTTTTAAAATATATGAGAAAATTCTAATCATACATATTGAAAGGACAATAAAAAATAATCCAATATACGAATTTTTGATTTTTTTTTTCAGAGTTCATTTACATAATTTTATAATACATAAAAAATAACATATCTTAACCTTTTGAAATGGTATAGATTTTACATGATTTATAAAAAGCATGTTATATACTACAAAAATATTAATAAAATCTACCGTTCTATTTTTTTATATACTTTCAATTCGTAAAATTTTCAAATAAGTTGTGAATTCAAAATAAGTAAATAACTATAGAAACTGTTGAGATGTTTCTCATATTATTATTGCACACAATAAGTTGTGAATTCAAAATAATTTTTTCGCAACATGCTTGAAAATGAGTGGTAGTTTATGAATGGGCTAGCCCTTTGGGTCGTCCATACTCCAAATGGCCCAACGAGCTAGCCCGTTGGATCATTTAATGTATTTGTCATTTTATTCTTTACTGTAAAATTATGTATAATTTTAATTATAATCTCATATATAAAATTTACATATTCAATGGCAATCTATTTTTTCCTCATTCTTGTACTCGTGTTATAATTTTCACACCCTTCTTTTCTACATTTATTTATTTTTCTTGTGCATCTATTCTATCTTATGTAATTTTATTTTTTAAATCAAACTATTTGTTATATATGAAAAGTCAAATAAAAATCTTATATCTAAAAATTATCTAATTTCATTTAACTACATTCAACATTACTTATCCTTTTGCCTATCAGAATTCAATTTGTAACCAACCACATTTCTTATATAATAAAACTAATTAACTATATATTGTTACTTTTAAAACTTTTGATAACAATTAAATTCAATCAAAACATGTATTAAAAATTCATAAAGAGTAACTACGTAAAAAAAAACTCATTAAACACACATGATAGTAATCCGAAAAATGCTTATAAAAATTCAAAAAAAAAATATGGGAACAAAAATTAACTATATCAAAGAATTAAACATTATTACTACTTAATAAAATTGTAAAGAAAAGAACAAATATCTTATTATTACTATTATGACATAATATCATGGCGATATTAAGGTTATATAGTTATCTTTATATTAATACTTTAATAAGCCAATAATATAGTTATTAGTTGACAATAAACACTAATTTAAATGAATATTCAAAATTATTAACAAATAATGATAGCAAATATTTACATAAATTAATACACAGTTATCAATATATTTTAATCTTTAATATTATTTATACAAATCTATAGGTTATAACTGTAAAAATAAAAAATTGAACTCATGATTGGCACAGACAACAAAATTAATACAATTTAAAATTTAATACTCTTTTTGTTCCATAAAAAGAGTTATATTTGCGTTTTTTTTGTAAATATTAAGATTTCATCTTTGATCGAAATTTCATCTATAAATCATAAGTTTCATTTGAAATTTTTTATAAATTGTTAAGTTATGATGAGATTTATAAGTTTGTATTTGAAAGTTGTTGAATTTATAGAAAAACAACAAAGAAAATTTTCAAATTTAACTTTTTTCTTGAACAAATATTTTTTCAAAATATAACTTCTTTTGTTTTTGGAGGGAGGGAGTGAGTAAAATTTTGGTTAAGATTGTATTTGTTTTGACTATAGTAATATCAACTTACAACATTAATATGGGCTTTTACTAGAAGCGACAACCCATTCCTATTTCATAAGTTGTGCGGATAAGTGTGTTGAGTAAACAGATTAACGTAACGCCGTTGCAATTCGTTTTGGTAATACTAACAACTAAATATAAGATTATGTATTACGTAACAAACGTATATTAACTATTAAGATGGGACGATCCAAAAAAAAGGTAGAATAATACTTCGTTTTTGTTTACTGTGGATACTATGTTTTAGAGAAATCTACCAGTGCATAAGTTAACAAAAATAAATATATAGGTATATTATAAACACTCAAAATGATGGTGTAATGAATAATGATTTGATGAGTACAGGAGTTATTAACTAATTTCAGTAAAATCATTAAATATCGCAACAGCTCATAATAAAAATTTTGTATGGTTCAATATTTTATTCTAAATTCAGAATAATTTTGATAAAAGTAATATTATTTTTATTTTAACTTTTTGTGATTGTCACGACATCTAATCAAGTTTGATGAAAATTAGGGTGCTACAGTATTATTCAATGCCCAAACAGGCATCCTAAAAGAAGCCCACTAAAGAAAGCCCATTACGGAACAAGTCGAGTAGTCAAGAGTGTGGGAAGGGAGAAGAAGAGCAGAAAAAGGCAACGGAGAAATGAAATCCATCAAATCGAATTGATAAAAATGTCGGCGGCGATGAAACAGCTCGGTTTTCTTTGGACGTGCATGTGCCCTAGTTTTCTCCTGTAAGTCCCAAATATATACATATACATATTGATAGGGTTGGTTTGACCTGACCTTTAGACGGCCCAACACGTTTTATTTTCAATTCAACACGTCCTCCAATTCGACCTCATGATCATCTCAGATTCCCCTGGCACTAGAATGAGTTTATTTGCTCCATTTGATCTCTCGTCTAGTGTCTCATTCTCTTTACAGTTGTCAGGAAAAAATAAATATACTTCGATTTCGATTGTTGAACAATTCATATCGGTTCTACTTCTATTGTAATAAAAGATTTATTCTTTATGTGGAAAAAATTCGTATCAACAATTATGATTTTACATATGGACAATTTTTCAGTATCTTGTTCATTCACAACAATGGGTTCTAAATTTTTAATAAAACAAATATAAAAAAATAACACTCTAAGAATAAATTGGGTATAAGATTGGGGAGAAACTGAAATAGAGAAGTCAAAACCACCATTCTCATATCAATCGCTCTCATTGGCATGCAGGTCATCACTTGACACTGGATTCACACGCGGCCTCCCTTAGAAGGATGAGACGAGCTCTGGCCTAAGTTCACCCAAAGACAACTATCAGATCACCCATAGGGATTTGATAACACATTCCATAACAATTAATTGATTATAGGTATTTGCAATTTCTATGCCCATAAATGACATGATTTAACTGCGTTGTAGCTTATAGGTTTGCCATGGACGGCAAAGAGCGTGTTTGGTGTGGTGGCGTGGTGTGGCGTCCATGGGGGAGTAATGAAGTCGATTTTTATGGCGAGAATATAATTAGTTACTTATTTACGGTTTCATTATTACGGTTTGTTTGTTCTTGATAACATCGGAAGGCCGAATCATATTTATCCGTATTTTTTTCTTTTGGTATAAAGAATGAAAAAGGAGATTAGGTTATTCATCTCTCTTCACATCATTCGTAGTCACTTACGATTTATAACTTATAAGACTTCTATTGGGCTTATATTAGGGCCGAAAATTAAAATTTCACCAAAATCATAGGTATTTGCTCATACGCGAGAACAAGACAAAAATCATCGCCAAATATCGCAGAAAAGACTTAAATTCTTACCGTTTAAGAACGTTGAGAACATTCGTACCTCTGAATCCAACACTTAGTGGTCTATCCACCCGTTCAATAGTTACGCTTACTTCCCTTTCAATAGTTACGCTTACTTGTCCTTTCTGCTGCTATAGCTATTCCAGTTGTTGGTGTTACGTACTACTTTATAGTCGCTATTTGCTGCATTTATTGTTTATATATTAGAGTTATATTTTATTTTGTTTATATTATGTTGAAAATTCAAAAATTTATATTGTGCCATAAGTTGAATAAGAATTTTATATAACAAAAAAGTTTATTATATAAGAATTTTAATATATTTTATAATATTAATTATCTTACAATTAATATTAAAATCAATTAAACATAACTCAAATTTTAATCATAATTATAATTTTTTGCAAAATATTAGATATTTTTTGAAAATAACTATTCTTTTGGAACCGAAAATTTATAGTCCTTGTGTTTTATAATAAGTGACATTCTAAAATTTAAATTTTTTTTCATAATAAGTAATCTTTTACATATTTTTAAAAAATTTTCACTTATACTTCATAAATTACCCTTAAGTGAGTTATTGTAATAATTAAAATTATTATTGTCTCTCATTCTTTTTATTTATGTCACACTCTTTACTTTTACACTCTATCTCTCTTTTTAATTTTAATAAAGGGTACAAACATCAATCTATCAAAAAAATTAGCGAAGAGTTCACTTTTCTTAATATGAGATCAAATAATTACTATCTCATTTATTATAAAATGGAGAGGATATTACATGGATCCCGAGATATAAATCGTCGGGTTTTTTTGGGTGGCGGCATCCATCGGTTTCGGTTCTTGCTCATTTATTTCGTTAGTGCGTACAATTGTAGTAAGCACGACCGGTTTATAGTGCCTTTGTCTTTCATTTCTGTAATCCTATTGGGTGTAGAAATTTAGATTTCTTGAGGATGCGTTTTTCATAAAAAGAGTAACATTTAAATTTTTAATAACTTATTAATTTTGCATCTTTAACCAAGAATTAAATATATAAATTATAAGTTTTTTTTATGAAATTTGTTATAAATTTTTAACTTATGATGAGATATATAAGTTTGTAATTGAAATTTTTTTAATTTATAACAAAATAACAAAGAAAATGTTTAAATATAACTCTTTTTAGAAATTTTTTTAATTACAATTTTTTTTTAGAACAGAAGGAGTAGTATTTTTGTGTCTCCAGCATAGTTAGCTTTTCTCCCAATATTTGTAGGTAGTCTGAATACACTGGAACTAAAGAATGCTATTATTATTATTATTTCGCGTGAAATTTTTTTATAGTAAGATGAAATTAATATTTTCTGCGTTTCTCTGCACATTTTAGAAATGTCTATTTATGCAAATCATCTAGGAAAGTTTTGAGGTTGACGCCATCCCCCTTTCTATGGTTTTAGAATTGTTTTGAATAAATGTTTGCAACTCTATCGATTCTCAATTATATCTCAAAATAATTATAAATAATATGATGTAATTAAAAAAAGAAAATATGATCTATATAAAAAAATTACGTCATAATATCATTTATGGACATTTTCAGAAGCTAGAAAGCGGTAAAGATGCAAAGATATACTGAATTTTTTATGTTATGATATTTTAATATTTTTATACTTTATAGTCATTTTGTTGTCATACAAAAAACTAAGTGAAACACTTGAAAATTTCACGACAAAAAAAGAACCCGCGTCCAAGTTCTTTTTGTGCGATACTTCTACCGGTCTATTATTCTAAATTATTTAATATTTCATCTATTCTAAAATTAAATATATATTTCAGTTCATGTTTAGATTTGCGAAATGTTGTAATTCAAAATAAGTGGAGATTTTACTTTTCAAATTTTGAAGTAGAATATCATACGATATATGCTAAATATTCTAAAATACAAATTTTTATATTTTTACAAAATTATATCACAAATGAAATCTTAAAATTTCCAATAGTGCTAAATTAAACGTGAAATGTATTTTTAATTTTGAAACAGATAAAATAATCTGTATAGCATATTGTCACACATTTTGTTATTAAGCAATTCTATATTTTCTTTAGTGATCTAATATCCATGCTTATAAATTCTAATAAACTTATAAAATTAATATCTATTCTCTACCTTCCAAAATATAAGATCATTGTTAGAAATCAATATTCAAACAATTTCTAACTCAAAACCAAATGATTCATGTAAGTTTTCTCAATATTAGAGAATGTAATTAGTAACAACTTACATTAACTTTGCCTCCCACTCCATGTGGTTAAATCGTAGACTACTTCTGATCCCACTAGTAGTAGTCAGTAACTTAATGCTAGTCCTATACTCCTGCAGGCAATTTACAATATACAAGATTTGGGGTTCTATATTCCTATTGCCAGGAGATCTAGCACGATTGCTCAATCATTGCTAGTAGAGGAAAGTAAATCATTGCTACTAGAGGAAAGTAATATGTTCTCAAGTCAATTACGTTAGACGTGATGAAACATTTATTTTGTAATCTTATTTATTTAATAATAAAAGAATTATTTATTTAAAAATGTTTATTTATATGTTTAAGTTGTTAAATATATTAACCCGTAGTTTAGAGTTATATTTTAGGAGCATGATGAGATCATGCAAATGAGATCATGCTAATGAAATCTAAAATATGTTAACTCGAAACTAAAAATATTCCTAATCGAAAGATCACTAATAAAGGTGTTAGTGAATCCGGAAAAATTAGTACATACTGTGTTTGTTCTTAACAAGAGGATGATTAATCTCATAATCATTTGTGTGACGACATTAAAGCAAGTATGTAGGTGCTTATTAGAGAATAAGTTCACTGAACGTAACTCGCTTAAATGAACACCTAATGGAGTTTTACCTGCTTGTCAATAGGAGTTCATATAGTGATAGTTGTACAAGTGATGCTTAGACTTGAGATCGTTGCGGTTATCTTGTGTACACTAAAATATACTTTATCATCTATCTTAATTCAAGCAGTGTATATAAGTGTATGTTCGGGTATAATAAAGTGTACGTGGATATAAGTGAATAATCAAAAAAGAATCTACCGCTTCCAGTAAAGGGAGAGAATGTCCTATGCGATTACATTAATGACAACTCGGGAATCTCTGGGCAGAGTGGAATGATAATTAGAATGTGTTTCTAATTTACATTATATTGAGTTGTGAATCTATGAATCGGAATGCATATGATTAAATAAAATAAGACTTGACAGTAATTTCATGTTTTATATTTAATCAGGACATTGTGTGGTAGAAAGATTGAATTGTACGGTAACTATTCACTGAATAGGTTCTTTGTGATTAAACGTTGATTTCATATTATCCGAATAGTCATGATATGCTGAGAGGTATCCCTCATGATGTAGAATAAGTATAATTAATATAACTAATTATATTTAATGAATTAAAGTGATTAATTCGTATAAATAAAATTAGAATAGTTCTAATTTAATTTATATCTACAACCGGCTTGATATTGAACCTAAAGGGTCACACCATAAAAGGAAAATAATAAATTATGAAGATATTGGAAATAATAATAATTAAGTAATTTAATTTGTACCATGGTTGAATAAATTAAATAGCTTAATATTTATAATTTAATATTTTAAAAATACTAATTATAAATAAATAAGAATTATTCTTATATTATTGTTATTTAATAAATAATCCAATTTCTAAGTAGTCTAGGAATTAGATTAAAAAGTGATGTTATTATTTAATAATAAAGAATCCAATTTCTAAATAGTTTAGGAATTAGATAATGGAGTTTTATTATTATTTAATAAATAACCAATTCCTAAATGGTTTAGGAATTAGTTTAGGGGTTATCTATATAAGGAGACTTATAATAGATTAAACCCTAATTGAAATAATAATTGGTAGCCTCCATAATATTTGTCACCAAAATATTGTGAGAAAAATCCAATAGTCTTTATAATCAAAATTCTCTGGTGGATCACCTTTAGAGTACTACACACTTGAGTAGTAAACGTTGAATCCAGTGGAACAATCAAGAACGTGGAATATATTGCAAGACGAATTAAGGTGATCAATTGGAGTGTGAAGGATAAAGATTGTGGTGTTAATTCGTGCGTAAAGATTCTATATCAACGTCGTCGAATTTACAACGGTATGATTTTAATCCTTCCTCAATTAATAATATTGTATAAGGTGATTTCTGGGATTGCAGAAAATTTTAAATTGTTATTTTTATATTTCCGTTTCGTTATCTATAATTTTCTGCACTAACAGTAGAGCCTTAAAGAAATTGAACAGCTTGTTTTTCTACCTCCACTTAATTTTTTTAAAATTTTAATTTGACTTCATCTGATTTGATAATTGAGTAAATTTCAAACATAATTTTTTATTCGTTTAACTAGTCAGACTCAACTCAACTCGATCACTTAAAGAGTCAATCTTACACAAATGTTTAATAGTTAAATAACACGTTTAATTTAGATTGATTTATTTAATAAATAAACTTTATTAGACTTAATTCAAAATCAACTCGACTGATTTACGGCTATTAAGCTACAGTGTTTCACTATTCTTTTCTCTCTTCTTCGTACCTACCTATTTTAAAAGTCATATCCGATCAACAAAATTAGTGGCTCGATAACCTTATTGATTCAATAATTTTAGTGGATTGATAATAAATACTTTGTTCAATAATAAGATATGATTAATTTTAAAGTCCTACGTTGATTCCTGTAGCGAAATGGCTGTATTTCATGTGGATATATGTGGTGCCTATCAAGTTGACACAAAGTCGCAGGCCAAACTTTACTACATTTGTTTTATGCAAAAGAAATCAATAGCAGTTGCCACATTACTATCCTCCTTTTCCTACTTTTTGTAAAATTACTTCATCCATATTTATTTATCATAATTTTTATTTTTAAGATTAAATTAATTAATTTTAAAATCCATAATTTGACAAATATATTTTTATATTTGATACTTTGATAATATATATAATACGTTTTTTTTTATGATAAGAGTTACGGGTCTTTATTTTATAAATAATAAATATACAAAGATATTTTTCTTGAATTTTGAATATGATCAATCCAATTCGAAAACTCAAATTATGACAATTAAACAAAGGCGAGTAGATGAATACCTCCTGCGGAGTCCTTGAAAACAGAATATTGATTGAGCTTTCTAAAACCAAGAACATCAACTACAATACCGACAAAATTATCACATTCTACAGCAAGATGGCTAGTCAACTACTAGTAATGGAGTCTGAATGTATGATTAAACAATGAGAGCTACAACATTATTGTCTTTTTTCTCTCGGGTAACATCTCGAAGAATCCTGCAGATACTAATTAGTCCCTCCGATTTTATTTAATTGCTTTTTCAAAATTTGATTTTCCTTTTTTACTTGCTTTTTGTATTTTTAAGACAAAAATAAAGTTTTTTTTTCTCTATTACCCTTTACATATTTCAAGTAAATATAAGTATTTATTTTTTTCATATATATTAAATAAAAACAATTATAGTATAACATAATTTTTTTTAATACTATTATATTTATTAATTATTAATTTTGGTTCACGTGACTTGAGTTAAAAAAAAATAACTAATAAAAAATGGAGGGAATAATTTAATTGTAGTACTTCCAAGGAGTGTATAAAATAGAAAAAGTACCGTAACGGTCACTTAAGAAGATTTTAAAAAAAAATTATTTGATCAAATCTCAATGTCGTCACTTTGTGACTTCTATATATCCATATATTGCAAATATTTCTTTTAAATCTACCTTATCAAAAATACTATTGTTTGTTTCTTAATGTGCGGATCCGCATCCTATGTTGGCCGGCACAAGTAGTACGGTAGTTGATAAAAAATGAATAAACACATAAAACAATTGTTTGAAATAGAAAAATTGTTTTGAACTCACACAAAAATTATACTCATAATTTGAAATAACAAAAATACTGAAATGATCCTTATATCTTTTGTTTGTTTTCAATTTAGTACTTGTACAATTTAATTATTATAATAGTCCTTGCACTTTTTATGTAGATTTTATTTTGATCCAAATTTAATATGAGGTTTATAAAAATTGACATGTATTAAAAAAGTGCCCAAATAATACTTAGTTGATTTTTTTTAAAATAAAAAGGCATGCACTAGTTTTCTTTTAAAATTTTCTAGCTATTTTACCATCAAAATGTATATCATTTCTTATTTAACAAATTTATTATCTATCAACAATTACACCAAATTCCTTCCAATATTATAATAATAATTTTTGAATTTTAACATTCTTCATTAATAAAAACTATACTTGATATATATATAATGTGTGGCAAGACTATATATTATATTATGTAATATTATACATACATACATACATACATACATATATATATATATATATATGAATGAGAAAAAGGGATGCTCTCATATGAGTATATAATTGCTCATGCACATTTCTTTGTATTTATTTTTTATTTCATTCTGAAAAAATTTCAACCTATAAAAGTATTTAAAATATATATTGTCATCAATTTTTTCAAAAAAATTTATGATGTTTAACATATATATTATAACTGTATAAAAATAGTGCTTTTTCTATGTAAATAATCTAAATATTGTATTCTTAAGAATGCTAAATATCACTAAAATTTTTGGAAGACGTATTATGTATACCGTATATATTTATAAATTATACAATATATTTATATATGATATTGTAATATTTATTATATACAATATATAATAGTTATAATATAATGTATTGCATAATATGTTATAATTAGTAAACTATTATATTCCAGACAAATCTTGAAAATAAAAATAACTCAGCATTCTTAATTTAAAAATTCAAGTAAGCAATATTTAGTATATTTTCAAATACACATGATTCTTAATTTAAAAATTCAAGTAAACAGTATTTAGTATATTTTCAAATACACGCGAATATTTATAGATACTTACCATTAAATTTGGATCAAAATAAATTCTTTATAAAAAGTATAAAGACTATTTTAATAATTAAACTGTACATAAACTAAAATGAAACTAAAAAAAAATACAAAAACTATTTTAATATTTTTGCCTGAAATAACATCACCTACAAAAAAATCTTTTGAAAGAAACAAAAAAAACATACTGATGGATTGGGGTGGGCCATGTGCTCAATTATCTTCTTCAATGACCTACAAAAATAGCTGATCCGGTGGGTCCTTACCGACTCTTTTGTTGCTTTGTGCATTATTGGAAAATTCAAATCCATTAATATATGTAGTAGTAGTACTTTATTACTCGAATTGAATTCCCATTAAATGAACTGTGCTCGCCATTGTCACTTACCTTGAATTTCTTGGAAGAAGAGATAGAGAGAGAGAGTATAAAATAAAGATTCCTTGTCTTCTACAATTACTGGTAGAGTGATAGTACTACCACTACATTAACTTAACGGCTATATTTTCAGTCCCCATCACAAACACCAAGAGCAGCCCTGTTCAAAACCATGTGATAGGAACAGATACCCGCAGTGTTGGCAGAATACCACTTTCCCTTCTGCAGTTCGTCCTTGGCGGGAAAATGCCAGAGCTGGTCCCCACTTCTGCTGACCTGTCAAAAGCGTTGACGGCAGATTACACTCACTCCCACACTCTGTGATTGCATGTCCAACACAACCCAATCCCTTCCGGCGCCGGCGAGTCCGTACCGGGAAAATGAAAACTAAAGAATCGTCTGAAGTCAAAACTAAAGAAAAACATTGGACAAAAATAAACTTCTAAATTTGATTAGACTGTTACAATGTAAGAAATGAAGCTAAATAACTAGAAGAATTGGGCTTAAATTTGGTTTATGCCGGGGAATGTTGGGAGGTGGGATCAGCTGAGGATGGAATGTCAGCACCCACACGGCAACCTTCAAGCATGAACACTATATCAGCCATGGTGGGTCGATCTAATGGATCTGGGGCAGTGCATAACAAGCCCACTTTGACTCCGAGCAAGAACTCTTCCCACTCTGACGATTCCGGGTCAAGTTCAAGTAATCCAGGCTCCAGCAATTCCGAAACTTGACCCCTTTGCAATTGTTGCTTAACCCATTTCACTATATCCTCATCTTGCCCAAACATGACCGGCCTTTTTCCTGTAAGCAACTCCAACAACACGATCCCGAAACTGTAGGCATCAGATTCCATTGTCGTTTCACCGGTTAATACTACTTCTGGTGCTACGTAACCTAAAGTTCCAACTGTAGTTGAGGTGGAAGGTTCAACTCGGTTGGCCACAATGAACTTGTTTAGGCCGAAATCTGAGAGATGGGCTTCGAAATCGGCATCAAATAAGACATTCTGAGGCTTCACATCTCCATGGACCATTGATGTTGTGTGGAGAAACGCAATGCCACGCGCAATACCTAGCGCAATGAGATGGCGCATTGGCCAATTGAGAACATGCCCATCTTGATTTGATGCCTCTTGCAATAAGGTTGCTAGGTTTCCATTAGGCATGTAATCATAAACAAGGAGTTTGAGATCGGGAGGGCCAGCATAATAGCCACGGAGAACTGTGAGGTTCCGATGCTTCACTCTTCCTAAAGATTCGGCTTCTTTTCTGAACATGTTTTCATCTAGTGATCCGTTGGGAAGTCTACGAATTGAGAGTACCATTCCATCATTGTAGCAAGCCTTGAAAACTAAACCATAAAGGTTTCGGCTCAGTACATTTTCCTCATCAAAGTTTCTCGTTGCTTCTATTGTTTCCGCCAGTGTAATCTTGTTATTGAACATCACAAGCTTTGGCCCTCCATTATCTACACTGCTTCGACTGCCAGAGCTACCCCTTGTTGGGCTCTTCTTCTCCCCGTCTGCTTTTTCTCTGAGTCTCTTGCGCCATTTCAGAAGGCTGTAAGTATAGAAGCAGCAACAGAAAGCCGTGAGGCATGCTCCACTAGCAACCACAAGAATTAACAAAATCAGCCTCTTTTTTCTCTCACTTTCCTTTTCACATCTTCTATCCAGTGGCCTCCCACACAAGTCACCATTGCCCGAAAATGATGTCCGATTGAAATGAGCACCAAGCAGAGATGGGATCTCACCCTCAAGGTTATTGCTCGAGACGTTGAACTTTAGCAAGTTAGGGATCACTGTAAGATTTGCCGGAATCTCTCCACTCAAATTATTTGCAGAGAGATCCAAAGATGTTAGATTTGATAAATTGGACAGTGAATCTGGTATACTCCCTGAAAGGTGATTCGATTCCAATTCAATTGATTCAAGAGACAAACATTTGGAAATCTCCTCAGGTATTTCACCTGTCAAGTTGTTGTTACCCAAATCAAGCTCTCTCAAGCTGGACATCCGACAGAGGTCGACTGGAATTTGGCCACTCAAAGAATTAGAACCAAGACTTAAAATTTGAAGAGCTGAACAATTTCCAAGTTCTGGTGGAACAGAGCCAGAGATGTGATTGTTGGACAAGGAAAGCACAAGTAATGACTTTAGAAATCCAAATGTTGATGGAATATGACCAGAAAAGGCATTGGAAGAAAGATTCAAGTAGCTCAAACCCAACAAACTACTTAAACCTTCAGGGACATCACCAGACAACTTGTTTTCCTGCAGAGAAATGACTTGCAAGTTGGGCAAACCAGCAATATCAAACGGCAGCTTCCCAGAAAGATTTTGTCTACTCAAATCAAGCGTAGTTAACTTGTACAGGTTTCCCACACTACCCGGAATGGAACCTGAAAAACCTGCATTGCTCAAATTCAAAACTGACAACATCCGTAAATTCCCAATTTTCGTTGGGATAACCCCAGATAACTTATTCCCTTTAAGATTTAACACCGTCAAATTGCTCAGTTCTGTTAGCTCTTCAGGCAAGCTTCCAGTGAGATTATTATCTCTCAAATTGAGAGTTTCTAGCCCAGTAAGATTACCAAATGAAGAAGGAACCTCACCTGAGAACTGGTTCCCACCAAGTGAAAGCATCTTCAGACCTTTGATTTCACTCAAAAACGCAGGAATTTTCCCTGTGAATTGGTTTCCTTCAATATCAAGAACTCGCAAACTACTACATTTCTTGATTTCGACTGGAACCAACCCACTAAACGAATTATTGGACATGTTCAATTCCTCCAATCTCCACAAATTCCCAATCTCACCAGGGAACTTACCAACAAACAAATTCCCCGAAACATCCAACATTGTTAATGTTGACACATTCATTAACCATAAAGGCAACACGCCCTTTATCTGATTCTGCTGAAGATCCAAAACCTGC
This sequence comes from Centella asiatica, assembly GCA_014636745.2. Classification (NCBI taxonomy): domain Eukaryota; kingdom Viridiplantae; phylum Streptophyta; class Magnoliopsida; order Apiales; family Apiaceae; genus Centella; species Centella asiatica. Next base: position 16,770,733 of record CM025785.1, read on the forward strand.
AAATCACTAAAACAGGTAGCATTTTGCGGCTCAAGGATACCCGTGAATGCATTAAAGCCTAGCTGCAATATTTTAATAGTTGGAGGGTTAAAGGAAACATTGCAAAACATTGAAACAGGTACCAGACCAGAGAGATTGTTGTGAGCTAGCGAAACAACTTGCAATTTTGGAAGAACACCAATCCCAGCTGGAATCACACCTCCGAGTGAATTTCCTTCAGCACTTAAATGTACAAGTGAAGAACAGTTGGCAAAGGCGGAAGGAATCGTACCTTCTAGAAGGTTGTGATCCAGCCACAGATACTCGAGATTCTGAAGCTCACCGAAACTCGCCGGAATGGAGCCGGAAATTTTATTATACGTAAAATTGATCAACTGAAGCTTGGATAAGTTTGAGAGGTTATCAGGTATCACACCGGAAAATGTGTTTGACGAAATATCGATAAAACGGAGACTTCGAGGAAGCTCGTCGGGGAGTTCGCCGGAAAGATTATTTCCGGCGACGTTGAAGACGAGGAGATTACTGATATTGACAATATTTGACGGAAGTTCTCCGGAGAACGAGTTGTATTGGAGGAAGATGGAGTTCAGGAACGTACATTCGGAGATGGAAGATGGAATAGTACCGTTGAAGTTATTCGACCGGAGGCTTAACTTGCGCAGCATGCGCAGATTAGCGATTTTGTCTGTAAGTGGACCAGTGAGCTGAAGTCGAGGAAGACGAAGCTCGCTGACTCTGCCCTTGTAGCAGCCGACGCCGCGCCAGTCACATGGAGCCGACGGCGTGGATGAGTCCCAGCCGTTGAGAGCTCCGAGTGGATCGTGGAGGCTGAGTTTGAACGACGTTAAGGCTTCGATTTCCGTGCTCTGATCGGCGCACGATAGTAACGTATGGGAGAAAACCAAAAGGAAGAGCAAAGGTATAGACATTGCCATAGTCGAAAAACACAGTATTGGGAAAGTTCAGTGGCAGTAATAAAGTTTGTTTATGTGGTGAGTTGGTGTAGGTTAGTCAAGGGTACGCATCACGAGGCGCAGGTTAGTATGTGTTGGCACTAGGCAGTGTAGGAGGAGAAAGGTGGTAACAGTGCAAAGTTGAATATATATATATATATTTTATTTTTTTGTTGTTGTTAAATAAGAATAATATTTCCTCTTCCCCAAAACCCTCTAAAATAAGATTTATTAGAAATGGGCTAGGCCATGGGTTGGTACTTTTCGACCTCTTAAATATGGGTTGAATCATTGGAAGTCTTGTGGGGGACTCTTTAATCTTTATTAAAGTGATGATGCGCGCTGTTTTTATGATTTATTTGTGCCCTTCATTTAAACCCTTTTTTTTTTGAGATCTTAAATTGGGATAGCTCTCTTTAATTTTAAACTTTTTGTAATATAAAAACAATCATATATACAGAAGTTTGAAATACAATCAATATATTACTTATGTGAAAGATCATACAATAAAGAAAATCTTCTCTAAGAGATATGATATTTAAATTTTATCAAATTGAGCTTAAACCTTTTTCAGTTAGGATTTTAAGAGAAAATTTCCTAGTTTCTCAAGTGGAATTTGTCACAAATAAATTGGAAAATATTTTATATTATATTTTTCATGTGACTTTTTAATCTATATGAAACATAGTATGTTATATTTTGAGGTAGAAGATAATGTAAATAAGAATATACTCCTCTATATAAATGAAAAATTAGCTTAGAGAAATTCATTTGAGTATGACCACCAGGCACCAGCGATGGGATCTATCTTTTTCTCTTTGATATTGTTTATTTTTTTCAACCTCTCTACTTTTAGTCAAATCAATTCCTGCTGCCAATAAATTTCCTTCTACCTTTAGTTTTAAAAATGAGGAGTGAAGTGCCAAAAAAAAAAAAAGAGGAGTAGAATACATGTAAAAATATAATTTGCATAGGAAAAGAAAAACTCGTCTATTTTCCATCGGCAATGTGGTTATGACTAAAGCCAGAGTTCACTTGTTAACAAATTCAATTCTAATAACAGAAGTTGTTGAGTGTTTGAATTAGATGGTTGCTCTATGATTTCTCACAGTTAATATATTTGAGAGTTTTTTTTTTAATTATTATTACATAAAAATTTAGATAATGAGATTTTTGTATGTGTTATTGATATCACGAAATTAGTGTACGATATAACTAATATTTCATAGACTTGGATGGGCCTCACTAATAGTTGATTACTTTTTCTAAAAAATGAAAAGGTCAAGAAGTGAAAAACAAAGATGAAAATATTATGAGAACAAAAAATTTGTGAATTATGTGTAAAATTTTAGAAAATTTGTGAATTATGTGTAAAATTTTAGAAATTTTGTGAATTATGTGTAAAATTTTAGTTAAAATAGAATAAATACAAATAAAACAAGGGAACAATTTAACAAATAATGTCAAACCCACTATTAGTAAAACCCTATTTAAAAAAGAAAAAAAAATCGTACTTCTGGAGAGTGGTTTAAAAAAATTTCGCTTTTTCTATCATAATCTTCCCTTAACTTTTATGTAGTACCACGTATTTGGATTAGGAATCAAATTAAGTCGATACTTTATTGATTTGGTAGTCAATGGGAGGCGGCAAAAGTAGAAGAATCACAAATCATGGCCTCTCACTCATGTTTGAATTCAAGGACTGTAGACTGTAGTAGTGTTACCTAAAAAATAAAAAATTTATGCATTTGAATTTGAATTTAAAGTTAAAAATCGATGGAAGAAGTTCTGTGTAAAAAGTCAGTATGATATTATCAAATTCAATTTGGTGGACCACAAGCTCAGAAATCTGTTGTCATGCCAGTTGGATGATGACAGTTACTAATGATATATGTGTTGTTTGACAAGTGTACTCTCTTTTATTTAGTCGTTACTTCCTTCGCTTCATGATAGTCGACGGTAGTAATGGTCAATTTTTTTCTCATAAATTTAGGTTTATTTTTTTATACGTTAAATATTTTATTTAATTTTTTTAAAATAATAATTAAAATATACTGAATAATTTGAAATTAAAGTATTTTCTTGATTTATTAGATAAAAACACACAACTATTATAATAAAAAAATATACTAAATATATTATTAAAGTCAAATTTTATAATTTTTAAATATAAAATATATTTCTCAAACAAGAAATTTTAAAATTAGTCAATTTAACTAAGAAATGTCAAATTGTAATAAATAAATTTGGATGGATATAGTATATGCCAACTTAAATTTGTTTAGCCAACATGGAGTAATTTCATTTTTATTTATATTTTCTTATAAAATTTTAATTTGAATTTTTTTTATCAGTAATTTCTTACTAGAAAGCAATAAACAAATATTATTGATAATTTTCTTTAAGTGTGCGATATATCTTTATCTAAATACTTTTACAAGAGAAAGAGAAAAGGAAATGCTACAAATGAACAATAGCTGTAAGGGAAGTCGGGAACTATATTTTCTTTAACAGGAATATCTTTTGCTAGACACTTATCTATGTGAATATTGAATTAGAGCACTCACATTGGTATCCTTAAACTCAATTATATTTTTTATATTTAGACAATTTTAATAAAAAGTAAAAAAAAAAGTTACATCAATATTTCTATTTTAAAATTAGTTTAATAATTGTGAACAGTGTATCATTAAATCTATGGTGTCACTATTCACATTTATAAAAATTATAATATTATTTTATCCTATTTATACTACTTTACTAAATATATATATATATATATATATATATATATATATATATATATATATATATTTATTTATTTATTTATCATTTATATTAAAATATTATATATTAAATTAATATAAAAGTAATATTTTATTTATATTTAAATTCATTAATATTATAATCAGATTATAGTGATTAATTAATACACTAATACAAAATTATATTATAATTATTATATATAAATGTGATATATATTTTATATATATCTTTTAATATTATATTAATATTATACATACATACATATATATATATATATATATATATTAATGTATAGTAATATATTATCTATTAATTAAAGAATAAACAAATGTAAATAATAAAAGTTTAAAATATTATTATTTTATTATAGTATATTATATATTAGAGAATCTGATGTATATGAGATAAATAGAAAATTTGTATATATAAAAAGTAGTGCTCGATTTTATAAAATAAAAGTTCTGTTAAAAAAACTAATGTGGATAATCTTATGATATTAAAAAAATATTTGATTCTTCAAATGTGAAATATGAAATTCGAAAACAAACAATAAGGGAAAAAGAGACCACTACTAATCATGGTTAGCGAATCTCACCTTCTAATTAAGTTAATTCTGAATATTCTTTTTTTATTTATGCAAAATGTTGACTCAGAAAACATTAATCATTGTGATATTTTATAGCGAGTTTTGCTTAACATCGTAATAAACATTACAATAAAAATCACAATAAAAAATATTTACCTTTAAATTTACTTAGAGATTCCAACACTCCTCAAAATAAATTTAACGATAAATTAAATTTACCTCAAAATTTCTGACACACATATAAATTTAATATATGTAATGAACTGTTTGTGGTACCAAACAATTTTGTTTGGTTTACACATATGACTACATGAGTGTTAATGATGTGAAGTTGTTCTTATTATTCGATATTACTTTTCATATATTTTTTTTGTATAAATTTAAGGATACATTTCTCGTATTATTCATATAAATTTGGAGATGCATTAATCATATTATTCATACACACAGACACAAAAAATAGTATCTGATGCCTAATTTACACAATATACATTTGAGTATCATATGATATTATTATTTGCAATTAGTGTAAATAGTATCTGATGCCTAATTTACACAATATACATTTGAGTATCATAT